>QLNU02003225.1:45751517-45768275 GCA_006491805.2 Dysdera silvatica | reverse complement strand
TAAATATATATTTATATAAATATATAAAATAATAAAAATCTAAATAACAATAATACTTCTTATTCATTAATTCGTAAAAACGACGCTCAGTCAGTTCTTAAGTTATTACAAGTTTTCCACGTCCCTCTGCTAAAGATATACAACAACTGAACTCTTTAAAATAAGCATAATTCAGAAATATGAAAATTTACCCTCTCTCTTGTCAACATCACCGCATTCTGGAGGAGAATCTCGTAACAAGCTTCGGCTTTATATTCTCTTCCATTTCTAACCTCAAAACTTAAAATAATTTAATATAGATCTTCTCTTACATTCCTTTAACTTTTATACTTCTCAAGCTATGTATCAGGAAATGTAGTATTTCTGGTTGAATAAAAATTATTATATGTGAAATTTCAGCGAAATCTGCTGAATTTTTCTAAAATTTTAGGAATTTAAAAGGGCTACATCTTTGCTCTTAGCTATGAGTCGGATTTTGTTTTGCACGAGCATTCTTCATTGAACGACTTCTTCCATGTGTATAATTATTAATAAAATCGGACGTTGAATTCTCGCAAGGTTCCCTCGTCAGTGGAGTAAATACGTAGGTTAATGTATTTTAGTACATTAACTCCTGCCTTACTAAATTTTCGCCACAAGCCGGTGATAATATTTACTCTCATTCAAATGGGATTTTTAAATTTAAATTCGTGTAAAAAATAAAAATCCCCTTTATTTTATTTTTGTAAATTTAAATTTTTTTAAATTTTTAAATTAAAAGAATTTTAAATTTTTTAAATTTTTAAATTTTTAAATTTTTTTAATTCTTAAAAATTTTTAAATTTTTAAAAATTTCTGAATTTTTTGAATTTTTATCTCCTCTGTTTGTCAGTTTTTCTTGTGAAAAATATCGACAGCAATGAGAAAAGGAAAAATTAAATTGTTATTAGCATTAATTGAGTGATTGGTCAATACCTTTCGATGTCTATTGAGTTTTCATAATTTTGTATTAGAAAAATTTTCAAAGATTTTATTGCTTCATATAATGAGGCAATTTCACTAGAATTTGATCGTTAGCATTTACAAAACTAACCAGAGTATAATTTATCACGAAAGAATATCAAAAGTGCTTGAGGAAAATTAGAAAAATCATCGTCGAAATTTAAGTTCCAGATTGGCTTAAAAACGTTGTTTTAAAGAATATATTTTTAAAATTTTTTCGGGGGAATACCCCGAACCCCCCTTTTTTCTAAGAGCTATTCCATACCCCCATGCTTCGCGGTAAGGCCCCTCTCCAAATTATTAGGGCCCCACAAAATCTAGGGTGGATACTGAGGGAGAGAGATATATAACGAAAGGCAGGGAACCCAAAGAATTGCCCCAAATCTGGACGTTATAAGGTTTGAAATTATATTATACAATTCATATGTTTAACAGTTATGTAAAAATATGTATTTTTTAATAATTTAGAGATAGTGTGTGAAGTTGTGGGCTTATTGAATCTTAATTAAAGCATCTTAAAGACGATGCTGACTGACCCCATAGAAAACCTCGAAAACAAATTTGCAATTAAAATGTCAGTTTTCAAACTTAATATTTTTCAAATTAAAATCAATTAAAATAAACGTATTTTTAATTTTTTTTTTGTAAGACATTTTTAACGTTAGTAGCACATCAAGCGATAAAGAGTTTTGGGAAATGTGACCACTACCGGCACTTCGTTCCCAGAAGAGAAATTAAAGTTTTCCCCTACGCTAGAGGAAACACTGTTCATCGATTGGACAACATGAACACAACAATATGGATGAGCGATCACATCCGATTCGATAACTATACAATCGTAATCGAACCATGCATTTAAATTCTCGTGTGTATGTGCGTTCGTGCGTGAGAGAGAAGGAACGGCATTTAAATTTTTAAATTATTTTATTCAGTTTACGCGAAGCGAACGAAACGCAAATAGATTTTTTTGTCCACGAATAACAATAACACCGACGTGACTCAAACCTTGCGAACGAAAAAAAGAAAAACTATAAAAGCAGAATTCTCAGAAGAATTATATATTATCAACAGAATAAAGAACTGCCGCCTATCTTTTAATTTTACCTTTAATCTGAAAATGGACCCGCTAAAGATATTCTCATACGACGCCATTTGTCAAAATTTCCCTTTCGTTGTTTGGCATTGATATACTTTTGTTCTTCCTCGGCAGACGATCTTTCTTTCTTTCTCATTTTGGTTTTGCAATATCTTTTTCCTTTTTTGCTATCGTTTTTCTCCCGTGAACTGTGGCAACACTAGGGGAAGGCGGGAAAGTGAAAGTTGGATTATCGTCTGCTGTATTTTGGTGATAGCGACGTGCAAAAGCGGTCTCTCACATAACTGGGAGACCCAGTTTTAAGACGTGGGAAAGCAACGGTTCACCCGGGAATCTCAACTCTTGCGAAAAAGTCGGGAAAAGTCAAGCTTAGTCGATTTTGGTGAGAAGTCGATTCCAGTCATGCTTCGTGAAAAATATGAAAATAACGGAATTGCCGCTAAATCATGAGCCGCGGGTATTGGTACTAAAACCTCTACAGGCAGATAATTTAAAAAGCTGAATATGGCAAACCACTTACCAAAACGAGAAAGATTTGTTACGAGAGATCGTTTTTTAAATAAAAAAAACATAAAATAAATCTTTGTCCATTATCCTACAGTTCTGCATTGACAATACTGTCCTACACTGCTTTCCGGGTAGGCCGATATTTATCCTGCATATGGTCCTACTCACAAGTGTTACGTCTTTTCTTGCGCTTGCGCGATCCTACTTCTTTACAGATTTTCTGAAATTCCCTCTATAGGATTCTCTAGAATTCCTAGACACGGTACAGGAGATTTCAACTAAAAGTAAAGAAGTTGGACTGAAAATGAACCTACAAAAGACTAAAATTATGTTCTACAAGTTCATAAATAAAGCAAATTAATACAAGTTGACAATATTAGTTAAAATTTCTGATTCGTAGGTTTTCCTTGTTCAGTTAATTCCAATGGAAAGCAATGTTATGAAGAAACTTCACAGATGTATTAAACTTCGCTGGGGGTACATTCGGAAGAAACAGTTCGACCCTGAAATCGACAACCACTTCTGGAAAAGAGTAGATTTTTCTTAGAAAATCGGAGCTTTATTCTGAATCATTGGACATCGATGCAACCTTATCTGGAAATACAGTGCCGCTCGCTCGGCCAACTTTTCCAACATTCGCATACACACGCAAACGCACGCACACACACACACATACACACAGTTTGATTCTGAAGGGAAAATTTGTGTAAAAAAATCTTCAACCAATATTTATCACCAATTCTCTCCTACGAATCAGAGACTTGGAGTTTAAAGATAAAAGGCAATATGGAAATTCCAAACAACCCAAAGAAAGCAAAGAGAGATGCATGTTTGGAATCATTAGAAGCGATCATCAAATACCTAGAAAATGTTCTCAGACTAAATAAATGGATGGAATAAGAACGCAGGTTTGTGTAACGTGGAAACAATTTGCTTAAAACAGACATGGGTGTGTGTACAGGGCAAATGAAGAGAATTTCAGCTAGCGGTGGATAGACAATATGATAAGTATATAAAGTGTTAACTTCCAATAACGGACAGCCTCGGGGTCGGACGTTTTGTCTTTTAAATAGAGGTGACCCCCTTTTGGAGGTGCATGTGTTGATAATACATATACTGGGAAACAGAGGAATCGTCCCTTAAATACAGATGTCCTTTATTCGGAGGTGTCCTTTACAGGATATTTAATTATATATAGTGTTTTCGCCCAGGTTGTTTGGAACTGTAGCGGAATGGGGAAGCGCATGGTTGTTGGATTATCCAACTAGGGGCGGACGTTGGAAAAAGTATTGGGGGTTAAGTGCCCTTATGCTTGCCCTGACACATCACATTCATGTGCGTTAAATGTAATTATAAAAAAAAATAATGCCCCCTTATAAATATCCTTATATAAATTAATATTAAAGAGTTAAAAACATATTAAATACCCCTTATAAAAGGTAATTTTTTTTACCTCCAAGCAGGCAAGTAGCTAGACGCTTGTTGCAGGGGTGGGGGGGGGCTTAAAATTCGTAAATGTTTTGATATATTTCATTAATATATTTAATAATACTAAATATGTAAGCAGAATAATATATTTAACGTTAATAAATAAATTTCTTAACGTAAATTTTGCATTAAGAAATAAACTTTAGTATACCCCTTTATAATTTCCCCAATCCTTATTATAAAGTATATGAAGACTCAAACGTATGTAAAAAAAATTACATACACAAGATCTACAGTAGAAAGCTATTTTGAATACATTTTTAACGTTAAAGAACAATTTCCATTGTCATGTACAATTTCGTACAAAACAAAAAATTTAAAATAAAATTCTGCAATATTTGATTTTGAGAAAAAATATTTTCCTGGGGGGTGGGGGGGCTAATTACATTTCTAGGAAGGGGGCTTAGCCCCCTTTAGCCCCATCCTAGCTACGGTCACGTCCCCAAGGTAATTTAATTATATTTAAATAAAGCAAGAATGGTGCATTTCGAACAGATCAATTCTTCCCACAGCTTTCATTAGATTTAGGGATGTCCATATCAGCGTCTATTTCAATGTACAATGCACTCGAAATTTGTTTTGATGGAAGTAAAGACTCGTCTATTTGTAGACGTTGTTGTTTGTAGAAGATAGAGCTGACTCAACAAATACTTGCTAGATATTCCCGCCCTATCTCCCAAGCAGATAAAGCGTCTCTTTGTGGAGAGGCGTGGTGTAAAATTTAGAACACCTGTAAGGAGAGGATTAACGCTCTGTCGGCCAAGAGAAAACGATATTATTACTAAAAATCTCTTCCCAATTAGAAGATGTCAAAAGATATATTATGGTGGCAACAAAAGAAGGGTTTCATTTCAAGGTGATGTGCATTTTTAGTCCAACAGCCAAGAAATTTTGAAAAAGGCCGAGAATAACCACCGAACATGTATAGTTGCCGTTTTCGAATGATAACAATGAGTGAAAATGGTTTTGACGAAATCTATATATATATAATGGTAATAAAAAATACAGCATTAACTAATAGTTCAATAGGAAGGAGTATAAAAATTGTAATAAAACTGCGCAACGTTTTGATTTTATTCGGCAAATTTTGGAGCGTTATTTTACGGAATTTACTGAAGTCAGCCACTTTAAATGTTCTTACTTGTAAACTATATTTTATAACAGTCATTTCGACATTGACGTAAGGTGAACCGAAACGTCGTGTTTTTAAACCTTACGCCAGTGTCGAAATAACTGTTTGTTATGGAATCTCCTGGTGAAACTCTGTATTGTTTTGTTATATTTTATAAGTTAAATAGTAAACGTTTTGGGATGCAAGAACAGTGAAGATCATGCTGTACTAAGCCTAACTATATTTTATTCCGATTTCCTGTCCATTTATTTACGTTATATAAATTTTATTGCATGTCTACATTTCTTAAAATTGAAAATGGGAGAACGTATACTTTGGGGAATGAATTTTTCATTCTCATAACTTTCAAGAATGAATTGTTAAATTTATACTCGTTCTTTTCAATCATTCTCTCGTTCTCGTGAGAATGGACATCGTCATTTCCATGATCGATTTGTTGAATGATAGATGAGAATGATCATTCAAGCAATGACAGATGAGAATGATCATTCAAGCAATGACAGATGAGAATGATCATTCAAGCAATGACAGATGAGAATGATCATTCAAACAATGACAGATGAGAATGATCATTCAAGCAATGACAGATGAGAATTATCATTCAAGAAATGATAGATGAGAATGAACATTCAAGGAATGATGAGAATGATAATTCAAAAAAATGGCAGATGAGAATGATTATTCAAGGAATGGCAGATGAGACTGATTGATTATTCAAGGAATGGCAGATGAGAATGATTGTTCTTTTAAGTACATGCGTTGTTATCATTAGCATACGTAGGGAGTTCATAAGGGAAGATTACTTTCATAAGGGAGTTCATGAGGGAGAAAGTTCATAAGGGAAGTTTACTTATAACGGGAGTTACAGAGCTACCACTCCATATATATTTATATGCATATATATACAAAATTTCATCGCAACGGGAGGTCATGACCCCATTAACTGCCCCTCCCTACGGATGCCAGTGGTTGTCATCTTATTCACCTCAGCTTTAACCCCATTTAAATTACAAACCCTTAATAAGCATTTTCATAGGAATATCAAGAAACAAAAATATGCATCTATATAACAGAAGTTAGCAAGATTTTTTTTAGTGAATAATGTCCTGGAATGGATTCCACTCAACGCCCTGGAAATCTTAGGAACATAAAGGGAAGTTTGTCTATTGGGAAGAAACAAACTATTGTGCTGAAGCAAGAGAATGATACTGTAACAAGAAATCGGGAAAAAAAGTGTTTAAAAGAGTTAAAGAAGTTTACAGAAAGCTGAACCATGTCCTGGAATAGGTTTCACTCAGACCTCAACGCCTAAGCAAAAGGCCAAAAATGAAATGAACTGGCGAAGTTATCCAATATATTTGGCCACTTTGGTTCAGTATATTGGTCTAAATTGGCAACAGAAAGTTCAGGACTGATTAGTTGAAAACACGCTAAGGAGATCTTCATTCTATTCAGTAGATTGACCATGATGACATATAATATAAAATAAAAATATTAGCTGCTCAAGTCAAAAGGAATGTCTGCAAGGGTGAGAACAACTAACAGCTCTACTGAGAAAACATTATTTTGCGAATTAAAACGATTTAATATTATAACTTCAGAACTTCTAAGTGAAGTACTGCCATTATTATTATTATTGTTATTATTATTATGAAACTTGCGTGAATTAGGCAGAAAGGAGCAGAAGCAACACAAAACAAAGTGTTCCGATGTAGAAATGATGGAAGGTTAATACGTTATATGATCAATCCTAGGATATCCATGAGCTCTCACTTCGATTCTTCCTGTTGTCCATCAGATGATCGATTAGTTAGTCCTCAAGAAAGATGGTACCTCTGCCTATCATTTGAATTTGATTATACAGTGACATCTGTCTGTAAAGATATTTTTCCCTGGACCCGACAGGTATTGAGTGTATCATAAACAATCTTATCTGTAATGATATCTTTTTTCGCTCCCTCATTTCCCTGTATTTCCTTCCACATATTGTCCATCATGTATTCTTTTATACATCATCTCTTGGAGTTTGAGCATCACTTTACAGTTTTTGAGTTTACTCTGCACCGTGTCGTTAGATAAGCTCATAGGGCCTGACTTCGAGAAAATATTTAGGAGGGGACAGGAAGCCTATCCCCTTTGGTTTTTGGTTTCCATCGGCGAGGGGATGCGGTCTTTACCCTCAAAGTAATTTTATATAAAATATTTAAATAGACAACAAAGAATTCTCTTTCCATGAATTTTAATTGCTTGATAATTACTATAATAAGGCGTATAGGTCTATTTTCTCCTAAAGGAAATTCAGTTGCATCTTTGCAGCAACAGGAAAAACATTAGCCATAACGTTTAATATATTTTTATATGTTGTGCCTTTCACCTTCATTTACGTTCTGCACAATTTTGTTTGTTATTCATAAAATTTTGAGGGGGGGCGAATGGACATGGACCCCTGCCCGATCCTATTCCCAAACTCTCCCCTGCATCTACCAGAATGGTTTGACGATAATGATAGGTCTATCTATCTCGACCATCTTTTCGACACATTTAGTACGTAAATCAATACAGAAATAGCATCCGACCGGTACGTCACTTCATTAGTTCTGGTTCCGTATTACATGGGAAGGGATGTCCTCAAAGCATCAACTCGGACGATCAGAAAGCCACAGCTCAGGAAATATAGCAAAAAGAGAAACGAAACGCCGCTTTGAGGGTACTAAACAAGGCAAAACGCATCGCTAGCAGAGTGTTAAGGAAAAGCTTGAGAAGGGCTGGAAAGATGGATAAAGAGCCGATATTATATTTCTTGCCCTTCACGCATCGAGAGCGCGGCATCGAAGTTGCAGATCGCCCGCTGCATCCTATTCTCTGGGCAACAAGGCCTTTCTAACAAGGGAAATAACGCAGAAAAAGAACCGGCCAAAAACGTGTCAGAAAAATATGTGACGTTTCAAAGTTCGGTCTTTTTTTTTCACACCGGAAACACTGGGACTTATCAGGGGAGCTAAAAGTATGAAATACAGGAGTTACATAGAACTCTCTTCAAGATTTCAGTTGAAAGCTCTCTGTGCGAGGTGTTACAAATTATTTAAGGTTTGAATTTATTTATTTCCACCCAAGAGGGCTGATTTCAAAATAAAGTGAAAAAATATTTTGAAAAACAAATGAGAGCGCATAATTTCTGACGACTGGAGAAATTTTCCCTGTAACCGAAAAGTCTGGGGCAGTCTAAACTTCGCTATCCTTGAAGCACAAAACACGAAATGAACAAGTTGTTACACCATTTACACCGCCCACATGGACAATAGTCGGGAGGAGGAGGATTGTGCAAGGGTTTCATTGGGAAGGGTGGCCGCCGGAGGCGGCGCTGTAATCCCAGACAGGAACAATAGTCGGGATGTTTTGTTTTAGTGTCCTACGAACCAATGTTTTCTCGCCCTCCGAAAATGCAACGCATGTGCCCTTTGAGACGACACATTACGCCCCTGAAATTCGAGTCCGGTTTCGGACATATTTTCTTCGAATATTTTATGTATTAAAAAAAATCAAATTAAAATAAAATGGCGGTGGAGTAGTTAAAACACGTCTGTTAAAATTTAACCTCCCAGCCCCTCTTTTTTATAATTAGAAAAATCCCCCCCCCTCTCTTTGAGTAGCTTTCTCCACCTATTATTATTATTATTATTATTATATACTGTGAAATTTTTGATGTTGTTTTATCTCTTTAAAAAGAATTTATTTTATTCTTTATTTAATTTCCCCTTTTAAGCAATTGAAATAAATTTCATAAATTTAATTTATTAAAAATATTAAATGAATTTTTAAAATTTTTGTTCTTTAAATGGTCATTGCAGAACACTCACATATAATCATCATATAATTCTAGGCAAAAGTTACGTCATAATTATAGTATTTTATTCCCCCTCCTCCTCTTCCTCCTCCTCCTCATCATCATCATCATGTGTTCATCACAGTATCCCCATCACATGGGATCATTACCATGTTTAAGTAGATTTTTAAAATTTATTCTCCTATAAAATCCTATGCCAAACCTTGGGATTATGAAGCAGTATTCCGGGGGGCGGGGGGGGGGGCAAGGAGCCTGTACGAAATTGTAATCGTCCAATAAAAATATTATTACTTCTGAAAAATACTCTCTCTCTTCTTTATTTTTCGCATTGCTGCTACTCAGTCTTCTCGTTGGAATACAGAACCTAATTTCAGCCACGTTTTCTATAATTTTTCTGCATAATTTATTTTTGTAACTACTGCTCTAACTTTCACATTAAAGTTGACGTAAATTAAAGCTTCGTAAACTTTAATATTTTGGATCTTTTTTCCCTTGAGATAGTGCGGTCACCCAGCAAAATTTTCGGATATATCTCTTTAAATCCTGAACAAAAGAGTGATTTGTTGAAACTATAATTAGAGCAGTGTTTCTCCATTGCTGGGAACTGGCATCAATTATATCTGACCGCGAGAGGCTCTTCTTGAAAATTCGCCGTTTTACTTTTTCCATGAATAAATATTTACGAATAAATTTGTTTTGACCTGGCTCTTGTTTCATTTAAAAAAAACCAAAAAAACACGGATTTACCGGGATGCGGTCTCAAAAAAGGTTAGGAAGAACTGCTATGGAGAAGAAGCGGAAATTCGCGGGTTAAGAATTGAAAATTCGTAAGTATTCCCTACTAAAGGGATTGCCTTAAAAGCAGGGGTCTTTGACTTTTTCAGCCCAAGGGCCAATTTTTCTTGTTCCCATAGGCCCGCGGGCCGCACTACGGTATCAATAATATTAGGACTAAACAAATGCGGCTCAAGGGGTGCCCCCCCCCCCGGGTCAGACTTTGATATTTTTTCCTTAAGTCTCTATATTAGTTTTGCGTACTCACCCAAAAATAGTTTCAAGATTCGCCTCTGTGTCTGAATATATATATACACACAGTAGCTCATAAGTATTTTGACAAACAGTTTTTATTCGCCAGCGCAATCTGTATTAAAGCATTCACTTGCATAGTGATATGTCGTGATTCACCGCAGAATTGCACATTTTACAATAACAACGAATTGGCGTTGCGTAATTAATTGCCTTTTCTTTCAGTTCAAATAAGAAAATTCGTTCAAAAGTGTTTTTACATGCTAATTAGTAATTTGTTTTCGTAGATATACTTAATTAAATAATGTGTTATATTTTTCAAACAGCCTTCCATTAGTCATTTGTGATTGTGATGACATGCCAAAAGAAAAGGAATACTCTGAAGACTTAAAAAAAACTTTAATTGTAGCTTTAAGAGAAGGTTGCTGACAAGCAAGTGTAGCTCGTGATTTCAATCTATCCAGACAAATTGTAAGTGTGTGGAATAAAGTTTTCAATAACAGGGGAACTGTATGTAATAATTCTATGTCCAGACGGCTACGAAAAACGTTCAGAAGGACTGATAAAATGCTCAGAAGGAAATCTGTAGCTAATCCCAGTCTAACTGCTGTAGACATAAAAGATGATTTACAGGAAAATTATAAAGTTAAAGTGCACGTTTCCACCATAAAAAGACGTCTAAATGAAGTAAATTTAAATGGCCGCCGTCCAAGCAAGAAGCCTCTTATATCTAAAAAGAATAGAAAGGCTCGACTTAGCTTTGCCCAAAAATATCGAAACTGGACTACTAAGAACTGGTCGTCTGTCCTCTGGAGTGATGAAATCAAGTTTAATCTTTTCTCATTTGATGGGATTCAGTATGTTCGGCGCCTTTCAAACAAAAGAAACGCTGTCAAATATCAAGTTCCAACCAAAAAGCATGGTGGAGGAAGGTTATGGTATGGGGTTGTTTCTCCCGCCACGTGGTAGGACCTCCAATTCGTGTTAATGGAAACATGGATCGCTTCAAATATTGTGATATACTTAAAAATCATATGCTACCCCATACCTGGAGGAAAATTCACGCTCGTTGGATTTCCCAACATAACAATGACCCAAAACACACATCTCAACATGTCAAAAGTTTTTTGAAGCAAAAGGAATTGAAAATGTTTGGTTGACATAGTCAAAGACCAAATTTAAACCCAATCGAGCACATGTGGTCAGAACTAGACAAACGTGTCAGACGCCAAAACTACACAAATAAGGACACTTTTTTTGATGCACTGTGCCGTGAGCGAAGAAATATTCCTCAAGAGCGCATTGTACATTTAATCGGCACAACGCCGAAAAGATGCACGGCTGTTATTGATTCCAGTGGCTATCCAACCAAATATTAAACACAAGAGTGTTTTTTACTTTTAAGTTATCAGTCAAAACAAGACTGAACTATAAAAATAACGTTTGTTAAAATACTTATGATCCACAAGATTTCGATTAAATCTAATTTCTATTATTATAATTTTTGAAATAAATGCTGTTTTATATATTTTTAAATATATATTCATTTACTATTAGTTTATTTTAATTCATAATAAAATATAGAGTAAATAAAATAATTGAACAAAAACTGTTTATCAAAATACTTATGAGCGCTACTGTACAGGTATCCCTCGATATATGCGGTTTCGATTAACACGATCCCAAACATTCATGCCATCCCTCTATATATGTGCCCTAAAATTTCGATTAATGCGGTTGTGTTGAAAAAAACTAAAGGTAAGAGAATGCATAGCTTCACATTGGCAGGAACTCACTGACATCGATCTTATAGAATTAGAGCAACAGCGTGCCTATTATGAGAAAGAATAAATTACAACTGAAGGAGAAGAGTGTGTTCCAAAGGTAATTTCTTTAAAGAACTCGAGCAGATATTTTGAAATTTAGAAACTGTTAAGCAACAAATTACAGATTTCGATCCAAATGTGGAAAGAAGCATTGTTCTTTGTCAAAACCTTGAAAAAGATATTAGCTGTTATGGTAAATTATATGAAGATAAAAAGGCAGCTACCGTTGTCCAAACTTCGATCGACAATTATTTTTCTAGAAAGTAGTTTAGTACCGTATGGGCGCACAAAACTTTTTCATTTGTTTTGTACCTTAAGTCTTTAATACGTCTATAAATTATCTTTAGCTAATTGGCATTTCATTATTATTTAGTAGTACGTTATATATACATATTGCTATTTGTACACACGGTTAAAACGTAACTTAGAGGTAAAAATTAAGTCTTCTAACGAATGCTCCAAAACATCGTGAAAGAATTTCCATTTTCCCATTGGTTCTTAACTTCGATATGTGTGGTATTATCGTGTCAGCAATTAACGGTATGTACCGAGGCATACCTGTATACGTTACAACGTAAAATATGTCTAGAAGCAAAAAACATTTACAATACTTTTAGTTATTAATATATAAAGCGAAATCAAACCTTATATCGAGATATTTTGTTAGATTTTTATCAATTCACTTTTGATTTTGTAGCTTTGATTGTGAAACAGCGGTTTCAAACGCATTCCTTACGCTGCGGGGAGGGGTTTGATAGGGATTGTAATTCTCACTGCAATAAATTTTGTATATATATATGGCCTGCAAAAGGGTTGCTGGTATCTAACTGGAAGGAGACCCACACGCTGAACGTATGTGACGATGTGTGGAACCGGCCGGGCCAGTAACCTAGTGTCCTACCCCGCCTTCAAGTGGTGCAGGCTGAGCTTTCTATTTAAGAGGCAAATTAATATTTGCTGCACGGATGGAAAGGCGGAAGGGGAGGGCTAATTCACCAACCCGTCTAGCCAGCGTGGTGAAATGATGGCTAATTCCTCCAATATGCTAATACACCAAAAACCATGGCCCCTAGTCTCCAGGTGCTGGAGTGCTCCTGATCAAGGCAGCGGTCAGCGTGGCATGAAAGCAGGGGGTGCTAAGAATCACTGGAATGGCCCAGGCTGCCGTTTGTTATTGACCTTGGCAACGTATAATGGACGATCCCTTGCTTCTGAAGCAAAACTTCAAGAATTGGAAGAAGAACTTGACAAGATCAAATGGGACATTGTAGGACTCAGTGAAGTTAGAAGAAAAGGTGAAGAGTTGGTGGAACTTAAAAGTGGACATTTGTTTTATTATAGAGGAACGGAAACTGGAAGAACAAGTGGTGTTGGCTTCTTAATCAACAAAAGAATTAAAGACTACCTTCTTGAAGTCGAAAGCACGTCAGATCGAGCAGCGAGGCTCGTTGTTCAACTAACCCAGCGATACCAACTTCAGATAGTACAGGCATATGCACCAACATCAAGCCATACCGACGAGGAGGTTGAGGAATTCTATGAAGAAATCAAACAGCTACATACCAAGGGGAAACAACACATCAAGCTCATCATGGGAGATTTTAATGCAAGAATTGGACAACAGGAACAAGGAGAGACATCGGTTGGTAAATACGGATACGGGGAAAGGAATGAACGTGGCGATCAACTCATAGAATTTGCCGAAGCTGAAAATCTTAGCATCATGAATTCATTTTTTAAGAAGAAACTACAAAGAAAATGGACATGGAAACACCCCAATGGAGGAACCAGCGAAATTGACTATATACTGGCAAACAAGAAATCAATTATTGAAGATTGCAGCATACTGAACAGATTTAATACTGGAAGTGATCATCGAATGGTGAGATGTAAAATGCACTTAAATACTAAACTAGAAAGGCAGAAGCTCATTAGGAAACAAGTATGTAAGAGGGTGGATTTAAAGAAATTAAAAGAAAATACCGAGGCATTCAAGTTGGAATTAAAAAATCGCTTTTCTGCACTGGAAGGACTTATTGAAGAAGTTGACATCTCAGAAGCAAATGAAAACATTGTTAAGACAATAATTGAAACTGCTGGGGAAATTGGTGGTGTAATATGTAAAAAGCAGAATAGCAAATTATCTGAGAAGACGAAACAACTCATGAAAAGGCGAAGACTTATGAAGGTGGACAATCAAAATACCAGTCGCAAGATCGAGTATGTAGAACTTTGCAAAACTTTGCGCAAAAACATGAAAGAAGATATAAGAAAATTCAATTGTGAGTTAGTAAGGAAGGCCATTGAAAGCAACAAGAGCCTTAGGGTTGTTAAAGGGAGTTTGTCTATTGGGAAGAAACACATCATTGCATTAAAAGGAGAGGATGGCACTGTAACAAGAAATAGGGAAGAAATACTTAGAAGAGTTGAAGAATTCTACAGAAAGCTGTATGAGGGAAACAGTGGATTAAACGAAGACTCTGAGATAGTCGAAGGAACAGCTCCTAAAATCTTAAAAGAAGAAGTAGCATTTGCAATAAAAAGTATGAAGAAAGGAAGATCCCCTGGCGATGATGGCATTACATTAGATATCTTAAAAGAAGCTGGAGAACATGTAGAAGACATACTCGCAAAATTCTTTACCAAATGCCTCAACAGTGGTAACATACCAAACCAATGGGATTCTGCAACAGTAATTCTTTTGCATAAAAAAGGTGATAAAGAGGATTTAAAAAATTACCGACCAATTAGCTTGTTACCTGCTATTTATAAAATCTTCACAAAAGTGCTAACACATCGCCTGCAGAAAAAATTAGATGCAGCTCAACCAAGAGAACAAGCTGGATTTCGAAGTGGATTCAGTACAGTGGACCATATTCAAGTATTAAGAGAATTAATTGAAAGAACACATGAATATGAACTTCCATTGTGTGTGGCATTTATTGACTATGAGAAGGCCTTTGACTCTATTAAAACATCAGCAGTCATCAACTCTTTAAGATCAGCAGACATCGAGGAAGTGTACATTGACATGGTGAAACGTGTGTATAAAAATGCAAGTGCAAAATTTCGGTTACATAAAGATACCAAAACTATCAAAATTGGTAAAGGTGTGAGGCAGGGAGATACCATTTCTCCAAAACTTTTTACTTCAGCTTTACAGATGATTTTTCAGCAGATAAATTGGAATGACAAGGGAATAAAAATAAATGGTGAATATTTAAATCATTTGCGGTTTGCTGATGACATTGTTATTTTTTCAACGAACCCATCAGAACTCCAAGACATGGTACAGGAGCTCTCAACTAGAAGTAAAGAAGTTGGACTCAAGATGAACCTACAAAAAACTAAGATCATGTTCAATAATTTCGTAGAGGAAACAAAAATACAAGTTGACAACATTGAGCTAGAAATTGCTGATTCATATATTTACCTTGGCCAGCTGATTTCAATGGATGGCAACATTATGAAAGAACTCAACAGACGTATTAAACTTGGCTGGAGTGCATTTGGAAGAAACAGTTTTATCCTGAAGGGGAAATTGCCTTTGTGTCTAAAAAGAAAGGTCTTCAACCAGTGTGTATTGCCAGTCCTCTCTTATGGATCAGAGACATGGAGTCTAACAGTTGGAGCAATACGAAAGTTACAGACAACGCAAAGGAGCATGGAGAGGTGCATGCTTGGAATAACTAGGAGAGATCGAAAAAGGAACACTTGGGTGAGAGAGCAAACTAGAGTAGAGGACATCATTGTTAAAGTAAAAGGGCTGAAATGGCGATGGGCTGGGCATATTGCAAGAAGAACTGATCAACGATGGACAACAGAAATTCTGAACTGGATTCCAAGAGACCACCGAAGACCTAGAAAACGTCCTCAAACTAGATGGGTGGATGAAATAAGAAAACAGGTTGGGGTGACGTGGAAGCGAATTGCTCAGGATAGACTTGTGTGGAAAGCATTTGGAGAGACCTTCATCCAGCAGTGGATAGATAATGGTTGAATATGATGATGATGATGATGATATATAGATTTGTAGCTCTGTAATCCCACCAATTCTAAACTTGTAACACCCTTGTGAACTTCTGACGTCAGCCTATGCGCAGTTGTAAGTCTTCCAGAATAGTAACGTTTTCAGAGCATGCAGTCAGATGGTTGGGAAGATGTTCTTATCGACATATTTAGGATAGAATTTAATGAGTCCTAAGTTGATTTTGTTTTAAATCACTGTTGCACTGCAAATCAATAAAACTTACGCTAATGCCCATATACACTAGAAAACTAAAGTAAAACACGATTGAGGGGTAACCTTGTGTCACTTCAGTTATATAGTGTTTTAAGATATTTTTTATGAAATGTGAAAATGACAACAGAATAAAATATATAGATTTCAGACTCCAAGGGAGCAGGGACGTTATTTTTGTGTGAAACAATTTGTATTCTTTCGTGAGTCAGCGGGACACATAAAACATGTCGGAGGGCCGCGGGTTGAAGACCCCTGACTTAAAGTAAAGGTGAAAGGTTGAATGTGAAAGATTATCTGGTCATAAGTTACATTCTACAGTAGCTCTCAAGTAGCGGAAGGCCACCGCTTCGTTCTCTACGGAAACTTATTGCTGTGGCTGTATGAGCAACTGCAGATTTTTTTTTTTTATAGGAACACACATTGGGAAAAGATTACAGTGTCGCCTTCTGTGGCCACCTTTCCCCAATTATCTGTCTTGCATAAATTTCTCTCTCTCTCTCATTTTTCCAATACCATTTTTATTAGAGAAGACAGAATAAGACAAAATAAATCATTCTTTTCATGGAAATTCGATATATGTTTATTTATCATTGTTTATTTTATTTAAAAAATATT
>QLNU02003225.1:45717600-45745433 GCA_006491805.2 Dysdera silvatica | reverse complement strand
ACATACATACATACATATGTGTGCGCGTGCGTTCGATTTATTAGGTAAGCGTCCTTTTACTTATGATATTGTTATAACACGTCAAATAATGGTTTTTCGAGGACTTTACCGCATTTTTTTAATTGCAAATAATGTTCGAGTTTGAAACTATGTGCAAAAATCATAAATAAGCTTAAATCCTTAAAACTTGACAAATGGTCGCCTTTGGCAACCCTTCTTTTTGAAGCGTTCTGAATCGGAGCTTTCATGCCAACTTAATGACAAATAATATTCTGTCGAAACAAATAAATGAAACAAACTATCTAACCATTCCCCTGGGGTTTGGTGAACAACGATCTATTGAAGCATTTCAACAACAAATTGGCTTTCCGAGCACAACAAACCTTGAAGTACTTTTCCGTTCTAAAGAAAAAAAAAATGGGACCAAATTCTCCAAAATTACCGCCAATTATCTCGCCCCCATCCCTTGTCATTCAACGCAATTACAGTCAATTCTCGTAGGGCGATTTTGGCGAGTTTTGACGAATTATTGGCGCGTACTTCCGACTGGGTGGCAGATTTTGAGATTCATTGTTTCCAGTACTAATGCACAGTCGCCCCAGACCGGTGGTATTTTGACCCTAGACAGCTGACAGCTAGGCGGGGGGTCAAAGTTCATCTATAGCAGAAGTGTAGAACCGTTACTGATTTCTTATATTTGCGTCTATAATATATACTAATGTATTTTCTACATACGTATTCTAAATAAAAAATATAACCGAACGAAACATAATTAGGTTTCTTACTTTTTGGGACAAAAGCTGAGTTAATTAATCTTCGTATGATATTCAATCCTATTAAATATGTAAAAAAAAAGCACGATTTGTTTTGCAATTTAAAATAATATATAATTATAAAAATATTTAAAAATTTCGATAAACAATTGTTCAATTATAAAAGATTAAAATTGCCTACCACCTTCTGCTCATATGCTCATAAATTGTCCTTCCCGTAATTTTAATTCCCCTTACCCGTTTTTTTAAACAAGTGTCCTGCACATTTTTTTTTAACATTACATGATGGCATCTATATTTTCCCTAAAATTTGCTTCTATGATGTACATAATCAAAATAAGAATCATTATGATTCGTAACAGGATTAGAAAAAACAAAATATCACATCATGTACAATATAAATAATATACAATACAGAAAATATGTAATATAAGTTTATATTATTGGGAGAAAAAATCACATTATACAGTACAAAACAATACCATAATTTCTTATATATATATATAATTTTTGTTGATAAAAAAATAAGCAGAAAGTTTTTTTTATTAAACTTTTTCTTATCGTGTTTGATTTTATTGTCATATACAATTATTGGAACCAGATCCAGTCCCAGCCGATTAAGAAAATTGATCATCTATTATATTTATAAGCAAAACATAAAAAATAAAAAACTTGAAATTGATCCAAGTATTTAAAAAAAAAAACTGCAGTTCAAGACAGCTGTAGCAAAGGACAATTTTAGTCAATTTTCGTCAAAAAAATAGAAAAAAGTTGTCAAAACGAAACGTCTCTTAGTTGGGTTAAGTCGTAAATATAGCATGGCGGTTACAGTTACGAAACCTGGATGGAGTCAAGGTGTAGTTTGTGTGCTGTACTTCTTATCTGCCTTTAGGTAGGTTCTCTTCTATTGCTCGATTGTTGAGCGGGACTTCAGCTGTCCTTAGATATTGGCCCTTAATAAAAGGATTAACTTTTTGGGCCCTACACTCAAAATACCTGGTGTTTGCGGTTTTTTGAAACCTCTAAGTTTGTTGGAAATTATGGTGACAGTTTCACCAGGAGCTTCGCCAGGTGATGTCTTCTTTAGGCTGAGCGCTCAGCTGTCTTGGCAGATGATGAAGGCTTTAATCTCAAGGACTGTTAGGCTCATAAAAAATAAGATAAATAGTTTAAAATATCTCGTCAATTTTATCCTCAATTTCGGGGCGTAAAAAAAATTTTTTTTTCACATTTTTAGAGTAAAAATCCGAGTAGCTTACACTGGTGTTAAAAATTATGACCACGAACTCAAACACTTAACTGAACAGTAACGAATTGAACTCGAATGAAATGAACTCAATCAGCTTTAATGAAATGAACTTAATCAACTTCAATGAAATGAACTTAATCGATTTAGTGAAATACACCTAATGAACTTTAATCAAATGAATTTAATGAACCTTAAATAAGCGAACTTATTGAATTTTAATCAAATTAATTTAATGAACCTTAAATAAGCGAACTTTCTGAATTTTAACTAAATTAATTTAATGAACTTTAATAAAATGAACTTAATTAATGTCAATTAAATGAATTTGTTTAACTTTGATTGAAAAGCAATGAAATTTACATCTGGGAGTAGCGCAATATTGTGTTAAAACAATTTATTATTACCTCATATCAAAAATCCCAGGTGAAGTGTAAGTGTTATTATAAAACTTTAATTAATTATGTAGCCATATTATAATTCCCTTGCTCCAAACTTAGGTCAAGCTTAAAAGCTTCCTTTTCTCCGAAACGGGGCCTACATTAAAATCACAGATAGAAAGACGAAAGAAAGGGGTAAACAACTTACATATTTGCCTCACCAGCAAAGTGAGTGTAAGTGGCCAACACCTTTCGTCAAGAGACCTTTTTATTATGAAAGATGAAAGAAACTGTCATCCAATAGCGAACAGATAATGGTTGAACAGGATGATGCTAATGATGATAATTATTTATAATAATGACAATAAATAGAGCCTTACAACCTCATAGTGACGTTGGATAGACTTCATCAGCGAAGAAAATTTGGTGGCCGAGGATTGATACAAGTTAAGCAGTCAATAGAAGAAGAAAAGAGAAAACTGACCGAACACAGCAGACAAAGGTCAAAAAAGAATGCTGAAGAAAGTAAGCAAAGCAAAACTATTGAAACTCGAGGAATCTAAGGAAAATTTTAAGAAAGATATTTTTTTAGGCCAAAACAGCAATGGCCCAATAAAGCTCTATATGGACAACATTATAGAAAACCATAAGGAAAAGTCAATAATGCAGTGGCTAAGGAAAGGTACATCGAAGTAGGAAACAAAAGGGTTATTAATGGATGCACAGGAACAAGCATTGAGAACGAATGTGATTAAATGAAAAATAGAAGAATCGTTCCTTGATACCAAACGCCGTCTATGCAAAGAAGCAGATGACAGTAGATCCTTTGATATTTGGTTTAAAAAGATCTCGCACACTTGGACTGGCTTTACCTGGAAGGACACAATAAAGTAGCTTCGATGATCCATTGGAACCTGCGCCAAAAACATAATATAATAATCAACAAAAACGGGTGATACCACAAAGCTGAAAAGATTATTGAAAATGACCAAGTCAAAATTTTGTGGGACTTTCAAATCCAAGCTGACAAGCGTCTTATACATAATACACCCGCCTTGACAATAGTGGAAAAGAAGCAATCATGGATAGTAGATATGTGGATAGGTCTGTACTGAGAGACTCAAGCAATGACAAAATCAGCAAATGTAAAGATCTGCAGACTGAAATCAAAATTTTGCGGCAAAAAACGCTCACACCTTCCCTATAGTAATAAAAGCAGGGGCGTACTAGGTTCTCTCAAAGGGCATATATATACCTTGGATTTTCGGAAGTCACAATTTCTTTCTTGTCCATTCGAAGGCGCGAGTCCTATTATCGATGAGGGCGCACTGGCCCGGGGGCCCCAGTTCCCCCTGAATAGGAGTATTAGGTGCAATTCCATCAAAGCTTGAAAATCACCTGAATGCAATAGAAATAGACAACATTACAGTACACCAATTTTAAAAGGCCACCTTACTTGATACTGCCCACATCCTGCGAAAATGCTTCTGATAACTCTTAATGATTAACTCAATGATTTAACTTAATGATTAACTCTGGTCGCTAAATTCAAGATGGATTGTACTTTTATGTCATAATAATAATAATGAGAAAAATGTGATTTGTTGATGTTTCATGACGTCAAAATAGTTCAAATCATGCCGTTCCAGGATCTACAGTTTTCAAATATCCGAAACTTGTTACTTATGGAATCATAATTCGATGAAAGTTATTTCATAATTTTTTAAATAGTTTTTTAAATATTAAATTGACAGTAAGTTAATGAAGTTTTCTATTTTAATTTGGAAAATTTTTGGAAAAATAAACGTAAGTTCCGTAGGTAGACAGTTTCGATTTTTCGTTATTCCGCTTTACACTTTTATGTTTTTAGAGAATTTTTTTTAATCCTGTTTTCCATTCACCCGTTCCCCTTAATTCGATTATCCGTCACCTCTTACACCTAACATTATACATATGTTCTTTTGTAGTTTATTTAATTAAGCATTTTTATTACATGATAATATTGAACACATTTTTATTACATAATAATATTAAGCCCATTTTTATTAAAGGATAATTTAAACCGCATTTTTTATTACGTAAAAATTTAAAATACCCTTTTTTACATACTAATTTAAGACACATGCTTATCACGTGATTATTCAAAACCTGTTTTCATTGGATAATAATTTAAACCATGTTTTTATTGGATAATAATTCAAACCGCTTTTTTTTATTGGATAATAATTTAAACTGTTTTTTTTATTTTTTATTATGTCATGATACATTCAACCGGGGAAAAAAAAGAAGCACCTTTAAGGAAATATCCTATTCATATAAAATTTCGTGTATACGATGACTATGCGAACATAAATAAATTATTATATTTCCATTACAAAAGGGTTTTTTATTATAAAGCACTGACAACATAACGGTTGCATATTAACTTGTAATAAATCTTCCTCTAGGAAAGATGCAATCTGATATGAGGTGTATCCATCATCATCATTGAGTCAAGTAACGGTCAAGTGCCCTGAATTTGGATTCAAAAATTTATGAGGCAATCGTTTTAGCTTAAATCCAGCAGTTTACTTTGTGTATTTTTATTTATTTTTACATTTTCTAGAGGGAGGGAATGGAGACGCAACTTCGTTGGTCTCCATTTTTAAGCTGCTTAAAAACGGATTGCTTGCATTTTTCTATTAAATGTCTTAGAAAGTTCGAGGGAAACAAATTATATATTACGATTTTAACAGTCAAATAATGTTACCATAAACAGTTTGATTACCACTGGTGCAACAGGGAAGGTGATGTTACATGAGGGGGCATAGGCGTAGAGTTAAATGGGCCAGCAGGGCCCGAGCCCCTCCAATAACTTGAAATTTTACATATATTGTAATATATAAACATCCCTAATATATGCTTGCCCCCCCCCAATAATTTTGAAATTAAGGGTGGCCTGGCTCTACTTCGAATATATTTAACCCCGCCCTCTGTTGTTGTTGATTGTATAATTAGGTAATTGGAAAGTTGAACTTTAAACCCCTCCCCCAGAAAACGAAAATTACAAACGAATGCTTTTTACAAAGCATTGGGATAGAGGCTACACATCCCCCCCCCCTCACCCTACATAGGACTCTGTGTTAGCTCTTCCAATGTTGATTATTTAGTCTACCACGTGTGCCGACAATTACCTTCAATTGATTACATTGCTAACAAAATTTGGTTAGTTAAATCTTTGTTAAATATGTAATCAGTTATATATTATAACCTTATATACTGTATCTTTACCAGTCTTTTAATTTAATTACCTTTTTTAATTTGCCACTTTTAATTTTATTACCTTTTAATTTTATTACCTTTAATTTAATTACCTTAATTCTTTATATAATTACCTTTAATTGATTACATTGCTAACAAAATTTGGGTTAGTTAAATCTTTTGTTAAATATGTAATCAGTTTATTATAATAATATAATTTAGTCAAGTATATAATGTATATAATAGTAGACATAAATTTTATGCTTATTATATAAATAAAATATATATATAATTATATAATTTATATATTTATTATTTGCATTATATATATTTTCATTTTAAAAAGAAAAAAGCCACAAAAAATATAAGGTATAGCATGCATTCCATTAAATACAAAAACGATATATATCTACCTAATATATATATGCTTAAATAATATATATCTAGAAATATGTTTCGTGTTAGCCAATATCTATGTACTGTACCGTTGGCCACTTAGGGTAACAAATTTGTCAAGCCGAAACTTTATTTTTCTACTTTATATCCGGTTATCTTTCAGGCCAGGACAATCTATATTTATACAAGAATATTGATATCATTTTGTATATAATCATCAATTTACAGTAGTCATTATTTCATTATTCTGTGAAACAAATTACATAATAATAACCCAAGGAACCTCACAACCGGAAAGGGAAGGATTCATGATGGCAATCCGGGACCATGTCATAAAAACAAGAAACTACCGGTGATATATCATGAAGAAGAATATAGAAAATGAACAATGTCGACAACGTGACTTAACATCTGAAACAATACAACACGTAACATTAGGTTGTAAGATAATTGCCAAAACAGACTACAAATACCGTCACGACCAAGTGGCAAAAATAATTCACTAAAAACTTGCTGTCAGAATCAAGCTGATAACCAACATGAATCCTTACTACAAATACGAACCAGAAACAATACTAGAGAACAAAACACGCAAATTGTACTGGGATAGGGCTATTATGAGGGACAAAACGACACCACACAACAGACCAGACATAATCCTAATTCACAAAACCAGCAAAACCACACACATCACAGACATAGCAATACCCAACACAAATAACATTCAGAACACATACACCACAAAAATGACTAAATACCAAGACTTAAGGTAGGAAATTAAAGACATGTGGTACATGGATAAGGTAAACGTTATCCCTCTTGTCTTATCAGCAACAGGTATAATACCAACTACACTCCAAAAGAACTTGGAGACACTTGAAATCGACCCAACACATATATTCAGATGCAAAAAGGAACAATACTAAACACCTGCCGAAGAGAAAAATCTCACTAACAATGTTTAGAAAATACTGGTCGATTGCATTAACTACCATTTTATTTCAAGTACGTTTCACGGATGCATTTCAGATTTCCCCAAGTTGCAAACGATATTAAAATTTTTTCGAATATCGATTTTTCGTGATCGATGAAGAAAATATCAACTTGCATCTGCGAGGCTCTTTTTAAGTTCGTTTCCAGCTGTGAGTACCACGTTCCAAAACATCTGCCTGCCAGCGCATAATAATTCTGACACCTCAAACAGTTTTTTGACAACCGTACCAAGGTATCCTGAAATTATTTATTACTTTCAAGTCGTTTTTTGACGGCTAAGAGCATATGAAAATCTCTTGGGTCGTTCGTCAGTTCGGAGAGGGATGAGGGGTGATTCACAGGCCAATAGAAACAATCAAAAGAACTACAAATTTATTTCTGGATATAATGAGCTTACACGAACCTTTAATAAGCAGATGGAGAGCGAAATTATAAAAAATTTTAATTAGGAAAGAATGAATGAAACTGAGTACCACAAGAACGTGAGATGCTGAAGGAAATTGATCAACGGCAACGGCAAACTAAGTCCATCCAATATCACGTCTCCTGACCATAAGCCAGTATAAAAATAAGCTCTTCGAGAAACTATGAGTATTTTGATAGTAAGCATTGTTAGTTTTAAGATGATGATATTATGAGATAGGTTGTTTATATGTGTTCGATTATCACTGAAGGAAATTGATCAACGGCAACGGCAAACCAAGTTCAACCAACGTCACGTCTCCTGACCATAAGCCAGTATAAAAATAAGCTCTTCAAGAAACTATGATTATTTTGATAGTAAGCATCGTTAGTTTTAAGATGATGATATTGTGTGATATGTTGTTCATATATGTTCTATTACCATTATTACTTACGATTCACATTATGAGCGTCATGCGTCATATCGCCATCATAATGAATTATAACAGGATCATCATCCATTCATTTAATGATACAGGACGGACACTTCTCTATAAAAGGGCCCGGATTCAAGAAATAGTTTAGGACTTCAAACAATTTTTTAACGGCGGGGCAGGATTATCTACATAGACCAGGGGTGGTCTATGGGATAGACCCCTGGTCTATCTACCCGCCAGCGGCCCGCCAACTCATGAAAAAATACAAATTGTTTCACACAAAAACAACGTCCTGGCTCGACATCCGAAGTCTGAAATATACGTATTTCATTCTGTTGGTATTTTCATATTTCGTAATAAATATTTTAAAACACTAGAGAACTAAAGTAACGTGGTTTTTACCTCAATCGCGTTTTATTTTAATTTTCTAGCGTACATGGGCATTACGTGAAGTTTTATTGATTTACAGTGCAACAGTGATTTTAAGGCGAGTTATATCTGAAAAGTGATTTTTTTTGTATTCTTAACCAATTTCTCTGAAAATTGCACCCAATATTAACAGCTATAAAAGAAAACTTTTCGAACAGTTTCAACCTTTATAACTTAATAGATTTTTTTAGTATATCTTTTTTACTTCTTTTTTAAGTTTTTGTGTGTACGTTACCATGGGCGGATTTACCACTTTGCCGCCCCTAGGCTATTTTTGCCGCCCAATGTTACTTTTCTGGCACCCCTTCCTATCCGTCCGCCCTCTTCAATCAATGGTAGGTAAATAAAAATTGCTACATTCAATATACGCCAAAAACTTTCGTATTGACAAAAAAATATGTTGAAAAACAAACTCATAAATTGAAACATAAACATTAAACAATATTAACTTATATTGAAGTATTATTTCTTTTTGGTATATAATAAATCAAATTCAATTTTATTGAAATAAATTTTAATTTTAGCAAAAAATAAAAGCCTATCGAACACTGGTATTTAAATGGAAAGCATGACGTCCAGCTTTCTTCTCGGCAAAACGTCTGATTATATCATCGTATGGTATAGATTTTGTTATAAAAGGCCCAATACACCAAATTTTGAATTTAGCCTTGTCTATAGCCCAGTATAGTCTATTGGGAGCGTTACATTTAAATATGCTGTTAATGCTGTATATGCTGTTAATATACAATGGTTGGCGCAGTATAGCCCAGATGCTCTTGCGCCATAAAAAAGCCAAACAAACAAACATTTAAATATATTGCCCATACCAACTTTCTTTCCAAGGTTTAAAATTTAAATTCCAGAACGGATTTAGCGAACGATCGGATGGAAAAAGCGAGCATTTTTGTTAGTCCCAAATTCTTGCTCATGTACGAGTCCTAATGTAATTACGCAGGCTTAATTTATGCTACAAGGGGCCCCGGAAAAAAATTTGTTTAGGGCCTCTCGGAATCTTAATTCGGCCCTGTTCAACGGCATAACAGTTTTTCACCGAAAAAATAAATAAAATAGCATATTTGCATATGCGATTTTTTTTATTGCCATGCCATTAAATAATATTAGAACAATTACAATTTTTGACAATTTCTTTCTGGATACTTTCAGTATGTGTGTTCAGTCGTTTTGCGCGAATTTTTGAACGAAGCTAATTTTCAATTAACTTTAATTTATTAAATTGCTATAATCAATTTTTAGAAGCTTTTAAAACAGTTAATGCATTTGGATAAAGAAGCATTTAATTGTTATTTGATACAAACCGCAACGTTTCTTGAGCATTATAGTACTTTTTTTTTGCTCAAAATCATTTTTTTAACGGCACAATTTCCTAAATTAAATCTTCCTCCACATCTTTCCTCTAAAATGCTACGACATTCTATACCTGTTTTTCTAATTCATTGTTTTCTATTCTTTTATATAATTAATTTTATATTATTTATTCCATATTATTAATTGTTATCAATTGAAAACAGGAAATAGTTTGAGACCTGTTTTTAAATCTTTCTTCTATTTTCACAATAACTTTATAATTACAATATGGAAAATATTTGACCAGGATTCTTCCACAGGGTTTTTGATGCTTTTTAAAAGAAATATTGGTAGCACATTTTTCTTTTTTAAATTTGATTAGAGTACTGTGTTTGGAGCATGAAATTCAGGTCTAGTTTATAAAACAAAATAAATTTTAATCGATTAAAAAATAGTCATTCTCACTATATTTTCATTTTTCTGGAGCCCCTATATAGCCCGGGACCCGGGTGTATTGCAACAACTGCGCCCCCTTGTGTTCGGCCCTAGTGCGACCATCACTCAGTTATATTACTATCACCATTCATCCACACTGCGATCACTCCCATTCATCCATATTGTAGTCACCATTAATTCACATTACGATCATTATCACCATCAGCATCCACTCATAGTATGGTCATTATTCATTCATATTGCGATCAGTTTTAATTTGCATTATGATAGCCATTGTCTTTGCGATTAGTATCCATTTATATTGAGACGGACATTTATTTGTATCACGATCATCAGTCATTGATATTTCAATAATGATTTATTCATATTGCGATCAATATTTATTCACATTGCGATCAATCTTCATTCATTTTGCGATCAATCTTCATTCATTTTGCGATCAATATTTATTCATATTGCAATTAATATTTATTGCGATCAATATTTATTCACGTTGTAACTACAATATGCTTGCGGTATAACAACTCATTGCAATATAATAACTCTTTTGCGTAAATTCCAGCAGTTGCCTATATTTAACAATTTATTATATGTTCTATGTATTATACGTTCTTGCAACGCCCCCCACCTTCAGGGTTTCTATAACGCGAGTCTGCTGTATAACATATTTCTTCTACTCTACATATGTACTACATATTTCTTCTACTCTACATATGTATTACATGTTTCTTCTACTCTAAATATGTATTACATATTTCTTCTACTCTAAATATGTATAATCCCTTCTGTACGTCGTATTATATTTACGCAAATTTATTTTTTAACCCATTTTAATATACAGTGAAAATCGTTTATAACGACGCCGGTTATAACGACCAACCGCATATAACGACGGAATTTTTACAAGAAGTTTGGTTTCCTATTCTATTCTTAACTAAATGTATCGGTTATAACGACATCGTATATAACGAAGGCGATTTTGTCCCAAGTAGGGAAATCTGTATCGGATATAACGACGCGACTTGACAATCATTTATCGGAACAACGTGGATTCGAAACAATGTTGGGATCACACTGTTTCGTTCAAACGAAAGGAGAAGTCAATGTTTTGTTCCATCCAAGTTGACCTCAATTTTTTCTTCAAAACGCTAACACTAAAGGTATATAGCAAGGAGGGTGTGGACATGTGTGTGGATATGTGTGTGTGTTTCCTTTGCAAACGTGAGAACTCTTGCTTCCACGAATTATCAATTACAACACATTCTTTTCCTTTCGCGTAGCAATCAAAACGATATGAAGTTGTCGCGCCAGTTTGTCCCTCTTGCGACCGTTAATAAACTCATAAAGCAAAACTATCTACACATACTAAAGCGGCGAATGTTGGGAGATTGGTTTCCCAGGACTATATTGGCGTTTCGGAAAAGAAAAGGGGGCGGCGAGGAAACGGCAACGAGCCACACCCGACGAGTGGAGATGAGCTTTGTACATATTCAAGTCACTCAGAACTAACCACTATTAAGACGCTAACTTATAGCTGAGAAGCATCTCAAATATTACGGCAAAATTTCATTACGATATGGCGAAACGAAAAGTTCTAACCACAGAGGACAAAGCTAACATAATATTCCGATTAGATGCTGGCAAGAGTAATAAAGTAATAGGTACGTAACTTTCGTTATCCCATTCAACAATTTTGAAAAATCGGATGAAAATTCTGGAGCATTTCGAAAATGATTTGTTTCGTTGCAAAAAACTTCGGAAGCCCAAACACACGGGCATCCATTAAGCTCTTGTGAAATGGTTCAAAACACAACGGAGCTTTAATGTTCCCATTAACGGCCCGCTGCTACAAGAAAAGGCCAAGCAATTTGCTGAACTCTTCGGAAAAAATACCGCACCATCGATGTCCTGGATTCAGCGTTTCCGTAAGAGACACGGTATCGTCTTCGGGAAAATCAGTGGAGAGTCAGCAGAAGTACCTTCTGGTATCAGCGATAATTGGCTTAGCACTGTTTGGCCAAAAGTTCATGAATGATGCAGGGATGACGAGATATTTAACGCTGATGAAATCGGACTTTTTTCAAGCTTGTCCTCAGTCATACCCTTCGGTTTAAAGGAGAAAAATGTTCTGGCGGAAAGTTTTCTAAAGATCGAATAACTGTTAGTTGCTGCAAATATGACCGGCAGTATAAAAAAACAAATTTGTTGTAATTGGAAAATCAAAAACACCCAGGTGCTTTAAAAATGTGAAGACGCTTCCTGTGATATACGAAAACAACAAAAAAGCTTGGATAACATCCGAGATTTTTAAGAAAATAACACATGCATGGGACGCAGAATTGCGTGCCAAAGAAAAGAAAATTCTTCCCTTACTGGATAACTGCCCTTCTCACCCTGCAGTGAAATCTCTTCAGCACATAAAACTTGTATTTTTACCAGCGAACACAACCAGCGTTTTACAACCGATGGACCAAGGTGTAATAAACTCACTAAAAGTTAATTTTAGAAAGTTCTTTATCCTACAGATGATCCAAAATATTGAGGCTGGAATTAATTTTACAATGAATATGCTAGATGCGGTGAATATGATTTCTAAAGCGTGGGATCGAGTCAGCCATCAAAAGATAGCTAACTGCTTTAAACAGGGTGAATTTTTTCCCAGCATGACCAGTTGTACTACCACTGATAATGCTAACGATGATGATGACTTAAATATTTGGGAAGGAGAGTTAAACATACCAGAATGTTTAAAAATGAATAATTTCCACGACTACGCTACCGTTGATGACGAAGTTGAAACCACGCCAGATCTGTCAGATACAGACATCGCTTCACCTCTATTCGAGTTCGAAGCAGACGAGGATGAGAAGGAACTGGAAAATGAAAATCACGATATTACCTTCCCGCAGCCAACAATTTCGGAAGCGTCGGCAATGACAATCGTTCGCTCATTCTATTTGCACGATGAAATGCCAACAGAAGTTGAGTTTTCTATAAATTTTATTGAAAACAATTTAGAAACCCGATTTTTACAAAGGCACGCTAAAAAAGAAAACAAAAATTACCGATTTTTTCGGGAATCATTGGCATAATAAATTTTATATTTATTCATCGGAATGAAAGGAATTTTACGTAAGTTCTTATTGATTTCTTTTTTATAATATATACTATAGTATTTGCTGCAATTTTTTCGTTTAAAAAAATTCATTATATATTTGGTGTGGCTATCAATATATTTTAATACAGTAATTAAATTCATTATAATTAAGTATATTTTTATTTTATTTTTAAATCAACAAATTTTTATACTTTTCCTATCAAAACGATCTACAAAATTGAAGTGTATTACTGTACTATGATTTTAAAAAAATTGTTTATAACGACCGAATTTGCACGGTCCCTTGGAGGTCGTTATAACCGATTTCCATTGTACCTTTATTTCTTGTCTTTAATTTTTTTTTTTATAATTTAATGTTCTTTCGCAATAAAATAAATACATTTTTTGCTGTTTTTTGGGGATCAATTAACTGAGACAGATCCAGATGGATAAGAAATGTCAGAATCGAACATGAAATCGCAAGCAGATAGATGAACAAGATAACCATTACGTCTTTGAAAACACATCAAAGGGCAATGCGCCTGTAATCGACATGTACGAAACGAAAGTGATATATCAAATCAGACAATAGAGTAAATAATAGCTACCGGAAGTGGATACATGTTTCCGTGTTCAGCTTCCCCAGGCACGAATCTTTATTTTATCCAATAACCGAAAGCTTTTCAATATCATTATATATTATTGGAGTTTTAGCAACAATTATCTTGCCACTTTCGCGAAACTGATTGAAATAAATAGCAGTGTGTGGTCTGTTACGTTTTCTCCTGTGTCGTTTATTTGAGCTTTGTACGGATAATTACATGAATCAGCGGTTCTTCAACTTTCCTACATTGCCGACCCACCTTCAGAGATCTTTCGTCATCACGGACCACAAAGAATTAACTCAAAAGTTTAAAGCCTGGAATTTTCATCGTACATATTTATTTCTAGTGTTTCATCACTGATTTTGTCCATTTATGAAAGAAATTTTTCGTTCGCTCATGATTTATTCACAGCATTAAAAAGTAAATGTTCTTGCCTTAGTATTTTCCGAACCCTTGTGGAACACTGGGAGGGTCTCACGGACCTCCGGGTGTCCGCGGACAACAGTTGAAGAATCATTGATATAAATATTATTATAATATAATATTATATTATTATAATATAATATTATATTATTATAATATAATATTATATTATTATAATATAATATTATTATTAAAATATTATTTTCACAAGGAAACTGTAACTATGCTTTGAAGAGGTTTTTAGCAGATGTACATCCTATTACAAGTGGACCCAATTTTTTTTACGAACTGTTATATAACTCTAATTCCTAAAATATCAAATTGGAGTAACGTTGATTCCTGTTTTCGAACTTTCGACTTTGTGAACTTTTTTTAGGGTTAAATAATTTTATTTGTTAAGGTCAAATATAATTTTCCTAATTAAAAGAAATGGACAAGAAATTGATGCAGTGATATTATTTATAAACTTGTTAACAACTGTTTTGTCAGCAGCATGTGCTCCTTCTTCATAACGAGATTCGTTCAAGCTTGTCTGATTTGATCTTGTTCCGAAGAAGGCAGACGTGTTTTTTGCCGAAATAATTTTCAACGACTTAACAAACCATATATAGAAGAACCTCTATCATCTGAATTCGTTCTGACTGAACCTACGTCGGAAAACTGAAATTTCCGGATTACCGAAACTGCATCGATTCAGAACAGCACTTGCACTACTAATTGGAAGCATGTACATTTTTTCTAATAGGTGTACATTTAACAAGAAAGGGATGCTAGTATTTTAAGAATAAATAGTTTCTTGAATTAACATTTTTCAATTACATGGAGCTTGCGTAACAGCATTAATTAGTTCTGTTAAATAATTTTTTTCTGCTATTCCAATCATGCCGCCTTAAGAAAAATAATCACTGCGGAAACAGAGGTTTGCGGATGAAAGGGGTACGGATAATAGAGGTTTTACTGTGATTGCATCCATTTCATGTCTGTTTTGTTAAATTGCTTTTTTGAATAATGTATCGCTATTCTATTTTTGCAAAATTGCTTTAGTTTAAATCCAAATAAATTAGATGAAATAATACATAACAAATTTTTACAACTGTAGTAGAGTGCCGGAAATGTATAAAATAAAATAAATGGGCACTTTGAGTACTTGCCCAGAGCGTAAATTTTCTAGGGGCGTAAGAGGCTGCGGATTTTTTTTTTAATTGCAAATTATTTACCGTAGAAATCTGTCGATCAGTTTTCCCGAAGGCCCCCACCCACCTGTTTTCTAAATCTGGAATTTTGAAAAATTACGTGAAACCCCTTCCCCCCCTCTCAAGTCCGGATACAATTAGGGGGCGTGCGCCCTCTGAGAACAATAAATTTGCATTAAAATTATTATTTTCAAATAAACAATACTTAAAAGTGAAATTTTCAAGCTTTGCGCCCTCCCTTAAATTTTGTTCTGTATGCGCTTTTGCCCCACCCCCTCCCCCAATATTACAAAAAATTAATAAAAATCGTCGTCAAATAAACTAAATTTATTTATAAAAATATCATTATTATATCTTATAATAATGCACATAAGGTAGGCTAATCATAAATGTCGCCTCTGCGCGATTTTTCGTCGCATTTGCGGAGGCAGAACGACAGAATTTCATTTGTTCTGCTAGTATGGCGGGAGTGGGGGAGCTGGACGTAACTGGCTTCAAAGTCTAGGGGGCTGACCTATTTTCTAGGGGGGGGTGCTAAACCGTATACTTCAATGCTTAGAAGAAATTTCCTAGGTGTTAGACCCCTAGTTACGCCAAAAATCGTTGTGCCCAGGGCGCATCGTACCCTAAATCCGGCCCTGCTATAGTATGCTAGTTAATCTATTTAAATAGCTTTATATAAACAATATAAAGCTATGTTTCAATTTCAAGGACGTTAAGGAAGGAATTTTTTTTTTTTTTAAATGGGAACGGTATCATTAGTATGTGTTTCCTCATATTTTTTCGGTATTTACATATATATGGAACTAGAGAATTTTATTTACTATAGATGCTATTCGCAATAACCATGCACAGGGCCTGATCATGCCTTTGCGGGGTCCCTAGGCCAGACACATATTTGGGGCCCTTGTCCTAAAATTGCAGGGCCCAAAGCCCGGGCTTTGGATGCCTTTGCGGTATATCCCATGCATATCCACAATGAAATAATATATATTCCATTTTGATTTGCAAAGAAGAAACTTTCCTCCAGAGAAATTGAATTTCAGGAGCCCCTGAAATCGACATGTTATTTATCACGCTGTATTTTCTTTTATCCAAGAAGGGAAATTGTCAGTTAATCAATATCTCTGCTTACGACATCGATGGTTTATAAGAACCTCTTATCAGACGACGAGTGCATCTGCCTACGTTCTGGACCCAGAACAGCTGAAAATCTTTCCCGTTTCATATGAAGTCTGTCCGTTGTTCTTTCTTTTTTTTTTTATTCCTCTTCTTTTTTTCTAAGTCTGTCTCATCAAGAAGGCCCTCTCAACTTCTTGATCATTATCTGAGGAACTACCGTCTGCCAAGCACTGAGGAAATAGTCAAAGGTCTGCCTAATTTGGCAATCGGTCGATCTACCTTCTCGGCCCGCCGTCCTTCTGAGAAAAGGGTCTTGAATATCGGATTACGAAAGCGATTGGGAGATTAGGCGCAAAATTGGATTTACGTTGGCCCAAGAAAAGGTGGAAGAAGGCACAATAGCTTCAGCTTGTTAAGATCAATGGAGTCATCAAATGTAAAGCACAATATTGTTCGCGGCGGTTGTGGAGTCGCGTTCCGATGGATAGGTAGGTGGCTCGTTGTAAAGGAATGGGGTTAGAACAAATTTTATCCGTTGTCTGTATCGGTCTTAATATAGAAATTTGGCGGGAAAAGTACAATGGGCGGTTACTTTTTTTTTTTAAATCTCATCATTGTAAAGATGACGGCCATTCGCTAAGAACTGAATCGTTGAATTTAAAATTAGGAATTACAGCTCAACATCGTTTGTAACAGCCAATCGCCTCAGGTTTCTATGATCAAAGAACCCAATGAGTAACAAATAGAATAAGAAAGATAGTGATCTCACAAGAATTTAATAGAAAATGTATTCATTGTTTTAGAAAGTCACACATCATATATCGAACCGTTCCAAATTCGATAAATTGCTAATGTCAAAATACAAACATCAGCTTGAATTTTCTTTAAACAATTAGTAATTAATAAGTTACTTTAATTATAAATTTGTTCCTAGTATTTTATAATTTGCTTCTTCTCTCTCTTGCATTCACAAAGTTATTTTTCATTGACACAGCGGTTCTTAATCTTTTTCAACCATATGCCTTTTTCATCATATCTCAGAATATCACTTTTCCCGCTTCCAGGATTTTTTAGATATCGGTATTAATATTGTTACCATTTGAGACTTCCAATCATAGGCGCCGACGGCATGAAAATAGGGGGGGGGCAATATACCTTTAAAAGTCACTTTATTTGAAATTGGAGGGGGATATGGAACCTTAATACAAATATTGGAGGGCGGGTCCCCCCTGTCCCCCCCGCTAACGGCGCCCGTGCTTCGAATGAAGTCCGCAATCCCCCAGGGAAATTTCTTCCCAGGGAAATCCTTCTAGGATTGTAGAGGGGATTTACGAGCCCCTAATTACTTCAGTTTATAGGACCTCCTATACGGAGTCGGAATAAGGTTTCGTGGGGTTCTAGATAAAATTTTCCCTAGCACCTTAAAGTATAAATTAAAACCGTATAATTGCAATAAGACCCGTGTATAACGAGTATCTTGGGACCAAGAAAAATGCTTGCTACATCCGTCCTGGAATTTAAATTTTTAACTTTTAAAGTAAAGTCGGCAGAGGTAATATATCCTCATGCAATATACATACAAAAACTCTAAAATTCGCAGAAATTACTCTCCTAGTGATTAGGTCTGATTGTCAACGATTTTGAAGTAGCGTTGAGTCTTCACTGTGCCGGGCCCCTAAAAAAACGGGCCCTAGACATTTGTCTTGTTTGTCTACGCGATAATCCGTCCCTGATCCCACAACTAATCCCTGACCCTATCCGCAACCATTTTTCAAGAGCCAGCGAAGTGTCAAACTCCCGATTTTTAAAATAAATAAATAAATAAATAAATAAATGGATGGATGGATGGGAGATGAATGAATGAATGAATCCTAGTAGAAAAGAATATATATTTCTTGTACAAAACGCACTAAAACTTTTCCAGAGGTATGCGTACTGCATTTTTTTAAATATACTTTAATAACCTAAAGAATATCTGGTATAAAAAATTTTAAAAAAATATAGTACAGTCGAATCTCGTTCAGACAAACGCCAAGCTGAACAGAGAATCTGCTAGCATTAACAGTAATTCGTCTTATCCGGAAAAGATTGTGGGCTATACGATCTGACAGGACTTCAGAAAACGGTTCGTATTAAAAGTAATTCGTCTTAAGCGTGTTCGGCTGTATAGAAAAAATGTGATCTAGATTTGTTTTTCCAAAATATTCGGTCTTTAGTTTGTTTTCTGTGGTTACGCAATCCCATTCCTTCCGAAGAAAGTAATGAACGTGCTTGATGCCTATGTATCTTTTGAAGCTTTCCGAAGCATGTGAAAGCAGACCTGGACGTGGGGAAGAAGAAAATGACAAATACCCATGATATCAATAAACGAATCATTGATCAGCTGCTCTCCGCCCATCAACCTGTTTGAATCAAGCTTATCCTCTCCTCAGGTGCTTTCTGGACTCAATAGCCTCATTTTTTTAAGGCAGATTCATAAGCGAAGATTCAAAGATGGCCTATACATTGAGATGATGTCAATTGATGTCCATGGTATTCGTGGAACTGATTCATGTAGTGAAGGACTCGTGCGGAAAAAAAAGATAGGAAAATTACGCTCCAGATCGTGATGATTAGGGCTGTCAAAACATATTTTGAGGAGATATAATTCCAAAGAAATTGAGTAAATTTGGTATTCCATCTCTATGACAACGAGATGGTAAGTAGGGATAAATAAAGATAGGAGTAAAGGGATAATATGTTGTTTAATATTGAAATTGTCATACCTAGGTGCCTGCTATGATTATTGAGGGGCCCCTTCCCAACTTGCATGGGGGGGGGGGCCTCCTGACGCGCGTATAAAGATCGAATATAAATTTGAAAAATGTACGCACCCTATTCCTATTTAAAAATATGGGTAAGAATATGCTTTTTTATCCCACTTTCATACCAACGGATGTCAAAGAGTGCACTTACATAGCTGAAGTTTTGGTAAAAGTAGTAAATAATGTGCGGCATTGACGCACAAATTTCGTATTTTTGGAAACACTGCGGCTCACGCCTCTGGCATTCCTGATCATTTGACAAAAAGTACAATGCTACAGTTTTATCAAGATGTAAACAGACAAAAGATAAAATCGGTTACGAAAAAATATGTAATAAAAACAAAAAATAACACACCCTAAAAACAAACGATCTCCAAAATTTTAAAACCATTTATGTTGAAAAGTAGCCAAATTATCACGTAAGTAAGAAATGAAATTCCAAGACCAGAAAAAGTTAAGTTTAGTTATTCTCAAACCTGTAGTTGTATTTATAATCGCTGTAATTGTGGATCTCAGCTATGATTTCGCAAGATTCGTTTCGGATCGTAAATCCGAAATATATATTTAATATTTAATATATATACTAATGCAAAAGGGCCTGCAAAAGGGTTGCTGGTATCTAACTGGAAGGAGACCCACACGCTGAACGTATGTGACGATGTGTGGAACCGGCCAGGCCAGTAACCTAGTGTCCTACCCCGCCTTCAAGTGGTGCAGGCTGAGCTTTCTATTTATGTGGCAAATTAATATTTGCTACACGGATAGAAAGGCGGAAGGGGAGGGCTAATTCACCAACCCGTCTAGCCAGCGTGGTGAAATTATGGCTAATTCCTCCATTATGTTGACACACCAGAAACCATGGCCCCTAGTCTCCAGGTGCTGGAGTGCTCCTGATCAAGGCAGCGGTCAGTGTGGCATGAAAGCAGGGGGTGCTAAGAATCACTGGAATGGCCCAGGCTGCCGTTTGTTATTGACCTTGGCTACGTTTAATGGACGATCCCTTGCTTCTGAAGCAAAACTTCAGGAATTGGAAGAGGAACTAGACAAGATCAAATGGGACATTGTAGGACTCAGTGAAATTAGAAGAAAAGGTGAAGAGTTGGTGGAACTGAAAAGCGGACATTTGTTTTACTATAGAGGAACGGAAACTGGAAGAACAAGTGGTGTTGGCTTCTTAATCAACAAAAGAATTAAAGACTGTCTTCTGGAAGTTGAAAGTACATCAGATCGAGCAGCGAGGCTTGTTGTTCAACTAACCCAGCGATACCAACTTCAAATAGTACAGGTATATGCACCAACATCAAGCCATACCGACGAAGAGGTTGAAGAATTTTATGAAGAAATCAAAGAGTTACACACCAAAGGGAAACAACATATCAAGCTCATCATGGGGGATTTCAATGCAAGAATTGGACAACAGGAACAAGGAGAGACATCGGTTGGTAAATACGGATATGGGGAAAGGAATGAACGTGGCGATCAACTCATCGAATTTGCAGAAGCTGAAAACCTTAGCATCATGAATTCATTTTTTAAGAAGAAACCGCAAAGAAAATGGACATGGAAACACCCAAATGGGGGAACTAGTGAAATTGACTATATCCTGGCAAACAAGAAATCAATTATTGAAGATTGCAGTGTACTGAACAGATTTAATACTGGAAGTGATCATCGAATGGTGAGATGTAAAGTGCACTTAAATACTAAATTAGAACGACAGAAGCTCATTAGGAAACAAGTAAGTAAGAGGGTGGATCTAATGAAACTGAAAGTAAATACCGAGGCATTCAAGTTGGAATTAAAAAATCGCTTTTCTGCACTGGAAGGACTTATTGATGAAAGTGATATCTCAGAAGCAAATGAAAACATTGTTAAGACAATAGTTGAAACTGCTGGGGAAATTGGTGGTGTAACCTGTAAAAAGCACAATAGCAAATTATCTGAGAAGACGAAACAGCTCATGAAAAGGCGAAGAGATATGAAGGTGGACAATCGAAATACCAGTTCCAGGATTGAGTACATAGAACTTTGTAAAACTCTGCGCAAAAGCATGAAAGAAGACATAAGAAAATTCAACTGTGAGCTAGTAAGGAAAGCCATTGAAAATAACAAGAGCCTTAGGGTTGTTAAAGGAAGTTTATCTGTTGGGAAGAAACACATCATTGCATTAAAAGGAGAGGATGGCACCGTAACAAGAAATAGGGAAGAAATACTTAGAAGAGTTGAAGAATTCTACAAAAAACTATATGAAAGTAACAGTGGATTAAACGAAGACACTGAAATAGTCGAAGGAACAGCTCCTAAAATCTTAAAAGAAGAAGTTTCATTTGCAATAAAAAATATGAAGAAAGGAAGAGCCCCTGGTGATGATGGTATTACATTAGATATCCTAAAAGAAGCTGGAGAATATGTAGAAGACATACTTGCAAAATTCTTTACCAAATGTCTTAACAGCGGTAACATACCAAACCAATGGGATTCTGCAACAGTAATTCTTTTGCATAAAAAAGGTGATAAAGAGGATTTGAAAAATTACCGACCAATTAGCTTGTTACCTGCTATTTATAAAATCTTCACAAAAGTTCTAACACATCGCCTGCAGAAAAAATTAGATGCAGCTCAACCAAGAGAACAAGCTGGATTTCGAAGTGGATTCAGTACAGTGGACCATATTCAAGTATTAAGAGAATTAATTGAAAGAACACATGAATATGAACTTCCATTGTGTGTTGCATTTATTGACTATGAGAAGGCCTTTGACTCTATAAAAACATCAGCAGTCATCAACTCTTTAAGATCAACAGACATTGAGGATGTGTACATTGACATGGTGAAACGTGTGTATAAAAATGCAAGTGCAAAATTTCGGTTACATAAAGATACCAAAACTATCAAACTTGGCAAAGGGGTGAGGCAGGGAGATACCATTTCTCCAAAACTTTTTACTTCTGCTTTACAGATGATTTTTCAGCTGATAAATTGGAATAACAAGGGAATAAAAATAAATGGTGAATATTTAAATCATCTGCGGTTTGCTGATGACATTGTTATTTTTTCAACGGACCCATTAGAACTCCAAGACATGGTACAAGAGCTCTCAACTAGAAGTGAAGAAGTTGGACTCAAGATGAACCTACAAAAAACTAAGATCATGTTCAATAATTTTGTAGAGGAAACAAAAATACAAGTTGACAACACTGAGCTAGAAATTGCTGATTCATATATTTACCTTGGCCAGCTGATTTCAATGGATGGCAACATTATGAAAGAACTCAACAGACGTATTAAACTTGGCTGGAGTGCATTTGGAAGAAACAGTTTTATCCTGAAGGGGAAATTGCCTTTATGTCTAAAAAGAAAAGTCTTCAACCAGTGTGTATTGCCAGTCCTCTCTTATGGATCAGAGACATGGAGTCTAACAGTTGGAGCAATACGAAAGTTACAGACAACGCAAAGGAGCATGGAGAGGTGCATGCTTGGAATAACTAGGAGAGATCGAAAAAGAAACACTTGGGTGAGAGAGCAAACTAGAGTAGAGGACATCATTGTTAAAGTAAAAGGGCTGAAATGGCGATGGGCTGGGCATATTGCAAGAAGAACTGATCAACGATGGACAACAGAAATTCTGAACTGGATTCCAAGAGACCACCGAAGACCTAGAAAACGTCCTCAAACTAGATGGGTGGATGAAATAAGAAAAGAGGTTGGGGTGACGTGGAAACGAATGGCCCAGGATAGACTTGTGTGGAAAGCATTTGGAGAGACCTTCATCCAGCAGTGGATAGATAATGGTTGAATATGATGATGATGATATATATATATATATATATATATATATATATATATTTATTTAATATATACTAATTTGATAAAATATATTTAATATATATACTAATGTGATAAAATATATAATATATATATATATATACTAATGTGATAAAATATATTTAATATTTTATCACATTAGACAAACTTGTCAAATATAATGTTTTTGGGGCCCCACTTTTTGTGAGGCCTGGGCACGGGCCGGGTGAGTCCTTGCCATAGTCTGGCCCTGGTCATACCCAAATAAAAATTTCTATATGTGACGAAAGAAATTATGACAACAGATTGGAATTACCTCCATTGTGCGTACATGAATCTGACATTACGTTTGAAGCAAATTTAGCGTATATTTTTCGGATATTATTGAATTACTGAATTTTACTACGTACCCTAACTACTTACGGCTGTATTCATTGCTCAAGGCAATGGAACGGTAACCCATAGATCGCTGATTTGGATTCAGCCTGAGTACATGGCACATTATACTCTACGTAAAACGAAGAGTATAATGGGATATAGTATATTCTATAGTTCTATATAGTAGATTCTATAGTTCTATATAGTAGATTCTATAGTTCTATATAGTAGATTCTATAGTTCTATATAGTAGATTCTATAGTTCTATATAGTATATTCTATAGTTCTATATAGTATATTCTATAGTATATAGTATATTTATAGTATATTCTATAGTATATAGTATATTCTATAGTATATAGTATATTCTATAGTATATAGTATATTCTGGTACGAACTATATAAAAGTAAAGCGTCATAAGCATATTGAAAAATACCTCCGAACCCTGCTTCAATTGTTAAAGAGCTCCCCTTTTCATTGCCGGATTTGCATATAGGCGAAGTATAGTCCAGGCCCCGAAGAGGCCTTGAAGGGACCTGGTATTAACTGATCTTGAGTGTTGTTAAAACCATGTTTATTTACAATTATCCAAGTAATTTTCATTACTAATGAACCTGAATATTGAAATAATGAACTTCAAAGGAAAACTTACGATTTATTGATTGAGAGAATATCGCAAAGGTCGTATTCCTTCGGAGCTCATTATCTATCTATAGCCATAAAATACTTAATCCGGCATTGCCTCTTTTAATCAGCATACTGTTATAATACTGATTAATTCTTTTCTCATGTGTGCAGTATTTCTTGTATAGGATTATATACAGGATGGCCCTTTTCTGTTTTAAATTCCCGTATTTATTCATCATCAACATTTTTATAAACCTGATTGTCTAATTCTAAATTGCTAAAACTCTTTCATCATTTAATCTTAATTTTCTATGATATTATTACGATCTTATCCCAAATTACTAGAACACGTTCATTATTCCTTTTAAAAGCAAAGTCAATGTCTAATTTCATCGTCTTATTTTAGGTTCCTGTGACATAATCCACTTAATTCTAGCTCTCTTAGATCATAAATCATCATCTTATTCCAACTTATTAGAACCTAATTATTATTTAATTCCCATTTACTTTCAGGATCAACTCGTCTTGCTCCAGTTTCCTAGAACCAACTCACATTATCTAATCGCAGCTTCCAATAGCCTAAACATGATTTAATCGTAGCTTCCTATAGCCTAATCATCATCCAATCGTAGTTTTACATAGACTAATTATTATCTAGTCGTAGTTTTCTGTAACTTTGTCATCATCTAATCGTAGCTTCCTATAGCCTAATCTTCATCTAATCGTAGTTTTACATAGCCTAATTATTATCTAATCGTAGTATTCTGCAACTTTATCATCATCTAATCGTAGTTTCTTACAGAATTCTGCAACTTTATCATCATCTAATCGTAGTTTCTTACAGAATAAACATTTTTCTCTCCCTCTCTCTCTTTCTCTCCAAAATCCTGCTCCAAAATTCCCAGACATCATTTGTCACCGACAAAACTAATGCTTTTTTTTATAAAGTGGTATGGCCGATACTGAAATTATTCCGAGAGGAGGGGAGAAAATACACCCACCCTTCCTATCAGTACTCACGTACAGTGGCTAGCGTTGGCTATTTGGACGATGAAATGTATTAAACCCAATGATTCATCATCTTCAAAGAAAAACTCAAACAACCATTAGCAATGGCCCATTTAACTTGCGATAACCATCAAAAGTTCTTGCTTGTCTTCCAAATTTGCATCAATAAAAAACAACTTGAGCAATCTGAAGTAACAAAGTAACAAAAAAAAATGTGATGAATTATTAATAACGTGGATTCTCAGACGATGTTAACTTAGAAAAAAATATTCTTTTGTATAGAAATAGGAGCAAAAGCATTAAATGTTATGTGTTTCATAATTTAACTATTTCATTTATTCGTTCATTTGGATTTCGAAGAGTTTCGAGATATGTTGTTTTGGTAATTTAGCTTTTAAGGAGACTTATGCCTGAAAAGATGGGAAATTTAGGGAAAAATAAAGTAAAAATTCATCTTTCTATGGATGGTCTTGTTATTGCGATGATGCCATCATATCGAAAAATACCTTTGAGTGTAGTTATGTCACAGATTTGGACGTTAAGATTATTAACTTTAATTTTATTTTTCTCAAACGAGATTTTTGAGAAATTTTGCATTACGTAAAACATTCCTTGCGATGCAATTTTCAGTGAATAATTTTATTTTTTTGCGCACGTATTTACTCAATAATAATGAATAGAAGTTATTTTCAGTTTTACTGAGGAATGGTATCTTGTACGTTTTGGGGAGGCATTTATTACAATCGAATGAGCAAAAATGCCAATTTTTTGAACAGTAGGTAAGTTTTTATTTTTTAAACCAAAACTATTAAAAACGGAATATAATTGGTTAGTAAAATTTATAACCATGCTCTAAATGATTAGTTAGAAAAAATATTAAACTTTTTACTTAAAAAAATACACCACATAGAACATTTTAAATATAGCATTTAAAATTGAAATAAACAACATATACTAAAAAACTTATCAAGTTATAAAGGCTGAAACTTCTCAAAAAGTTTTCTTTTATAGTTCTTAACATTGTGTATAATGTTCGGAAAAATTGGTTAAAAATATCAGAAAATATATTTTTCAGGTATAAGTCCACTTAAATTATTTATAGTTTATATTGAATTATTCGTTATTTATTCCTTGAATAGTCTTTGTTTATTCCTTGAATATTCATTGTTTATTCCTTGAATATTCATTGTTTATTCCTTGAATATTCGTTATTTATTCCTTCCTTGAATATTCACTATTTGCTTCTTCCTTGAATATCCGCTATTTACTACTTTCTTGAATATTAGCTATTTATTCATTGAATATTCGTTATTAATTCCTTGAACATTCGCTATAAATTTTTTTAATATTCATCGTTTATTCCTTTGACATTTGTTATGTATATTTATATTCAGTTATTTATTTCTTGAATATTCGTCATTCCTTCCTTAAACATCAGTTATTTATTCGTAGAGCTACCAACTGAATTCCTTGCAAAATTGCAGCCATATTATCAGCAGCTGGGAAAAATTAAAAACTGGATAAGCAATTAAAAAATATATACGTAGATTAAAAAAAACACTAATAAAGCTATAAAACTTCGAATTCAAAAGAGGAAGTAATGCCTAAATTATTTATATAGAAAACTACGATGATCGTATTTCATCAGTATGGTGGGTACAAGATAATATTCGGAAATGGTACTCGCGGCGTTCGTAATTTACTCACTCCATGGAAGGCAAGTCAATAACTGTTCACCCTTTCCACATTTTCGCACTGCACAAGAAATATAAATTTAGATAAATTACGTTTTTTTTATTGTTTAATTTAAAATGAAAATTAAATTTCAATAAGATTTAAAAAAATGAAAAGTGCCTGGCGTTAGGTTTTTACAATCTAATATAGTTTTCTTAAATTACATTGATACCTACGAAGATGTTTAGAAACATTATTTTCCACAGTGAATTATTACTTTTTGCAAACAGGCACGTTTTTGGAGTCATAACGTTTGATATCTTACTTAATTTTTTTTTTTCTTCTGAAATTTCTGGAAGATAATATGGACCACACTTTTTAAGGAACACTAATCTAAATCTCTTATCAGAAACCAACTAGCTACAATTTATATGGATATGTAAAATATGGGCCCTGATCTGTTCAACGCATCCTTCATCTCTGATGTACGAAGTGTTACAGGCAAAAGAAAATGATGTTGGGGACGCTGTCATTCATCATGTGGCATAAGCCATGTAGAAAGTTTGCACTTCAAAGCCTGTCAAATCGTTGAACTTCCTACATACGATCGTACATCACTTGAAAATTTCTGGACCGATTTCCCTTTCTAACAAGATTTCCCTTTCTAACAAGATATCCGTAGGGCAAAAGACCTCTAAATCGAGTAAAAGAAAAAATCTCACGAGATTTTACAAACCCATTATTTAAGCTTCCACCAAAACAACCACAGTTTCTTCTCTAGTATGCTGGTCTCCTTTTCTCTTCTTCAAAGATTTTGTTCCGCACGTGTTAGCCTCCATTGAGGGTAGTGATACACCTTCACAATTACTATGCAATGAGCGTCCACTTTCGAATGGGTTATGCTCCAATTGTGGGAAAGCTTTTTGATGCCTTAACAATAATTCATCTGCCCTGCTACTATGTTTCTTCACATCGAGTGCAGGACACACGCTTGAAACGTTCAAAAAACAACTTTACTTGTGAAAATGAACACAACAATA
>QLNU02003225.1:45690086-45701084 GCA_006491805.2 Dysdera silvatica | reverse complement strand
CAGAGATGATATTTTCCTGTCACCTAGGCACTGTCTTTTAATTCTTCTATCATCACTTGCTGTTGTGCACCTTTTTCTGCCTTTACCAGTCTGGTTTTGTAATGACTGAGTCTCCTTATACTTCTTCAAAAATTTAGAAATGCCACCTTTAGTTAAGTTTCCCCCAATATTTCTTCTAATTTCTTCATAACTGTAGCCTTGTTCACTTAATATTACTATTTTACATCGCTTCCTAGGTGACCAGTCAACTCTTTGCGCCATTTCTTTAATTTTATTACGTTTTACAAGCACACTAAATCAAAGAGCACAAAAAAAAAACAACCAACTTGATAGCAATTACAGAACACACTGATAAATGTCCTGTAACCTGTTGGCTCATTGCCAAAACAAGAGAAAACATGATTGGCTCATTGCCAAAACAAGATGACACCTGATTGGCTCTGTAAACACTCATGCTCATTGGCCACATTCAAATGAAGGAAAGCTACTTCATATAAATGTAAGCAAGCTGTGCTTCTTTTTTCTGGTTATTTGGCTATAACTTTTGATAGAATACAGATAATTGAACAAATGTTATTGCATTACAATCTTTATTAAATTACCTTTCTAATGATATATAATTTTATAGTATTGGTACAAAAAAAAGTGGTGTTATTAGCCATCAAACCTCTAAAATAAACTTTTTTCAAAAGGTTTCCACAATTTTGTCCACTAATAAAATAGTTAAGTCTTCAAACTAACTTTCGTAATGTGGAAAACGCCATTTTGCTTTATACGAGGCCCCTGGAACTTCCAGTGCACCATGTTTGGACACTAATGAAAATGAAATAAAGTCAATTCAGTTTAAATTCATAATTTTTAATTTTACTTTAATTCTTTTCAATGGAATGCACATGCATAAAACGTGGATAGAAATTGAATATGACAATGGCTGTCATGTGGTTAATGACATTGGCTGTTTCGATTATGACAGATTTTCAAGGATGACAGCCATCATAGCGGATGTTGTGGGGTCATATGTAATCAAAATTCAAGTCATTTCCTCCCCGCCGATCGATTAAAGCTGAAATGCTTCGTTTTTAGTTACAGTTGATGAACGAACAACAACTTTTTCCTTTGCTTTTCCCATTGTTTTTGTTGTTGGTGCTGGCATCGGAAAGGGTGGGGCACAGGGGGGATAAATCCCCCCCCATTGGATACCAGGGCACATTTTTTCTCTTTAATACCCAATTACGTGGTCTTTTTAATTTATATGAGTCCTCCCCCACCCCTTCGAGCAACGTACGCTAAAGAATTTATAGGAGGGCGTCACGAGGCTACAAGTTTATATATACATGAGATTGTAGTGTCGGAAATCAAATCTTAATGGGGAGTCATGAACCCTCCTTGTGTACACCAATGCCTCATATTTATTTACTTGTCACGCCTCTAATGCATGCAAAACCCTTGCACTGATCGAAACGCTCATTCTGCCAGTGAAGGATTTTGCACGGTTCTACTTTGTGTTTATATTCGACAATAAAGTAAAAAGTGTGGTGCTTACAAATAACTGCGCATTTAAAACCATTTTAGAGTGTTTCCATTTAGTTGCCAGCTTTATAGCTATAAAAACGAGATAGTGGCTATTTTCTCGCATGAAGATGGGGCCCGTGGGTGAACCTAGGCTGTTGCTGCTGAGGATGTAAAGGTTCTTGGAGCTCAGTCCAGTAAACTGTGAATTCTCATTCTAAAACTGTGAACTCTCATTCTAAAACTGTGAACTCCCATTCTAAAATTGTGAACTCTCATTGTAAAACTGTGAATTCCCATTCTAGAACTTGAACACTCATTCTAAAACTGCGAACTCACATTCTAAATCTGTGAAATCTCATTCTAAAACTGTGAACTCTCATTGAATGCAGGCATTTTACAGATATTTTTTAAGTAAAAGGGGCGCATATCTCACTTGAGGGGTATATGGAATCCTTGAGTAAGGCCTTGAACAACGACATTACTTGACAACGTGCATCATTAGAAACTACAACAATTATTATAAAACTACTCCTCATCATTTAATATCCATATTTGCAATAACTAACGATTATTTTAATGTAGCAGGATAAGTGTAAAAACTGGCTAAATGTTGTAGCCTTTTGGCTATTTCTGTAGTCACTGAAAAAAGTCAGCAATTTATATTTCGTGACTGAGTTCTCTTTGCTTCGACCAGCATGATAGTTATTTTATACATTATTTGCAAATCGTATTCATATTTTTATGAGATTGATTTTTGATTGATATTAATTGATATCATTGATATCCATACTAATTGATAATCACTGATATTTTAATTTAACTAACTAACGAACTAACTAACTAACGAAGGAAGGAAGCTAGCTTACCCAATAACAGCTCATTGCAGTTTAGTGACTGGATTCCTAGGAGAAAAGTAGGCCCATTGCCTTACGGTGGCGCTGCAGTAACGTATTCGTCTAAAGCGTCATTAACCCGGATTCGATTCCTATTGGTATCGTAGAATATGCAGTCCGGAACGTAGTTCCCTTGGCGTTCGAATTCCTAGGAAAATTGTAGGTTACAGCATGATCTTTATTATTCTTGATCCGTAAAAAAAATAATTTAATTAATTTAAATAATGGCCATATCTTGCCCGCCTTTTCTCATATCTTTCCCTTCTACTCCTTCAATGATTGATCAAAATAATGGCGTCTAAGTAATTTTTGAGAAACAGAAAAGCGGCAGATACGATCCTTAAGAAGGCCCTGGTTCTTCAAGGGTTGCAGCGCCAATTGGCGGGGATATCGAGAAATTTTAAAGAAGAACGCGTAATAAAACGTTAGAGAAAATAATATATTTTGGTATCAATGGGAGCTTTCACCCCATCTTGCCCCTCTTCCCTACATCGATATTTAATTAATAATTTAATTTTAACGACAGCTAGCTTTAATATTGCAGATGGCTATAAAATAGCTGATTGGCAACAGTTATGCGTGCTCTAAATGGTGCGTGACCAGCGCGCTTTCGTTCAAACCATTGCCCATAACCCAAGGGCGAATCTGATACCGTAAGACAAGGAGGGGCGATGCCAACATAAAAATGACTTTCCTCTTCTCATTGCTCAGGTTCCCAAATAAAAAGTTTTAGGGTTATTAACTGTAAGTTATCCACAAGTTTGTGAATGTCGCTGTGTAGAGTAGGTCGCTTTGATTGGAGCTTCCGGTCTCGATGTGCCCGCCATAATAAACGCGATTTTGTATCTATTTTTAAGCAGACATCGCTTAGAAAAGGTCGAATGGCACCTAATTATCCCCAATATTTAAACTTTGTTTTGTTCGACAACGCTTCTGGTGACATTTCGGATGGGGTCGTCTGTTTAAACTGGCTTCCCGAACCACGGTGGATTCAGACGTAGAAACTAGCCTGGGGAGCCAACTGGGCCCCTGATAATAAAGATGAGTTTGACTACCGAGGGCTGTGGGAACCTCAAAGGAGAAACGAAAGGGGTCGAGGTCAGGTACCTTTGAGTTCATTGGCGTGGGCAAGGGTTTTGATGGGAAGGTTGACCTCGTAGTGAAATTTTTGTATATTTAATGTAGAAAACATGGCAGTTGCAGCTCTGTAACTCCTACCCTTACCAAACTTTCTTACGCCTATGTATGAGTTACAAAATATAATAAAAAAATTCAGTAGTTAGTAAACCATAGTAGTATAGTCGAACCTCGTTAAAACGAATACGCCGAACGAATTAATTTAGCAATACGAACAGTCTTCTGAAGTCCCGTCAATTTGTATAGGAACCTTTATGTTATTTTTCCTTTAGCTAGTACAGTTAAGACAACGAAATATCGTTTACAACAGACGATAATCAGTGGCTCTTGAAAATTTCTCCGCTTAATACGAACCAAACGGGCTTTATAGAATCAGAGAAACTTCTGATTGATAATTTTAATGGACTGTAGATGCCGGATAACGCATGCGAGTGGCGACATATACAATTGCATAACAAGCGAGCTGTTGTAGTGTTTACATGCGGTGGAACGCTGGTTCTCAATCTTTTCAAGCCGCGACCCACTTTTATAGTAGCCCTAAGTAATCCAGAAAGCAATCACTATTTTTCGGAAACTGAAGATGACATCGGAGGCGGATCGAAAGAGATATTTATGGGGGGATGTAAAATGCAATAGGACCATTTATGACGAGCCCGCATTTGGCGAGTTTTCAGATATAGAGAGAGGAAAATATGAATTTCATTTGGTATAATGAATAAACGCAATACAATTTAATCTCTTTTAGCGAACAAGTTTTATGAATCCCGGATTTAACGAGCAATTAGAAAAGAAAATAGAAAATCAAACTTTCTGTAAAAAATTCCGTCGTTATAATCAGCGCTCATTATAACAGATTTTCCACCTCATTTTTATGAATTCGGGAAAAGATGTAAGATATTATTACCCTTCTCAGGGATAACACAATTGCCAAATAATGGTCAACACACAAAGCCACCGAGGCAAGTTTTTGTGAGTTTTCGTGGGGGAATTTATTATACAATAATTTTCGGAATTATTGTATTTTCTGGAGGTTGATGGGGGGTTGTAACCCCCATTGTGATGAAATTTTGTATACATGGAGTTATAGCTCTGAACAACCCACTTTGTAAGGTTGTAACCCCCTTATGAACTTCCTTAGTACGCCTAAGCACAGGTGTAAGTGTTCGGGAATAGTAATATTTTCAGAGTATGCAATCAGTTGGTTGGTAAGATGTTCTCATCAACATATTTAGAATGGGATTCAATGCCCTAAATTGATTTTTTTAAATCATTATCGCACTGCAAAGCAATAAAACTACCCTTAATTTGCTATATACGCTAGAAAACTAAAGTAAAACACAATTGAGGAAGGACCGCGTATTACTTTAGTTCTCTAGCATTTTAAGATATTTATTACGAAATGTGAAATTCTATAGAAATAAAATACGTAGATTTTTGACTCGGAGGGAGTGAAAAACGTTATTTTTGTCTGAAATAATCTTTATTTTTTTCATGAGCTGACGGGCCGCATAAAACGTATTGGCGGGCCGCGAGCTGAAACCCCCTGCTTAAAGAGGTCTTCCTTTTCGAGGAGATGACGAGGTTTTTGGTAGAGTCCGTAATGCTTACTGCGTGGGATCTTTAGAAATAGTTGCTGAATTTGATCCAGTTAAAAAAAAAAACACATCTCCGAAAGGTGGAAATACTTCCTATCTGTCTTCTGCTACGGCCGAGGAATTTGTTATCTTTATGGAGCAAAAAGTGCGCTCTAAAATATTGGACAAAATCAAAGAGTGTAAGTACTTTTCGTTAATAGTAGATTCTACCCTTGCTATTTCCCACTGCGATCATCTTCCTCAAATTGTTAGGTACGTCAAAACAAACGGAAAGCTTCATGGACGATTTTTAGAGATTTTGCCGCGTGTTACTCGTAAAGCCCAAAATATGGAATTATATTATAGAGAAGGTCAGAGAGTTCAATTCAGATTTCAACAATTGTAGAGGCCAGTCATATGACAGTGCTTCAAATATGTCCGGAAAATATTCAGAGCTTCAAGCTCGAATTAAGAACTGAGTAAAACTTTTGATTTTGCCACGTGTGCTGCTCACTCTTTGAACTTATTTTGGTTAGTAGGGTCTTCTGTAACTGAAGAAATTCTTATAGTTTCTGGCCATTTTAACACTATTCAAAATTTGTACGGATTTTTTACATCATCTACACATCGTTGGCAAATCTTATCCGATTCTTTAAAAGGTGAAATAAATTGCACTGTCTTAAAATCTCATTATCACAAAAGATGGTCAGCTAGGGCTGATGCTGTTAAATCATTGTATTTCGGTTTTAAAAACATTTATTCATCTCTCGAAAATTTGATATCGGATGGCTTTCTCACTCTGAGCTCTTTCAATGAAACAAAAAGCCTTTTAAACAAATTTTTTAAATTTGATTTTATCTAGTTTGTAGCTTTCTGGTATTATATACTCGAACGATTCAGTAAAACGGGCTACAAATCGCAAGGAATAGACATCGATCTTTCCCAAACTGCTATCCACTTAACAACACATTTGGAATTAATTATTTGATTGAAATGAGGAACAACGTTGATTACTTAGACGAACTTGGAGAAAAACTATGTTGTTATAATCATTGCAAGGACTTGGCTGAGCGCGCCAGAAGGCGCAAATATCCTTTTGACCCATCCGAAAAAACAAATAGCAGTATACCTAGTGTTAGTTTCATTTCAAGAGATGATTTAAAAATAAACATTTTTTTAACGTGATCGACGTTTTAATTTATCTGCTCAATTGAAGATGAATTGCCTATCAAACTTTAAGTGAGAGATTTGACGTTTTAATTAGATTAAAATCTTTATCATAATCTTTATCTGAAATTAATGATTACTCTTCAGATATTTTTTTACTTTGGCTGTAACAAATTGTTCTGCGGAAAGATCTTTTTCAAAACTGGCTTGCATTAATAAAAGTTACTTTTTCTTGATTATGGGTTAAGATAAACTTAAAGCATTCGCATTGTTATCCATTGAGCATGATGTGACAGAAACAGTGGAATCTGCAGACATAATTGAAGAATTCGCAAACCTTAAGTATCGTAAGAAACTATTCTATACTTGACTATAGTCATTGTCACCATTAAATAGTTTACTTATAGTGTTTAAGTTCAAATAGTTCTATTCTACTTGGAAAAATAATTTATATGTGTCTACCTGCTGACAGGAGCGCACCCAGGAATTTTCCGGGAGAGGTTCCCAAAAAATTGTTAATGTTATTTTGTCGAAAAAGTAATGGAAAATAAATAATAATATAATATGTTTTAATTGTTGTTGGTTGTTTTTTTTCCCCATCAAGTTGAATGGGTGATGATTGATGGTCATTTGTCCACCAGAAAAATTCAGCCTCGCTTTGCCAAGCTTTTGGTCGAAAAATTTTCCGCCCTAACCTATTGGTAAATCCGCCACTGACTCTCGGTATAATTGAAGTAGTGCGGTAGCTAAATATGTAGATGTACGTAATTCAAATTTTAAGATACAGTAGTTTAGAAATTCTTGAAACTTGAAATATGTTCTTTTCTTTGTAATTTCATTCACATTATAATAATTTTAGTGTAGTAGTTACGTTTCACAGGTACATTGACATAGTCCATCTGAAAAATTTATTCCCCACGTCATGGACCTTGAAGCTATCTACTCCAACCCACTCAGAGAGGATTGTGGGCAAGAATGGGCATTTTTACTCGCCTGGAAAATAAAAAATAAATGTATTTAAAATATTATTTAAGATAATGTAATAAAAAAGGTGTATATATATATATTTTGTCACTATTTGTCCCCGTCCCTCTTTTCCCAGGTTTCGACCAATGGCAACTTTTTTTTTTTTCTGTTTTCGTTTAACAAAACGATTTCGATCAATTAAGATCTGTAATGTAAATACAACGTTCTAGCGAAAGTCAGTCCAAAGTTCGATTGTCTTAAGTGACTCAAGCGACGACATGGACCCGAGCACTGCGGACAAGAGAGATTGGAAAAAGTTTAAACATGAGAACGGAATGTGACCCTTATGGTCGAAAGTGGTTGGGGAGCAGAGTCATCTGTGTCCCGTGGTCATGATAACATCGCCCCTTCAGTGAAGGCTACCGCCATAATAATAATGACACCTACCCTCCCTTAAGGTTACTGAACTTCAGTGATTCTTGTGCAAGTCCTGAAGCGCAAACAGGAAACAATGTGATGTGTGGTTGGTCATCTCACTTCTAATTGTGCTGGTGTCGCCATCTAGTGGTATCACCGATAAATTAAGAAAAAAAATTGGCGCTGAAATACCTTTGCGATAAGTGCAACGACCTCTTTATGACGACCACTTGCGGTTCTGTGGGAAGACGACCACTTAGAGGGACTTTGCAAAGTGACTAAAGTACATTAATTGTATGGTTTTATATTCTGGTTCTTTTAACGGTACCATAGGCGAAACTACGACATTTTTCTGGGGTGGGGGGAGCATGGCCCCCATAAAAGCTTGTCGGTGTTTTAATCGACATTTAAAAAAAAACATATTGATAATCCCTATTCCTAAAAAAACGTATCGATACACCTGCTGCTTCTAAACGTCCCTAATTTCAAAGAATCAATTTTTAAGTACCTTTTTATTGAACTATACGAGGGAACACATAACTTTCCCTTTTCGTAGTAGAGTTATGATTTATTCATTAACATACTAACGTATGACAGAAGTTGACATTTGTATTAATTGATTAAATGTTCAGAAAGGAAAGAACGGTCATAGGCACATAGGTATAATTATGACAATTTTCTGGGGTGGGGAGCATGATTCTTTTTATATGAAAATAAATTAGAAAGGCCTATTGAGTTTTAGCCTCCTATATAATTTTATTTCTAAGCATGGGTGTAGGTGAAAATGGGGTAGCCGATGCCCCCTCATAAAAGCGCCCTGAAGTACGAGGCACAAAGTGACGTCAATCAGTTTCATCAAATGTTCGCTATTTTGCATTAATTCCTCTTCATATTGTTTTACAAGTTTTTCTTGCACATTTCCTGTTGCCGAACACTGTTTATAGGATATAAACTTCTCCGTACGGCAAATGTAAACAATGACTGACTGTTCGTGTTTTCTAAGAGCCTCAGTTAATTTTATCCATTTGCAAAATCCACGATTTACAAACTTTTCATTTTGCTCACGTATGCCTCCTATCTAGAATTGCCTGCATATAACGCAATAGATTGTGTCTTCATTTATGTTATATTTAAGCAAGTTGTATGTGTATCATAATATTTAGCTGGAAAGGATCGCTATCTCTCAACTGACTCTTTGGATAATTGACTCAAGGCCGAGATGGACCATTCTTAAGAGTACCTAAATCTTGGAGTCATGTTCCTTCAGTGTCTTTAGTTTGGACATCATCACTCAAGCCATTAACAATCTCCCTTGAACCAATCTTTGATTTATAATTCACCTTTTTAAGAACTCTCTAGCATGACACCGATCTTTTACCTCCATTTGGACCACTAGGTCCCGGGTTCCATTCCCCCATGTACGCGCAAGACACTTTTTTCCTTCAAATTTTATTGGTCTTCCAAGCAGTAAATTGCATTAAATAGATCGTATTATTCTGAATGCGATGCATATTTGTTCACATTTTAAGAATAGTATTTCATTTTTAAATCTATTTTAAGGGTAGCTGAAATTCACGACTTACTCTCTTGAAGTACTCATTCTTCCTTAGTATTTCAAGAAAAATGCTATCTCTCATCGATCTTGCATAAATCAAAGAACATTTTTATATAGCCTACACACCAGAAACAACCTTCCTTAAACCAATAGTTCATTTCTCATTCATCTTTTTAAGAAATTTCTAGCATTGCAGCGAACTTTAACCCCAAATGGACCACCAGGTCCAGGGTTATATTTCCGGTGTAGGCACATGCCACTTTTTTTTTTCAAATTTCATCCGTTTTCCAAACCGTAAATTGCATTAATTAGAGAGTATGTTTTTGAATACAATGCATATTTTTATACATAAAATAAAATAAGATATAATAGAAGAAGAAAACAGCCTTTTGCTTTCAACACAGGCAAGTACGATTCCCGACTTGGGAACGAATTTTTTTATTTCAGATTTTCATTTTCCGCCTAATAAATGCACGTGGTTCTGTGAAATGAAGAGAGACACATAAGAAAGGGGGAAAACGTTCAAGAGCAGGATTTTAAGAAACAGCTTCAAGAAAACAGTCTCTTGCTTTCAACACATGATAAAAAATATGATACGCGACAAGGGATCACTTCGTTTTCAAATTTTAATTTCCTACCTAATAAGTTCAGTCTGTTTCTGTAAAATGAAGCGAGAGACACATAGCAAGGGATAAATGTTCAAGAGCATGCATTTACAGTAGAGTGTCGATGGAAAAGCCTTTTGCATTAACACTAGAGTGCAAGTACAATTCCCGACCCGGAAACCCATTTTTTTCTTCTGATTTTTATTTTCCGCCTAATAAACACATACAGTTCTGTGAAACAAAGTGAGACACATATAGAAAGGGAAAAAAAAAAAAAAGTCCAAGACCAGGCATTTAAAGAAAAAGTGTCGGTAAAACACGCTTTTACTTCAAAAACAGGGCAGAAGAGTCGATTCCCGACATGGCGAACGCATTTTTCTTCTTTTAAACTTTATAAATGCATCTAATTCTCTAAAATAAGTGATGCACAATTTAAGACATCTTTGTGAAAGACAATTTAAGGAACAGCTTCAATAAGACCGCCGCTTGCTTTCAACACAGGGCAGCAAGTACGACTCCCGACATGGGAAGACCATTTTTTTCCTTCAAATTTTAATTTTCCGCTTAATATTTGCAACCCAGTTCTGAAAAATGAAGCGGCACATATATAGAAAGGTAGAAAATGTTCAAGAGCAGGCATTTTATAACGACGAAACCCGAAATCATTCGGGGGGGGGTGTGCAGGTTGTTTCCGATTCTCAATTTTATCGAAATGTCTAGTACTTTTCACTCCATTTTCCACAACAATGCACCTCCTGAATATTACTTTTCTATTCTAAATCCTTTTGGGGTTATTTTTAGCTTGCCTTTTGACAGCTGCTGAACATATAGGCGATCCCAAAATCAGAGCTTTAATTTTTCACTCCACCCTACTGTGTGTGTGTTAGGGTGTTACATTTTTCCGAAGTTACTGTTTTCATCTTATATTTGCTCATCCCCTTGGTTCTATTCTTCTAAATGATCTGTATGCCAAATTTCAAGCAAATTGAATAATACATAGGGGCTGCACACCTTTGTAGGATTCAGCTGATTTTGCCAGGTTGCTGTAGCATATCCACACTCCACTTATTTCGGAAATTGTAATGTACTATTTCTTTTCTTTTTTTCAAGTTGTGAAAATGAATACTAGAACGGGAATTTGGTTACTTGAAAAACTTGCAAGTGGTGAATTT
>QLNU02003225.1:45676590-45689986 GCA_006491805.2 Dysdera silvatica | reverse complement strand
TCCATCCAGCAGTGGATAGATAATGGTTGAATATGATGATATATATATATAAAGTACGTATACACATACCTTTCTATGTGTCCAATATTTACTATTTGTATTGATTTCTCTCTTAAGGCTGGAATACATTAGAAAGCGAATATAAACATTTTTACTGAAAGCATTGAACGAGTATCGACCAAAATAATAAGTACATCATTCATTCTGCCTTCACTTGACAAAGGGAGCAGTTGGCTCCCGAAACGTCGTGTTTTTAAACCTTACGCCAGTGTCAAAATAACTGTTTGTTATAAGTACAGTTTGCCATTTCGGTTAAGTGGAGTTAGAACAATCAGGGTTCTGCTATTTATCTAATCAATGGTGGCTAAGGTGGCTTGGGGACATAAGCCTCCTCCAAGTAGCAACTACAATGTTCCACTTAGGCCAAATTAACTTGCAGCAGCCACCCTTCCCAAATCCCCGTCCCCTCGGCATAATTCAGCAGTATCAAGGTCAAATCATAGGAGTTCGATCTTAGCTCTGGTGATGTTTTTTGCTGTGGTCCGGATCTTGGTTCCTGCTCATTTGGGCCGAGTGAATGGGACATCGACTAGGCTGCCAGATTGATGTTTGTGCCTGCTATTTTGGGTCCAGGCTCAGCTTTTCCCTCGCAGATCGGTGATTTGTCTCTGGGGTCGCGCAGACATTCTTCATTCTGCTCCGAGCTGTTAGGCCACAGTCCCCGTCCGTGGCGCCGATCGCCTTCATAGCCTGTGAGTGGGACACCAGCTTGACAGTCTGGGTGGGATGGATGGCATTTCATGCATCCAGGTTGCAGGGCCTGTTCCTTGCCGCTTTGCATCCATTTTAAGGTGTCCAGTGGGCTCCTGCAGGAGCATCGGCTGGCCCGGGTTTTCTTCCATGCCATTGTCTATTTTAACTGCTCTTCAGGGCTGATTGATAATGGATGGTTCTAGGTTGACATTAAATGATAACAGTGTGTCTTTGTATGCCAGTATTGATCAGCGATCTCCCCCTTTGCCCATTGGCAGTCAAGTCATCTTGACGTAAAACCTGTCTGGATTTACAGGCTGCTGCCTTTCCCATTAAAACCATGCACAATCATTCAAGGACAAATCATATCATCTGTTAAAAAAACACTCCAATCCCTAGATAATGTTTTGAATTGCTATGCCCCTGTACCTAATTCAAATACAGTGGAGTCCTGGTAACTCGACAAATCATGGGATCAACAATTTATATTATCGGGGTAGAGGGATGTTTAAAAAGGTTTAAATTTCTAAAGCATAAAAACACAATTTGCTAATTATTTCTTACCTTAACGCAAATATTGTTATAAATTGTTTTGTTTATATTAAATTACACAGTGAACCAGTACTTACGGTGATGCATAAATATGTTTGAACTTGGTAAGCTTGTTAACTCAATAAAAGATTGTTTTTAAATATTTTAAAATAGTCATGAAGGTCATTAGATTTTTAACAGAAAAAAAGTTTAATTTAAATAATGCCTTGGTATGGAGGCTGTGAATCAGGTACCACATTGAGAAGTAAAAATCAGTTTGATTGCAGAAAGATTTTCTGCACGAAGATGGGACACCAGTTATCGAGAACCATTAAAATGTTCCTGTTTTCTCAACGAACAATTTCCTATTAATTTTCACATTCAACGTTCAGAAATTAGAATGAACGTGAATTTGTGACGACTTTGTGAGGTTTTTCTCCATACACAATACATTAGACCAAACACAATCTTAAGAAATGTCAACTTATCCAAGGGTTGAGTTAGTGAGACTCCACTGTATCTCGACTGCAGCCTTCTTTGATTATGACTAACTCCATGTGGCCTGCCAACATGAAAAGATTCCCCACACCTGGCCCAAGGGCAAATTTAGAGGTCATTCAAGGAGGGGCGATCAATGCCTTGACTTTTGGAAATACAGTAAAACCTCTCCACAACAATATTATACGGACGGAGAAAAATTATCGTTGTAGAGAGAGTTATTGTTATAGGGAGGGTTCATTATACAGTAAAACCTCTCTGCAACACTATTATACGGACCGAGAAAAATTATCGTTGTAGAGGGGTTTATCGTTATATCGGATATCATTGTATGGAGGCTTTACTGTACCTCATCGGACCTTTACCTTGTATCTCTTCAACATTAAATTTTCATTTAAGGGTGGGGGGAGGTGGGGGCGGCCACTCCTGCGCAAGGGATCCACCGACAGATCCTACCTAAATCCACCTTACAGATATGCAAAAAGGAACTGGAATGCACTGAGAACTTACTGAAGTTGAACCTGGATTACCACTATGGTAGCCAAAGGCATCACCACCACCAGGTGCCATTCACATATGAATGCGACACCTGTTGTGCAAATAAATTCATACCTTCTGCAACATGGCATTCAATTTGATCCTATAATACTTGTGATACAATAAAACAAAAAGGCCAAGGACTATTAGTCTAACTCCACGTTACCATTTCAAGAATTTTTTTTCTGGTTATCCAGTTGTATTAAAGTATCTCTCTTCATATTCATTTATTTCTTACTTTTCAAGGATGCACAACTGGGTTCATGTTTTGCGGGATACTCACAAAAATTACAATCTGCTTTTTTTCTTCTTTGACATTTTGAAATAGCAGCACCAGGATAAAACTTGATTTCAAATAACCTCCAGCCAAGTTTAAAGAGCGTACACTAGCACAGGGTTCCAATGCACATTGGAGAAAAATAAATCCAAACGTCTCCGACAAAATTCCATGACTAATCTCAAACAAAACTTTGAATTGCACTTCAGTTTCAGGGCAAATTGGCTTCATGCTTGCATTAAGTTTAGCTACTAAGAACACAAGTTAAGGTTTTACCGGGGGGAAACTTTCCAAATTTAACCAAAATATTTTTTTCCTTGGCCTTTAGAAATGATTTTAAATTCCCTGGTAACTCCAGGTTGCATGGAAATCCTGCCTGTTCCTATTGTTCGCAAAAGTCACATTACGAGCTGCAGAATTTTAATTATTCATTTGCTACATTGATTTATGTTACGAAAAGAATGGCAGTAATAAAAACAAAACCTGTTATACAGAAATGTCACAACTCAGGAGAGAAGAATTAAGGACTTTTCACAAATTTTGGGCAAAAATAAACACTTTTAAGAACCATACAAACTCTGGTATATCCAAAAATTTTTGAGACTCCCTTAAACTTTATTACAAGTGAACAAAACCCTGTAGTAATATTTTATTTTCACATGCCACAAACCAGTACAGGATTATAGGTTAAATACCATGTTGCAGAAGGTATTCACTAACCTTAATGCCGAAATATGATTTGGTGTTCAGCCCATCGTCATGGTCCCCACTCCTTTGTCCTGATGAAATTCAAGGACTTTTCAAGGACCTTACATTTTCAGTCATGATATACATAATTAAAAATAAGAGACATTATACGCAAAATATTGAAATTAGTGTTTAATTATGCCGTTCCTTTTCAACTTGGCACACTGCCAGCAAAAGCTATCTTTTTTTTTGGCATCCCTTGTGTGAGCTGCAGTGAGCGGGTGGACGAGGAAGAGGCATGTGGGAAGCACTACAGGCTTTTTTCTGAAAATAAGGCGAAATACCCTTTATATACATTATAGAGCTTTGCGGGTTATTCCGCAACGTCTGTTTATTAAAAACACTTAACGTTTCACTCCGTGCTATGCGGAGCATCCTCAGAAATAATACCGACCAAGTTTCCCTCTGCAAAATGCAAGACTTTCGCTTGGCAGAACATGAATGACTAAGAATATGAGACGTATTTTATTGTACCTTATTCTCCAGCTATCCCCCGATTGGGTGATTTTCGGATTATGTACTTTCATTGGTTGTTGGATGAAGGTTGTCTCTCATTGACCCAGAGGGTGGCGAGTTTAGATTGGCTGAATGAGGCCCGACGTTTTTGTGAAATTTTAGGCAGGAATTCCAAATTGATGGAACATTAACGGAGTCTTCTCTATTGGAATTATTAGCACAGCTATTAATAGCCAAGGTGTCATGAAAAAGAATTTCATGTTTTAATAAAATACGTCTCATATTTATCACTTTTTGCCAAGCAACCAAGTAAAAGTTTTGCAGTTTTCAGACGGAAACTTGGTCGGCTGTTGCTTCTAAGGATGTTCTGCATAGAACACAGTGAAACGTTAAGTGCTTTTAATAAACAGACGAGGAGGAATATCGAAGAGGGGGGGGGGCACAAACTTTGTTAAAATTCCCCTTTTGTAGCAGGATGGCACAAGAGCGGTCTTTGGGCGCAATCTGACAGCACTGTCTATAATGTATATTAATAGACGCCGTGAAAGTCTTCGTGAATGAAATACACCCTTTTTTTTTCCCCCTTTTGCCAAAACTTGAAAAAAGTCACTGTGAAAAATTCAAGCGCGTTTCAAGGATCAACCACATTTTTGGCAGTTTTCAAGGGCCTCGACTTAGCAAAAAAAAAATCAAGGATTCAACAAACAAAAAAAAAAAAAGATTACAAATATAACTAGTCAAATTTACCATTTAATATATACAAGGGAACACACCAAATGCGATGTAATATGATGCAGTGACGTATTATGATAAATGATCACTTTGAAACAAATAAAAATTGTTTATTATTATTATTAAAATCAATGAAATATGGCCCAAAATATTTTGTTCAAACGATTTCATTTTGGACATAAGTATGATCAAGGACAGAAAAAGTAAGAACTCATAAGCAAAAGGCAAACATTTACTTTATTTCATATCAATATTTTACAGGCGTTGCTGCCACATCTCCCTTTCTAGATATTGATTAAATAATCAAGCAATTGATGCAATTTAAATGTACAGACAGTATTTGTTTCACCAGATGAAATATCCTAATTACAATATTTGAAAAATGGTGTCAAGTTTGACTGATGAATGCTTTGACAGTTCAATTACAGAAATCAAGATTTGCCCTGAAAATTTTCCGGCTGAAAGGGACAAAAATATATTATCAGATATCATTCATTAGAAATATACTCAAATAAATTACGATCACTTGGCTAAAACTAACTAATCTATTATATGAATGACCACACCAATGTATTTCGTTGAACGCATTTAAAAAAAAACCTGTTGATACGTCTCATAAAAACTTTTTGTTAGCATTTAGCTACTCAAAAACATGAAACTGTGTTCATTCTGACATGGTTCGAGATTTTATTGCGACCCTCAAACCATAGTACACTTTACCCATGACCAAAATTAGAAGGAATTGAACACAACGAACTCAGTGACTGCTTTTAACTACTAGAGTGATGCAACCACTTATAAAAAGTTCAACACAACTGTAGTTCTCACACTGTGAATTATGAGGAACTCACTGGAGAGATGCAAGTCAATTTTCTGTGTGGGTTGCACTTTTTCATAAACCTGAAAATTCTGTAATTATATACATAATATACTAGTAATATACACACACTACAACGTATACTTGTATAATGCTACATTTACCATACACACACACCTCATTCTCTCCCTCTTTTTCTAAAAAACTTTTCTAACAACCAATTGCAATATGCTAAAAACCATATTGCACCTTCACCACATCGATATCGATTAAATCAATAGTTCTCAAATTTTACTCTTATACCCCTTTACACCTACATTCATACATGCAGGTGTTGTGCTCTCCCCCACTTTAAACATACATGTGGAGGGCACGTGTCTTCTTCCCGTTCGACCTAGCATACAAATAACAATATTTCGTTTGCTTAGTGCATGTATTTTTACACATATGTATATGCATATTTTAATCATAAAAATGAACAGTTTTATTTATATACAGTCGTCCCCCGAGTTATGCAAGTAATGCATTCCATAAACCTTTACGTAACTTGAATCTGTAAATTGTTTTAGCGTAACTTCATAAGAAACTGCAATATTTATTATTATATTAGTACTTACTTCACTATCATAGTCGCCGTCGAAACAAGTCGATTTATATCTCGAGCAATTGTTGACATAATTTTCCAATCTTTATATACATGCGAATTATTTTCAATTTTTCTTCTAAAGCATTCACAAACTTTTGCTTTTTAGATTTATTATCAGCACATTTGGTTTTGCGTTTCGAACCCATTTTCAGGATAAATCAACAACGAATACTAATGATGATAAACAACTAACCATGGGCGGCATGGACTACTATTGCCAACGATGTAATATTACATACTAGACTCGGCAATCTCGAATATTGTTTGAATGTAAGGAGTTAGGGCCAGGGAAAGGAGGGATTGTTTACAGAGACCTTATTTCTGATTTGTAGGTTTTAGTTTTAATACTATGGCTTTTAGGCACTTGCCTAAAACTTAGTGCCTGTTACTACATCACTTTCTGTTACTGTTCGTTACATCTACTGTGACCAGTAGTATTTACGTAAGTCGCATATTACGTAACTCCATTATAGTAAATTCAATATTTAATTTAACATATTTTAGCTTTTAAACACATAGGTATTTTCTTTTTATTAAAAAGCACAACTTGATCTCTTTGTATTAAAAAAAAGTCATCATAATCATTTACATTCAGACTGTAGACAGCAACCCCCTAGATAATGACTATGGTCCTTTGCCATTGTGTGTTACAGTTCATTTTAACTTGTCTGCGTATGTATGAAATGCAATAACCTACATATATATCAGTGTGCAAGCTAGAAAATCATGATCAAATCGTCCTGTCAATAGCGTTCCGATCTCATGAAAAATAAGTTTCAAGGACTGTGCTGACACAGACTAAGTACTTTAAGGGTCCCTAAAACTGAAAACCAAAAATAAGGACTTCTTCAGGATTTTAAAGCAACCATGGGAATCCTGCATCTGGCATAAACAAACATACAATAGCAAAAAGAAAATGTTAAAAACCATTCCTCCTTCCCACTGTACGTCCATTGGAACTATGTGGGTGATCGCTTATACATATGATCGGACTGAAAGCAATGGATATATTAGCTGGGTTAATAACTAAGTTAACCTAGTAATAATTTAAGTTTATTAAGAAGATTCAAAAGAATCCCTATGTAATTATATGGTGTGGTCTACATAATAAAAATTCCCCATTTTTTCATTAGAAGTTAAGTTTTAAGACGAACCATGGAAAAGTGCTGAAGAGCTTTAGACTAAATCATAATAATCACCAAGGTGCCTATAACTGCAATATGCATACACAAAATAATACACAAGTGTAATAACGAACAAGAACCATGTATGGGGGTAAAAAGAACATTTAATTCGAGATTTCAATCTTATAACTAGCAACCTTTATTAATGTTATGTTTATATAAGAGTTACGATGGTTTAAAAGTTTTTGCTTCACTATTAAGAACATATAATTACTATCAAGTAACTATAATCCTAAGAACTATGCAGATGATGGCAAATCGATTATTATAACTGAAGGTACGGTTATTTATATTAAACTACCGTGAGAGGAACTTAGTGCTATCGAAACTATCGTGAGAGGAATTGTGAAGAAACGACCCTGTTGCCCAGAACTGCTATTTAAAAATCCAGCTAAGGACTGATAATGAAATGGCTGACTGTACAGGGCTGGACAATATTAGGAATGGGTCAATGGCGTCTATCTAAGGAGTGTTTTGGATGATTATCCATGCATCTGGAGGTTGCAGGTGTATTGTTTTAATATAAAATAATCTAATCCATAAAATCTACGAACACAAACCCCTATATCATTTATAACTCAATCACAAGGGAATTTACAAATACAAAAAATGCATTTCTCTACACTAAAAAATTGAATTAAATATTTACAGTAGTTTCACTTGGCTATTTTTAGGATCATTATAAACGTGTTCAGATATGTCACAGCAAAGGCTGATGTTTCATTTTTTAGTTGATTTAAAAAAGGTATATGACTACATAGCAGAAAAAAAAGAGACTGGTATGATCAAAATTTCTTACAGGTTAGTTAATTTAGCTAAAAAAAATCCATGTTTTAGTTATATACTTTTCAAACGATCTTTCTACAGATATGCAAGGGATTAACAATTTTACATAAATTATATTAGTTTTTGTGCAAAAAAGTTAACTTTTGGAGGAACTTTTTAGTCAAAAGTATACATTTTTCAAAAATTTCAGTATGCAATGCAGTATGGAAAATACAGTTCGGGAAAATTATAATAAGCAATTATAACAAGGATTTCAAATTTCCCCTGACTTAGGCCTTTGCGCTTAAAATTTTCCTGACTTCTCCAGATCAGTAGACACCACGTTCCACACAACGCTGATTTTCATGGCATACTTATATAGAGAAATAGTACTTTCTTTTTTGAAAGTCGTATTTATATTTCTAATATGTTGCACATTTTTTTTTTTAGATTTAAATTTTAGGTGAGAACAACATAGAATAACAACAATAGCGTATGTAATTTTAGGCAGTATAGCTAAAATTATATACACGAAAATAGGAACCTTAGAGTTAGCACTTTGTTTACATACTAGCCCAAGTTTTTTCGCTTCAATTTCATAAATTAATAGACGCCACATCTTCACGACGAAGACTTCGGCCTCCTCATCTAGAACCTAAAAACACCACGAGAATTATTCAGCATGCGTAGTAGTAATAAATGAAAACAAAGAAAAATAATTATGGCAGTACATAAAATCTTAGATAGTTACATAGTACCCATGTAAGCACTATATCTGAAAGTAATCATGACTAATCTTAAAAAGAAGGCAAATTGCATTCAAACCAGAAAATTTAAATTAAAAATAATGGTTGAAATTGACAAATGTCTTCTACATTTGGGTTCCCTTGAAAAAAAAAAAAAAAGTAATATATATATATGAGGTTTCTTAAATACTGTTGGTAAGTGGGTGTGTAATGTAAAAATATATTTTAGGGTGGGGTGAGCTGACCACAAGTGATTACTCTAATCCCACTAAGACGAAAGTACAGCCAATAGTAACACCACATGAAAATTAAATTGGGTGTACTACCTGTGCTACAATATTAACGTCAATTTGACAGAATGATTGAATTTTATCAACATATGAAAGTTGATTTATTTATTCCCTTAAAGCCTGTGGTAGATTTACCAACAGGCTAAGTAGACTGAAGCCCATGGTGGCGAATTGACAGCAAAAAAATTGTGAAGGTGTTGCAATGCGGCTCAATTTTGTAGCCGATTGAATTATTAATGTCTCAGAAATATTTTCTACTGATTGAAATGCAGCATGATTCCTCCATCCTTCCATTTTCCTTTTTTTCAACATCAGTTTGGAGCTCTTGAACTGTTTTGTATTATTTCTTTTCATAGTTTTTCATCAATCGAAAACCCTCTAGTATTTCTTTGACTACTTGAATCTGTACAAGGTCACCTTTCTCCAAACCTTTTTTCAGCTTTTCTGTAGCATTATCAAAGAAACATCTGCTGATTCTCTGGCGATTTCAAGGTTCTTCTTGTTTTTCAGAGTACGGTCTAAGTTTTGAATTTTTTTTTTCTTGGAAATCTCTACCTCCTTCAGTTTTTGTTGCTCTTCCTAAATTTGCTTCTCTTTTTCTATATTCCACTGCTCTTCTTTTTCTTTCAGTTGCTTTTGCTCCCACATATATATATGCTTGGTAATGCTTATTGTCATTATGTGACAAAGATATCGATTTCTTGATAATTGGTAAAAAAAAAGTTTATTTTTATATTGCTTCATTCCATCTTTGATGACCAGAATTGAATTCAATGTTCTGAGAGACATTTGTGGACTAACATCAAGAATTAACTTGCAAACTGAAAATCGTCTATCAATATCAGCATTTCCATGTGAAAGGCATAACGCTGCTTTCACCACCTTGGAAATAATAGGATACTTGGGAGATCCGTGGTTTTTAGGGCAAAAAAGTGGCTCCAATGCTTTTCGATTTCAATTGCATCTGACTTTCCACTTAAAGATATTTCCAATCACCTAGGAGACTATCTTCACCAATATCCAAGGGAAGAACTCTTGCAACTAAACCATCGCAATCTATCGACAGCTTCTCTCTGTTTTTCTTTCTAACTTCTGTAAACACCCAAGAGCTTTTTTAAGCCTCAATGAAGGTGTGAGAGCTTTCTTGATAAGGTGCATACAACCAGCAATATAATGTGATTGGACACACATCTGAAAAGTCATTTTACCTTTCTGACCTAGCAAAGTAACTTCTTTATCAACTTTTCTAGACATATTAACAGATGACAGTTCTGCTAAATTTTTCTGATGAAGTAAGTTCTCATTTTCCCAGTCAAACATATGTAAAATTTTCAGAGCAGATGATCAACAAATGTGATCTGCCTGCTTCTGAACTACTGAGAGCAGTTGCGAAAACGGAATATGAACCAGTGGACGATTACTTTGAAAAGTTTTAATGAAGGCCTGAAATAGCTCAACAGATGAAACAGTAAAGTGGAGGTCCGCCAACATCACAGGTTCATTTAATAATTCATCAACATTTTTTTTTTATAAGAGCTTCTCTGAATAGTGTCATTACTTTTCCTTGCAGGTACGAATTTCAAAAAACACTTATGAACAGCAGACCATTGCTCAATCAGTCTTTTGGCAACATCAATAAAAGTTAACAACCTAGAAGAAGTATGTTTAATGAGCTTATGTGCTGACAGTTTAAGCTCATTCTGGATAGTTTCAAAATCTTGCCACCTTAATGGCCAATCACCAAAATAGTTGTGAATGTTTGTCACCAAAGTGGATATATCATTCTCACCGAAAGTTTCAAGAGCTTTAAGGAATGCATTGTGAACTGTGTGGATTGTTCAGGTTCCAAGATTCACCAAGCCTTTCGACCTTGTTTGTAAAAGGTCCTCATTGAATAAGCTGTGCACCTTTTTGTTAGCGTTAGGTCCATAAGAGCCTATCATTAACAGGTTACATGTAAGTAGATTTTCACAACTAATTGTTGAGGAAATCTTGGAGTGAAGTGTAACTGCATCAGCTTTACCAACAAACACTATTTCAAAATGTAAAGAAACAACTTCAGTTCTGGTTTCTGACCAATAATGAAAGTGATTTGCAACTCTTTTTTTGTTTTCAATATTAGTCATTTTATCATATGAAATAGTAAAAAGTGTGGAGCCAGAATCTTCCAACATTTGATCATGAAAATATATACCAAGAGCATCCACCATGAGATACTGCATTTTTTTGGACTGACAGAAAAGTCAAATGGAACTGATCCCGAAAATATGACATACAAAGCTTGCTCTGGAAGAATTAGCTGAGAAATTGTTGCAAATATGCTTGAGTGCGCGAACTAACTCAGGAGTAGTTCCTTTCTCTTTGAGCTCATTAGTACTAACTGCTAATGAGCAGTTAGTGCTAATTAGGTTATTTGGGTAAAGTGCTAAATAGGTTATTTGGATTAGGCAAACTATCTGTAGCAATATTAGTAAAAGAGCCATCAGATCATTCTTCATCTTAAAATGTTGAAAAAAGACATGCACAAAGTACTCTGTTTTGAATTCACAGATCTCCCACAAGATTTTCTTATATTTTACATCACTAGCATGCTGTGGTAATGAACACCCTTATTTTCAATATCTATCATAGCAGTACATAGAATGACTCACATTCACTTTGTTTAGCACACTACAATGGAAGTTCATGACCAGTACTGTCTTTTTGTTTTAACCCTAAGTTCCGAAACTTGCATTTACCCATAATGTATCTTTAGATTTTGTACTAAAATGCTTCTTTTATGTTTTGTTTCTCTGAAACAATACAAACATACAGTAGAACCTCCATATAACGAAATGGACGGTTCCATAAAAAAAATTTGTTATATAGAAAATTCGCTATGTGGAAACGATGTATTCATGAATCAGGGCAGTGAAACATGACCCCACAATTAAAATCTTTTTTTTCTTCAGTAAACGACTTTTTCTCATAAATAACATGCCACCATTTAAAAATAGATGCTTTTAAGTGTACGTATTGTATTTCCATGGTATTAGGGAACCCGATGTAGCTGACATGACTACTTGATTTTCCGTTTTGGTTGTTAAAAATTTTGTTATAAAGAAATTTATTTAGTTATATAGAAACACTCTCACATGTAATGATCATGGGAATTTACCAAAACTTTGCTATATAGAGAATTTCGCTATACAGAAGTTCGTTATATGGAGGTTCTACTGTATGTGTAAGGCATCAAGTTTCAAATTCAGTCTTATCCATTTTTATCAATTTTGAGTATACACATATTGCTTCCTCATTACAATGCATTCTGTTAAAACAATCAATCACACACCAATTTTTTTCGCATTTAAAATAGGCAGTTTGGATAGATGTGTTAAGAAATAATAGTTTTTCACGTTTTTTCAAAACCAACAAAATGGATAAGGCGAAATTAGCAGGGTGTCTACTCAAATTCTATTTCAAACTTCCCTGACTTTTCCAGGTTTCCAGACCAAATCTTAATCGATTTCCTGTCGCTAATTACAGTAAACAACACACAAAAATTTGCCCAATCAAAGCAAGTTTCAAGGCCATGAAATCGATTAATGCACACCCCAAAACCATTTATAACTCAATTATAGTGAATTTACAAATTCAAAAGCTGTATTAAAAAGTGTATTTCTTTACACTAAAAACTTGCACTAATTAAATATTTACAGCAACATTTCCATTCGGCCCTTTTTGAGTTCATTATAAAAGAGTTTAACTATATAATCGCAAAGCTGATGCTTCATCTTCTATTTCATTTAAAATGTGTATGACTATATATAAGGCAAAGGAGATTGGTATGATCAAAATCCCTTACAGATTAGAAAATTTAGCTAAAAACACTTTTTGTTTTTCAAGTTTTAGTTATATATTTGGCAAACATTTTCTTCTGAAAAATATATAGGCTTAATAATTTTATATAAATTATATTAGTTTTGGTGCAAAATGGTAACTTTTGGAAGAAGTTTAGTCAAAAGTACAAGTTTTTCAAATTTTTCAGTAGGTAATGTGGTATGAAAAGCACAGTTCAGGAAAATTATTTTAATAAGTTATTTATTATAACAATGAATTTCCAATTTCCCTGACTTGGGCCTTTGTATTTCAAATTTCCCTGACTTTTCCAGTCAGAAAAAACTTCCCTGACTTTTCCAGGTATTGCTGCGTTAGGGATATACTTATTGATAAAGATGCCGCCTGTAATCTATGAAGATTAATGCTGGTTTGAGTGATTACTAGTGCAGTAGCAAAAAACCGTATAAAATAATCAGGCATTACACGTCTTTTTTAAAAGCTTGGAGGCACACCGGTTGAAAATTGCTGACGTAAATGGAGCTACAACATTTACTAAAAACATATCCTTCAAAACACCTCCACACTTTTATTTATATAT
>QLNU02003225.1:45638603-45662671 GCA_006491805.2 Dysdera silvatica | reverse complement strand
CAAATGCATTTGATGTCTGTTTCACATCACCGTAAAGTGAAGTCATTCGAAAAATATTTACAACTTAACATGGGCACCCATACGAGTACTCTTAAGCAGGAAAAAATTATTACCTCCTTCTCAAAGCTGTCGAGAATTTTAGTGAATGTACAAGATAGCAAAACGCTACAAAAATAATTGATATTGCTTGACAATTAGTAATGAGCTAAAAAGTGTCTCATTTTAAAATGTGACTGTAAAACTTTTGAAAGCATAGCAGTTTCGGGCAAATAGAATTTTTAAATGGCTAGGGGCTAGCACCTCTTTCCCTATAGGCGCCCATGAAACTTAAACTCCTGTAGTTGTGTTTCACTTTTTGTCTCTTGTATTGGCAAAAGATGTTTACATACGTTGGCGTGTCTAGCCTCGATATCTGGTGGGGGGGGGAGGGTTTATAGCCTCCACTCCAAAGTTCGGCACATGGCATTTATTTGCAATTGCTGTTTTTCTAAGCCCCCCCCGGCAGTTGTGCCATAGTGATAATATAGGACCAGGAAACGTTAGCTTTAAAACCATTATTGTATTTATAAAATCGTCCTTATTCTAGTCATTACAATTATCGTGTTGTTTACATAGACACTGCAGATACGTAAGCGTGCGCACACATACATATACAGCATAGGCGTAATCTAGTGGGGGCAAGGGGTCACTTATCCCCCAGGTGTTTGTTTTTTTTTTTTTTTTAGAAAATAGATCCCACTTTTCCCCATACAATTTTTGGTTTTTGATTTTCTGCCCTCCAGTTTGTTATATTTAACCCCAAATTACGCCTATGATATGTAGGCATGTACGCATGCACATACACGTACGTATGTACATGTATATGTACTTGTAGGTACCTACATGTGCGTGCGTACGTACACACATACATACGTACGTACAAACAATATATAATTCGTTCAAGTTCTCACTTCATTAACTTTCAGAATTGACTGCTTTCATTCAATAAGCGTCCACCGTGTCCACTCCTTCAACAGAAGTCGCATTCTGTCCCTGTTCCATTCAAGACACAAACGGACAAAGCTAGTGTTTCCTTCCAATCCATCACTCTTAGAAAAGTCATTTGGCCGATGAAAATAGCTAAATAGCTAGTACTTTCATTCACACCATCGCCTCCGGAGAATGGAGCAAAAGATCTTATGAGAAGGTGAAGAATACAAAGAGTTTACACGTGCAGCATTTGTACCTTTTCCCGCGTAAACTTCTGAAGGGCGTTGCCAACCCGCTGTTTAAAGTTCTGATGAATAACGTGTTATAATGGCTTTTAAACACACAAACCTTTTAGCAGGAAGATGGTCAAATCGAAGCGGTCTAGGCCGTAACCCCTAACATCTCTTAAACAAGTAAGAAACCCTCCGTAAAGTTTAATTGTCATTTGATTTCCCAATACAGTGGAACCTGGTAAAGTGACCACCTTTATAAATTGACCACCTGCATAAAGTGACCACTTTTTATAAGAGAGAACTTGTAGGGACCTGGTTATGCCTATACCAAAGTATGTTGTGTATAGTGACCACCTGTCTATGGTGGTCATTACAGTCCAGTCTTAAGGGTGGTCGCTTTAGGCAGGTTCTACTGTATTTTATTTTTCCTTTAAAATAGTAATTACGCAATAAAACTTAATATCCGCGGGTGATTTATATCATAGGCGTACCCAGAAAGTTCATAAGGGAGTTATAGGCTCAATGGGAGGTTACAGAGCTACAACTCATATATTCCTATGTTAAATATACAAAATTTCATTGCAATGGGGGTTACAACCCCCATCAACCCCCCCTGCGTACGCCAATGATTTATATTTATATTTTTCTATCCATTTCTCACTCACCGAGTTTTATTAAAATATACACGAGCAGTGGCGGATCGATAAGTTTTTGGGGGCTGAGTCATTGGTGAAACTAGGTGGCGAGGGACTGAGCTCTCTAAAAATATTTAGCCCCTCAGCCACTGCCAGTCTCGCCCCGGAGGCTTTTCTGTGTTGACCATTATTTGGCAATTGTGTTATCCCTGTGAAGGGTAATAATATCTTACATCCTCATATACGGAGAAAAATGCGTTTGTTCTTGTCCTCATTCGTCTAGTAGGTCAAGACACCGCGGGCTCAACGTGGGGACCCTGGTTCGAATCCAGGATGGGGAAAGCGTCTCTTTTTCTCCAAAATTACATAAGCTCTAGTTTGAGCTGTAATTAAAACGTGGGTGGCAAAAATTATTGTATAATAAATTCCCCCACGAAAACTTACAAAAATCTCGCCCCGGAGGCTTTCTTGTGTTGACCATATTTGGCAATTGTGTTATCCCTGTGAAGGGTAATAATATCTTACATCTTAAGCCGACTTCATGGGGTGAAAAGAGAACACAAAAAATTTGCTATAGACACTGTCTTCCGCCTTTAGGTAAGCTAGATAGTTATGTTTACTCAATTCAGAAGAGCAGAACTTCAGACTGTGGTGAGATTTTCCTTGACTTTATACAGCACTAGTGACGGTCGTGGGAAAATTGCAATTTGCATATGGTTCCCAAAGACTTTTTAGCACTGTTATCCTATCTTCATCAGTGAGGTTAGATTTCTTGACATAATTAGAAATATTTGCAGTCAGAATTTCCACTTCAACTGTGTTTGATATTGTGTTTTGATCCATCTTTACCTCCTGAAAAGCGTTTGAAGATAACCCCTAGCCACTACTGTTGCTTGCCTCGACAACAATCTCATCAATTAGAAACAATTTTTCTCAACTTTTTTTAGGCAGCAGTAGCTAGGGGCTGTCTACAAATACTTTTCAGGAGGTAAAGGTAGACTATAACGCAATATCAAACACAGTTGAAATATAAATATAAGTTATAACAACACTTTGGACTGAAACAATACCCGTTGGCGCAGTATAGCCCAGATGCTCTTGCGCCATAAAAAAGCCAAACAAACAAACAAACAACACCCCAAGCAGGGTGCATCTTGTGGTGAGAAAAATGGAAATCTAATCTACGAAGAAATCTGCCTTACCATCTCGAATTATGCTTATTTTAGATGCTTGTGATAAGAATTTCTATCCAAATTTTCGACATTTACTCTGTGTCTTAGCATCCTTATCAGTCTTTACATGCGAAGCTGAGGGATCCATTCTCAGCCCTTAAGAGAATGAAATCTTATTTAAGGAACAGGATGGGTAATGAACGATTAACTGGCTTAGCACTGATGTCCATATATTATATCTTTTAAAGAAGATGACGCATTAAGCGTTATGGCACGAATGGAGAAAAGAAGGTTGATATTGTAATTTTATTTTTTTTATGACTTCCAAACATGTGCAACGGGCACAAATGGCATAATTTCTAATTAAATTCATACAAAAATGTTTTTCCCATTTATTATTCAAAGCAACCAACAAGCTGTTACTTGTGTTCATGATGAAATTAGAAGCATTTACTTTCTCTATTAGTGGCGTATGCAGTATCTTATTAAGGATTTTTGGGGGGCGCGAACCGCTACCTTGTAATTTTTAATGTTATTTTTTTTCATTTGGTTGGGTGGGTGGGGGGCTCTATAGCCCCTTTGCTAGTCATGAATCCTAAGTGTTAAGAATATTTCACTTGAAGAAGTAAAATTAATTATTGAAATTATAATTAACTAATTAATTTGTTAAATTTATATATACACATGCATATATATATATATATTTTTTTTGTGGACCTCCCTACCAAAATCCTAGCTACGTGCCTGAACGGGATTACATAATGGAAAATACCGGACACTCCTAACTAAAATAAAAATAGGAATCGGAAACAAATCGCCCTGACAGATTTCTGGATCCCTCCTTGATCCGGCCTCTGCTTTCTCAGTTCCCATACACATTCACTCAAAATAAATACACTGCAAGTATACGATTCCTCCATAGATGGCGCCATGTTTTAATTGCTAACTCTTGGCTCGGTCCGGACAGACGCAGGGCCTAATTGCTGACTAGGCACACAAGCCCAGGCCCCAAATTATCATTTTTAAGTTGACTTTGGTTGCTCACTTTGATTAATATCTAGAAAATTTTTAGGTAAAAGCTTACTTTTTTTGGGCTATTTTAGATAGTTTACTACAAATTTGTGGAGTTACAAAATGAGTAAAATTAAGTACTTGTTTATACATGCTTTCAGACCGCTTCTAAATTTGTCACTGCGCATAAGGGGTCCCTACTAATACTGTGCGTATAGCCCCCACCTGTCTTAATCGGGCCTTGATTATACGCACTAAAAAAACAGCAAAATGTGCATACAAATATGCACTTAAAATCCTAAAAATATGCACTAAAGAACCTCAAAATATCCATGTATATGCACTTAAAATGAATGAATAAATATGTTGCTTAAAATTTTCCTTAATACTTTGAAAACCTTATATCCTGCATTTTAAAACAAATAGATTTGTTATTAACTGCTGGATAGGAAAATTCGATATACATTAAATCATATGTTTTATATATCACAAATCCTATGACTGTATATCGCAATGTGTCTCTCGTTGTTCTAAGCAGTTAAGCTTTATCTTCTATCATGTAATAGCATTTTTATGAACAAAGGGGTCATTTCCAGAGCTATAAAAAACATTGGACAGCACATAAATTTTTGCAGATTGTCTATTACGTATAGTTTATCGATGATAGACCCATGTCTATCGCTGTGGGAAAATGATGTGGAATTTTAGAATAAGTGTTTGTTTTAATTTGACCTTCAATTAATTGCTATCCCAGCAGAATAAAACTAATCTTTAATTTTCCTAACAAGGATGATGACTATAATTAATTCAGCCATGACAACATTTTTGGCGTCCTAGAACATAATTAAACGTGTACATTTACAAATTTCCAGGGCCGACGAGATGGGTAGGGCAGCAGGCGCTGTAGCCCGGGGGGGCCAGGATAAAGTTTAGGAGGCCAGCGCTGGCAAAGACCTATGCTGTCGGGGGCCCGGTCTAGAAAAGGCTAGAAAAATTGTTCTCTAAATCCAGATTAATAAGATTTTGTACATTTTTAATTATATTATTATTATTATTATTATTTAATTATATTATTGTGTGTATTGTTAATTATATTATTATTATTATTATTATTATTATTATTATTATTATTATTATTATTTCATATTATTATTATTATTATTATTATTATTATTATTATTATTATTATTACACTATTATTATTATTATTATTATTATTATTTGTTATATTGTATTAATGTGTGTGTGTGTGTGTGTATTTAATTATATTATTATTGTTGGTATTATTTAATTATATTATTATTATTGTGTGTGTGTGTGTGTGTTATTGTTATTATTTAATTGTGTGTATTATGTGTATTATTATTATTATTGTGTGTGTTATTTAATTATATTATTATTATTATTATTATTGTGAATTATATTGTGTGTGTGTTGTTGTTATTATTATTATTGTGTGTGTGTGTTATTATTATTATTTAATTATTATTCATTAGCCTGTCTCGATAATTGACAGAAAAAAAATGATAGTAGCTTGCGTCAGTGCCGTAGCTAGATATTTTGCCGCCAGGGGCGAGTGACTGTCATTGTCGTAGTTGTTGTGCCTGTCATTGTCTTTTAAAGGCGCCCCCCTAGATTGTGGCGCCCTGAGCGACCGCCCCTTTGCCCCCTTACAGCTACGCTACTGGTTTGCTTCAGTTTCTTTTTCAGCAGTGATCTTGTAAAATAATTAAGTAATAAGTACAAAAAGAAAAAAAAAAAAGCGTTCTTATTTCATACTTTTTGTTCATTTGGGGGCTCAACCTCTCTCCCCCCCCAAAAAAAAATATCTATGCTACAGCCAAGAGAAGGTATCACGAGGACCCGTTGAAGTGAAACTGGGGCCCTCGTTGGATTTTGGCGCCCCTGCAAATTCTATTGCCTTTCCGCTTGGATAAGGAGTAAGAAGGAAATTTAACTTTAGCGTTGTCGGAAATTTTTCGGATGAGGGAATAATAAAATTCTTAAAATTACTAAAACCCTTAAAATATGCATTTATTCTGGAAATTCATCGTTTTTATGCATTTATATGCACAAATGCTAAAAAAATGGGTAACATATGCAATTGCATATGCACGTAGGCAATTGTATATAATCCGGACCCTATTAATGATATTTAAAATAGAGATGATCAACTAAAATAAGGGCCGGGGCGTCATGGCCCCCCAAAATAACCGGATTTTATTATATTACCCGTGCACGTGTGCAGGAATTTGTGCCCCCTAATTTTTTTTTTATTTTCTAGAACCGCTATTAACCGGCGCAAGCAAATTTGGCGCCCTAGGTGAACGACATTTGCGCCCTACTTCCCGTAACAAATCCCCACCCTAATGCATCTTGCAACAATCGAAAGGTAAAAAATACGGCAATACTCCGACTACTTGCTCTATTTCTGGTAAAAATGAAGTCACGATAATCACAACTTATTTCATAGAGCACAAATAAATGATCAAAAGCAAAAAAAAATGGTCTGAAATTCTGCTGCTGAAGGGCAAAATTGTAATTCTCAATGTTTTGCAACACTGGACAAAAGCATCAAAAAGAAAAAGCGTCCTCAAAGCAGGGGCGTATTGGGTCGCCGGCCCACGGGCCGCTGCGTTCTCATGGGCGATAGGACTCGCGCCCTCCGAAAATCCAAGGTATGCGCCCTTTAAGAGGGCCCAGACCGCCCCCAAACTCGTAGTGCGGCAAAGGTACTGCCCTCACCAGTGAAAAGTGTAGCGGCAATGAGAACATATCATGCAGAGTTACGCACATTGGTTAGTGGAAAATTCGTTAATGTAAGAAAGTGCTTCCAAACAGCAGAACCGTAGCTGGCTGACTTTGCGCCCCTGGCGGAACCCTAGCCACCTGGCGCCCCGCTAGCCACGGACATCTCTCTCCTGGGAATTATTTCAGCCGATTTTCCGCCTTTCATCGCCTACGCCTTTGGCGTGGGCCTTCCATCCTTCCTATCTACGGCTCTGCCAAACAGCAGAAAATAAACGGAAGAGCAAAACTGCAGGAGAAATCAAAAGGAGATTGGGAGAGTATTAATATATGAATGGTTTAATAGAGCTTTCTAATGCTGCCCAGAGAGTATCACCAATTCCACACTTATCGAAGTGTTACTTTATACATTATAGACTTTGCTGGTGTGGGGGAGGTTAAGGCCCCTTAGCCCCCCCCCTCTCGTTCGAGCACTTACTGACGCATGACGTAGAAAAGGGAGGGGATCAATCTCCTTCCCCATTGGATATCAAAACACATTATTTTCTCTAAGGCCGCATCACATAATCTTCTTTGAACCCAGTTCCCATGAGTTTTGAATCGATTACGCCACTGCAAGGAATCTGAACTTTCGTTGCCTTGGAAAACAAACCCGGGACTACGGTGGGCAGCAAAAACGGCATGCGGTTTACCACGTCATTGGGAATCGAACCCGAGTTAATGGTTATAATGCGTTCAGCCATCGTGCTGAGGTGAATGCTTTACCTCTGCGCCATCGTGGGGTAAAATAAATGCTGAAGCACGGATAGTGAGTGGCAAAAATTATTGTATAATAAATTCCCCCCCCCCACCCCCCACGAAAAACACACAAAAAACTCGCCTCAGAAGCTTTTCTGTGTTGACTATTATTTGGCATTGTGTTATCCCTTTGGAGGGGTAATAATATCTTATATCTTAATATGCGGAGAAAAATGCGTTTGTTCTTGTCCTTGTTCTTATTCCTAGTAGGTCAGAACCCCGCGGGGCTCAACGCGGGGACCCTGGTTCGAATCCAGGATGAGGACGGCGCCTCTTTTTCTCCAAAAATAAAAAAGCTCTAGTTTGAGCTACATATACGTGGGTGGCAAAAATTATTGTATAATCGGCTCAAGATCGACACAAGCCACAGGTCAACTTGTTTCAAAAGAATTTAATAATTGGAAGAAGGCCTTGGAGAAGTTCAGCCAACAAAGAACTTTTCTCTATCATAAGGATTCAGTTCACAAAACCGATGAGTTTTTAAAGGTCGCAAAAGGAAAAAAGGCTTCTGTGGATGAAGTAATGGACAGAGGGCAAGCAAAAGCAAGTTTTGCAGAATAGGGTTATTCTTAAACCTATTATCAAAACGGTAATTTTTTTGTGGAGAACAACGGCTGGCCATTGTAGAATTGTATAAACAAAATCTACTACTATTTTTAATTATTTGAGTATCTTGCACTGTAGAATTATTAGTTATTTAATAATGACAAATGAGCACAAAAAAACAATCGTAGTTGATATGGAGACTGGCCCTTTATTTCCACCAAAAATTCCTTGCACCACTGGCCCCTCTTTAGGAATATTCTGGATGCGCCACTAGGTAGTACTAGCGCTGCTTGCATGTGATAGAAATATTCCTTTAAATGTAGAAAACGTTATTGAAAAATTTTCGCGCATTCGCAATTGTAGATTTTTGCTGTAATATGTATTTTAATATGTATTAAAAAATTATAAAGAGGATGCTGCTTGCAAATACTTGAAACATGTCCTTTTGTTTCATCCGCATCCTTATTCAACTTTCAAAATGCGTTTCTCAATATTGGCGCGGGCCCCAAACACATCTTAGATGTTTTGAAGCGTGTTTAGAGCGACATTTAGAACCTGAAATATCGCTTGCGTTCGCGGTTTTTTATTATTATTTACTGTATTCACAGGCTTATGAAAAAAATAGTAGCAAACTCAATACCCTTCCTTCTGTGCTTATGGAATCGAAGTCCGCCCCCATCTCCCGATCCTTTTCATGGATTCGCCCTTGCCCGAATAGTAACATTTCCACAGCAGGCAGTCAGTTGGTTGGAAAGATATTTATATTGGCATATTTAGAATAGAATTCAATGAATCCTAAGTTGTTAAAGTTATTAGAGAGTTGTTTTAAGTTATTAGAGAGGCCAGTAACACAAGAAAGTCTGCTGCAAAAATCCGAAACGACCTTAGTTAGCTCCCAGTTAAACGTTGGACAGTATGGAATGTGCTCTCTAATTCCAAAAATTTATCTTTTCGGAAAAAAAAAGGCAAACCATCTCTCACCCAAGTTCACAAACAGGAACACTTAAACTAGGCTCGACGACACATGGAGTGGAACGATAAATGGTTGCAGGTACTTTTCACGGACGAAAAGAAATTCAACTTAGATGGTCCGGATGCTTTTCAACATTATTGGCACGATTTGCGGAAAGCGCCGCAATACTTTTCTCGTAGAGTTCAAGGAGGAGGGTTGATGACCATTTGTAGTGTCTTTGGCTACAACGGTACTACGCCTGGAGCTTTCATCGGCAGTCGTATGAATTTCACCTGCTATCAAGAATTTTTAAAAGAATATGCCCTCCCATATGCCTCATAAATATGTGGGGAAAACTGGATTTTGCAACAGGACAACGCACCGTGCCATGCATCTATCTCCACCAAAAGATGGATAAATTCAAAAAAGTTTAAAAGTATGATTTGGTCGACACGTAGTCCTGATTTAAATCCTATCGAAAACGTATGGGATTATATTGTTCGTCAAATATATGCAAATGGGAAGCAATTCACGTCGGTTAATGCCTTAAAGGACGCTATTGTGGAAACTTGGTATCAAATCGATCCTAAGTATTTACAAACATTGATAGAATCAATGGATTCACGTGTCTTTAAAGTTATATGCAAAAATGGAGCATCTATCATGTATTAATGTACATAAAACACTCCAATTTCAGTAAGTGTCCATTAAATTTTCAAACAAGATTGAAAGCCTCATCTTGATTTTGTTACATTTATGAATGATTTAATAAAGATTATTAATCTTCCACTTTGCAGAATACTGTTTTATTGTAGTATCTTTATTTTCATTTTCAAATTTGGCATTATTTCTCACGATAGTGCACTGTTATCAAGTGTCCACTAAAATACCAAACGCACTGTATATCAACACAAATCTTAAACCTATATTCATTTCACCTTTCTACAAACGTATATACATACATCATGGTTGTGATCTCTGCTTAGGACCGCAAAATGTCTAAAGTCGTTTCTGTAACTAAAAAAAATAAAAATAAAACCCACATCCATGTTGATAACTGTGAAATTCTGATGTCTCTTATGCATGGATGCACGGTCCATAGGAGCAATGTAAGTAAGCATTGCTTGCAAGTCTGTAGCCAAGCCGGGGCCAGCAGGGCCGCTTTCTTATTTATCCCTATATCTAGAACAATCATAACACAATGTTAAAATATTGAAAATTATTAAAAATTAATAATGCATAAAACTGTTTCTATATATATTTGTATACATTACAAATAGTAAGTCAAAACGTGATCGAAACCTTAACAGTAAATGTAGTTCCTCATAGGACGCTGGCAATCAACCGCCGCCATGTGCTTATCCCTGCCTTAATTTCCCCCAGAACACCCTCTTCGTAGCTGTCTTAACTCTGTGTCGAGGCATTCTTTCAACGTATAGCCTCTTTTGCTCGATTAGCTCCACATTATGAAGTAAAGAAAGAAATTCCCTATTTAAAAAACAAATTGGTTTGCGTGAATTATGTTGCAACATGTTTATTTTTTAATTTATTTTCTTACACGGGGATAATTAATGAATAATTTAAAACAATTATATATAAAATAATTTTCTAATGGCGATATTAATATTTTTCACAGAGGATAACATACCAATAGTTTTACATTTTAACTTTTTCCTCCAAAACTAAACACTTTTCGAGAAAAATTCAATGGAAAAATGTTACAAAACGATGTCATTCTTTTAATAAATAAAAACACGCAATTCAGGGAAAAACGAGAGAAAATTATTAAAGTTGGTCAGTAGTTTTTGATAAATCAGGAATACAATTGCTTTTTCGTCGTCTCCATTCTTTTCTTAACTCCATGCTTAAAACGACAGGTACAATGACGAAGTAAAAAACTTGACAAGATACAGTAGGCACTATTATTTATTTGTGTATGCATGTAGTTTTTTCGTCAACGTTATTGTTATTGCGAAAAATCCGAGGAAACTAGTGTTAGTATTTAAATTATTATATTTCAAAATGGATATACGGTGTATTTGGAAGTGCATTTTTATTTTCACAAAAATTATGACCTTTTCCGTGATTATTTTTTTGTGGGGTGAGGGGTAACATTTCCCATTTGAAATATACAGTAAAACCTCTGAAATGAACACTCTCGAATAATGGGCACTTTTCTAATTTCCGGTCTCAATATTTGTTATGCTGTTGCTCTAATACTCCCAAATAACGAATAGATATTCAAGTGCTGAAGTGCCGGCACATTGGTTTTACTATATATTGTATCTAATGTTGTGCATCTCTTACATATTATTATATTGGATAAATTATATTGTAATGCATGTAATCAATAATTTAACAAGAATTTACAATGTACAAAAAAGTACCTGCACACCGTGATTTAGCGTTATAAAAAGCCGGCACGCCGTGACCGCATTCAATGTGTTATTATTGGTCAGTATGATAGGAATTAGGGTGTCACTGCATGAAACGTTACCCATTGGGTTATAGTCAGTGGTGCCAATGGCAAAGCAACAAGCCACTATGTTATTTAAGGAATTTTTTGTAATTTTCGTGAATCAGTGAAGGGGTTGTAGGGGATAGACCCCCACCTCAGGCTACGCCCTTGCTGTTCCGTCATATAGGATTTGAGTACCTGTGAATCAGTATAATGTTGAATCATAAAAGTTCTGCAAAGTCTGAAAAGACAAAAGTGAGTACTCGGTTTGTGGCAAGAAAATAGTCTTTATTGCATATGTAATCCATAAAAATAATACGTCAGGTGCTTGGACATTTTTGCTGCAACGAACAAAATACAGCGAATGTGAAGCAAAAAGAAAATGGCGTATCGCACCAGTTCTCACTGCAACATACAGACGTATGTGACATTAGAATGTGTGACATCACAAGCTGATCTAACGCAATTTAGAATGTTCCAAGAAAACAGAGAGGTAACGTATCATGCAGTAGTGCTGGAATTAGCACTAGAATTAAACTTAAAGATATATTTTAGAAAAGAGAAATTCGAGACCTGAAAAGAGATATTTACACACTACGTGTTAACGAAATCGGGAACTTTACAACACGCAGCCCTTGGCGACTTTCTTTAACTTTCCATTATGGTAGACATGCACAGGCATTAGACAACATATTGGTAGGAAAGGAGTATTAGTCGATCACAAGTTGGTGGTTCCCATGTTTGTAAGTCTTTTCTACTGTTCGTTATATATGAACATGAAATTTAATAATTCTGTTTGGTTCCAATAAGATATCGGTTCTACTGTAGAAAAAGGTCACCACCTTCTCTTTCCTCTTGAAACTGTTCTAAAATTGTTGTCTTTGGGTTTGTGGCAACATATTCTCTCTCTGATGTCATACATCAGTGTCCGGGTGCTATTTACAATATGGCAACTACTTCCATTTTGGTGAATTTTTTTTTGCATACATTTTTTCTTACTTCAATTTTAGCTTTCTTTTACTTTTTTTTTAATACTATCATTTTTTTTCTAATTTAAATTCAACTTTTTTTTTTTTCTGTGTTGCATTCAACTTCATGCAACTTTTCAAAGCTCACCCTCATAATGAAAGTGTATGCGCATCTCAATTCCTCCATTTTGAAAAAACAAATTTTTTCCATCATCAATAAATGCTTTGAAATCGTAATAATTCGAAGAAAAAAATCGTTACTGCTTTGCAATACTCATTAACATAATATTTGCTTTTGAAATAGCTCACCTTTAATTTTGCTCATCCGCTGTTCCAGAAGGGAAAATTGTTTTAATATAGCTTCCAATTTTTTGTTTACGCTTTTCCTTACTTTGTTTCTGGTTTTCCATTACTACTTTTAATACTATATTTTTTCTTTTCTGATTTAATATTTCTAATTTATGAAAATAACCAAAGAGCTCTGGTGAAGAACGCTTCCTTTATTGATGGACCGTGAAATGCTCAATGGCACCTTGCATCCTTTCAGTTACTTAATAATACTAAGCAGTATTATGCTTAGTATTATGCTTAATAATACTAAGCATAATACTGGTGCTGAGACATTGCTGATTTTCTTTTTATTATTTTTGTTAACAAAAAACACTGGGCTACTGCAGGTGTCCGAAAGGGCTCTTCTCATTGATAGACTGCAAAAGCGTGGTCTGCTTTAAGATAGTGATGCCCTACGACCGCTGGGAAAGTATTAGGCTTAAAAAAAGGCCTAAAACAACTATATTTCATTATGGCAGATGTTTCTGATGCCGTCAGTCTTGCTCTTTTGTGTAATTAACAGGTATTGGCAATTAAAAAATAAGTAAATAAAAATAAATGAAAAAATAAGTTTTTAGGAAAATCAAGTTTGGAATGGAAGAAAATGAAATTGGATTTTTTTTTTTTTTAAAAAAAAGGATAACATTAAAAAAAGTAGGAGAAAATCAGAGTAAGTGAAAGTGTATGGAAGGAAACAATTGCCAAAATGGAAGTGGTTACTGTATTGTAAACTAGCGTCAACTGCTTGAACCTGTGCTTTTTTTAAAATTACAATTGAGAGGTAAGAGATGACTTTTTGAAGGGACTATGAAAGAGGGTTTGATTACGTCGGAGTATGAGCATAGGCGTAGAGTTATATGGGCCTGTGTGGCCCGAGCTCCCTCAATAATTTGCAACTGTACATATATTGCAATGTATAAATGTACATAATATGTGTTTGCCCCCTTCCCCCCAATAATTTTGAAAATTCTGCTCTGATGAATATGAGTGTCTGATGGGTTGAGAAGACTTTGTCTAATGTAGATTGTGAGTTTCAGTAGCCGGTTAACATATATGTCTGACTCGTATTTTGTCAATCTTATGTTGAGGTGGTGGCATAGGGAATAACCATAAACGTTTTCTTCTTTTCTGTTGGCGTTCAAATCGATATTTTCTCCTCACCTCCCAGCTGACACTGCTTCTTTAGCTTGTATTCCCATTTTTTATTTTTACTGTTGCAGGCATTTCTGATTTAACAGTTCCGGTACCCAGTTTATCTGATGTTTTTTGTGAGTGGGGTGGGGGAAGACACCCCCACAAGACATTTACTAATTCATGGAAATTACTGTGTCAAAAAAATTCCTGGAATCAACTTTTCCAACACTCCGAAAGGTTGCTATACCCGTTGACATTCACTTTCGGCGATGTTGAAACATTTTGGTGATGGCAATGTGTTATGCATTTTCACCAAGATATCTTCCTGAAATTTGTTTAGAAATGTTCAGGAAAAAAATGAATATTGTTGCGAACTGTTACTCATCTGTTACACACAAGTTATGTGGACAATGTTACTCACTTGTGGTCAGAAAGGGCCAGTGAAGTTACTTGCTGCTAGTGATGAAAGTTAAACATCTTCCAACATTTTCTTCTAACATGTAAGGCATATATTTTAGTAGTTAATTAATTCAATTATACAAGGCTAGTTTTGTCGCAAATACTAAATTCCAGGTAATAAGTGAGTGTAATAGCATGAGTGAGTCTTTAACGTTTAACAATGATTGAGTCTTTACATTTCAATTTAAGTAAAATATAGTTTATCACATGCCCTTTTGTCTCCTTTCCAGCTAAAATAGCCGTTCCACTTCCTTGTGACTATTCCTTACTTAACCCCCTGCCTCTATGGACATCGTGTATTTTATATTTCTCCTCTTTATCCATTTTTGCTTCATCGAACTGTCTTATGTAATGCTAATCTCATGTCTTTTTCCGTCATCTCTCCATTCCCACTGACGTTTACCATTGCTTTGGTGTAGTCATTTTGGCATATTTTTTAATTTGTCCTATGGTAGTGTAAAGGTAATGCGTTCATTTATTGTACCATTCATCTGGATTTGATTCCAATGGTACTGTAGAATACATATTGTTTTTGAGCCTATCGGAGTCTTAGGCTTAGTTCCTTACACACAGAAGTTTGGATTTCACGGAAAACTGTCAAACCAGCTATAGCATGACCTTGGATGCCAGTCTTCCATCCTGGAAGTGCTGATCTGTGATTTTTTTTAAAACTTACCAAAACCTGACTAGATAGTTGAATTGTTTTTTGGCTCTACTTCAGAACATGCACCCCATACCTGTTTGGGGATTTCATTTTGAATGTGGTCTTCTGGCGGTTTAGTTCTTACGATAACCTTCTCAAGATGGTTTCGTTTATGTTTTGTACAGTTTTAGCTTTATTTCTCTTTTATTTGTGAGCTGTTACGAAGGATTTTTGCATTATGCCTGCGTATACTGAAACAAGTTTTTTCGCCACTTTTCCCTTATTGCTAGAAAAGACAAGGCCGTCATAATTACAAATTATTGTTATTATTATTATTTTTAAATCTATCTTAACATTGAAGACTGTATTTTTCCAACGTTCATTAATTCAAGCCATCTGTGATGCCATGTTCTCAAATTATATCCATTGGAACCGTTTCAGCCTAAGGCCGAGAAATGCAAAGTTAATGTCTGTAGGGCAAAGGGGACATTTTTTTTCCACATTTTATTCAGTATTAAAAACTCCAAAGAAAGCCTAATCTCAGGAAAAATACAACTTTCCGTCATGGCAGATTGCCAGTACTCATTGGCATCCACCATAATGGAAAGTTAGAAAAACTTGTCGAGGGATGCATGCTCTGAAGTAACACCTTTTTAATTTTAACAATTCTCTATTTCTGTACCCTGTTAGGATTAATATTATTTGATCTGACTTATCGGAAAACTTAGAGGCCAAACGGAGGGCAGAGTCCCTTACAAAGTCATTTGGAGGGCGGCGGCATCCAGCCTAGACCAAAGAAATATGGGAAAAATCCTGTTCATAGTGGAAAAACCAGAGGGGAGGAAAAGTGGGCAGAACATCACGTACTGCGTACAAGCAAGGAAAGTTGTCGCCCTCACGAGGCTCACTGCGAAGAGCGGATTATACAAGAGGCAAAATCCCGTAGGCGAGTGCAGTCTGGGAATAGTACGCCATCACTGGAATGGCCCTATGGAATTGACATACTGATACTTCACAGCATCACCCCTGGAGAAGTGTAATCGATCTTCCATGGCCATTTTTTTCAAAAGATGACACCTCACCCTCTGTCATCTTCACCGATTCTGGAAAGTTCAGAACGTCTTACACATTGGGTCTTCTACATCAACATCGGAGGCAGGATGTCCCAGTTATGGAACGATACCAAGAAGGTCGGTCACCCATCGACACAGCACTGGTTCATACTCTTTTGCTCTTTACTCTGGTCAGCTACCCTTAAAAGGGGTATGAATGAATAGCATTTCCCCCATTGATTTCTCTGTGCAGAATTACGATCTGTTTCCTTTGAGGACGTACGTTAAAGTCTATCAAATGGAGTAAAAGGAATAAATTTGCTGTCAGGGTTAGATTTATGGCATTCTCCTATATTCTAGTATATTATATTTATGGTATTCTCTCATTTTACAAGCCGGAATCGTATCTCGTCTCATTTCTGTAACGAAAATTATCAGGCAGAGTCAGTGACGTAAACTCTGCTTATGATAACTCGTAGTGTACCTTGATTTTCAGTCTTGGCCTGAGCATTTTAGTGACACCCATGAACATGACATTAACTGTATTTACCACTGTAAAATACTAATGAAAAAAGAAGATATCTCATGAATTTATTTTTCTAGCTCTTATCAACTTTTAGCTCTGTTTCTAATAACTTTAATGCGGCATTGGGTAAGTCAGTAATGGAACTTGAATGTCAAGTCAATCCCTACATTTTGGTGTTAACCCTAGCAAATAGTATGTTTATATCTCTTTTGTAGTAATTAAAGTTACTTAAGCTATTGGCATAAACCATAGCAAGGTGAAAACTTTTAGATTGCAAATGCAGTTCATAATTGCGTAAATCTATAAAACCGTTAATAAAATTTTCTGGCACGAAACCCATATCTCGTCAAATTCGAATTGTTTTAATAGCTAATTTTTTTTTTCCATTAGTTTGTACTTTGACATTACGCTGACAAACTTCCATCATGGCTACGACTCCAGTCAGCACGATCGTGAAACCGAAAAAAATGCACTTTATAGGTGTGCCTGCACCTTTGGGATATGTAGCTGGTGTTGGCCGAGGGTAAGTTTTCGCATTTCCATTCTTCTTGATTTTTACATATATCATGTGATGACAATCTTTAATTAATCATTTATTTTGATGTTATTTAATTAAAATATATTGTTCTTTAATTGGAACACATTTTCTAAATTTTAGGGCTACTGGTTTTACGACACGTTCGGATATTGGTCCTGCAAGAGATGCCAGCGACGTTCCGTATGTAACTTTTTGTTTCTATTTGTAAACATCTTTTTATTGTTTGTAATTATATGTTTATGAATAATTTTCAGCACTTGCCTATTAAAGTCGCCCCTGAGATTACGATTTCACCAAGTCCGCAAATCGTCCAAACTTGCTGCCAGCTATAACAACTACTTTTACATAATAAAACATCTCTGCATAATGCAATATTATTTTCCAGATGGTTTTGCAATCTAGTAACTTTCTGAACCAGTATATGCCTAGTGGGGTATGCCCCCCACATCTCTCCGACTTAAGATTGTTTTCAAGTTGTACCTGAATATTTTAAGGGTTAATTGAATCAGTGGTTTCGTTTCCTGAAAATTTGGTCATTGTAAATAAAGCGATAAACAAAGGTAGTTTTGTTTCGTTTTTTTAAATTATTATTGAATGATGGATAGATGGATGGATTTTAAGGAAACAAATGATTTTCAAAACTCAAAATGCTATCAAGAATGTGAAAATAAGAACGTTTATGCAAAAGCAATATAACGAAAATAAACGCATGGGCTGTTTCTTTGGGACTGTAAATAAAAGGCAACATATTGCAACGTACCTTGGCGATACATCACGGTTACTTTGCAACTTATTATGGGGCTGCTTTTATAGACAAGTACCTGATTTTCTGATAATTTGTCTTTGCCATCAAGATATTTTATATGATTATGTTGTGTGTTTCTGTAGTGACATACATGCGTTATTAGTATTACCGAAAAATCCCAATTTTATGTTCCTGCGTAATTTTTCCCCACTTTGAACATCTTTTTCTGAAGTTCCAAATATGAATATGTGCATTCCCTCCCCACTGTTGTTAAATGGTCCCAGGGGAAAAACAGTCGGGGTTTTATTGTATCTGTATATATTCAAACCCTCATAACTAGTATTTATAAAGGTTATAAGGTGTGTACTTATTAACAAATATAAAGTTTCACTATGGACAAGTTGAAGCTCTATATTTGATTACAGAGTGGAGTTGATCTACGCTTGTGGCTTAATAGGAAAGAGTGCTTGATTGGGTATCAAATGGCTGTGGGTTCAATCCCCACCAGGTGCCAAGAAATCACTCTTTTTTTTTTTATGAGTAATCTATCATCTAAATTCCACATCATCGGCTATGGTGAGAATTGTTTGAGTTTAATAAAGTCCACTTAAGTATGCAAACTGCTTAACTGCATGAAATTCCGTTGCTCTATCAATGTGCACATAATGCAATCTCAATTGTATAATGCCTTACCAAGTGATTCAAAATTAATAGTACAACAATTATTTTTTTAATTGTTGGTCATAGAAACATATTTTTAATTAGAAAAAGTACTCAAATTATGTAACGATGTTGCATATACATAGGTGCCAAGGCTTACGATTTTTTATCGATCTTCTGGTCGGAAAATGATTTCTTCCGATTTTCGGAGATTTCGTCTAAAATCCCCAGTGTTTTTTAAAATGCTGATTTTTTTAAAAAAAATTTGGATACCTATTTTTCTTGATGCGTATTTATTTAAATTTTTATGCATATGTGCTTATTTAATAATAAACACACGTACATAAACACAAATATCTTTAAAAAAGCTGGAAAAATTCTGCCGTTGAGGGTGCATGCGTGGCGTGACATGGAATTTTAGCTCCAGCTATGACGTAGAGTGATGCCCCTGCGCAACGAAGCCACGCATTTGCATTTGTCGTTAGTTGTTGGGGGCGCCGGAAGAAAGAATGCGTTATATCGATAAGGTTTTGGTCAAGCATGTGACTTTGTGTAGGGAAGCCACGTGTTAGACGTATCTGGTATTTCTTTGCTCTGGAAAGAAAGTTTTGTTTTTAGGTGTTTTTGAAAACAACGTTAACAATGTCGACCGTTAATAAAAGGTACTACCAAACGTTTAAAGCCGAATGTATGACGATATTTAATTTTATTCAAAAATCAAGACTGGGGCCAAAATATGCTTTCTGCACGTGTTGCGGTAAAGACATAAGCATTACTCACGGTGGTAAACGCGATATTACTTTGCATTCTGAGACTGTTAAACATAAGGAGACGTTCAAGGCTGTAGAGTCTAATCATAGTATCAAGCCTTCATTTTTTGCATTTAACGATACCTCCATGATTAACGCTGAATGTTTATTTACATCGTTTTTGATCGAACATAATTTGCCAATGAATTGCAGCGATCATGCGTGGATGCTCTTTCGGAAAACGTTTCCTGACAGCAGTATTGCAAAACAATATGGATCTGCAAAGACCAAAACTTCTGCAATTATGAAAGAAATGTCCGCAAAGGAATCCTCATCACTTGTTGAAAATTTAAGGTGCTATCCATTTTCAATTGCAACTGATGGAAGCAACGATGTTGATTCAAAGCTGTATCCAATAGTGGTAACTTTCTTCGATCCTTTATGTGAAAAAATTGTGAATTGTCTTTTATCTATGCCATCTTTGAAAGAAGATGCTACTGGGTTAAATATTGGAAATCTTCTGGTAAGTGCTTTACAATCTAAAAACCTTGCGATTTCTAATTGTGTTGCCTTTAGCTGTGATAATGCACCTGTTATGATAGGAAAAAAGCAGGTGTAGCAGCGGTGTTAAAGAATCATCACCAAAATATTGAAATTATGGGCTGTTCCTGCCACCTTATTAACTTAGCAGCTGAAAAGAGTGCTGCATGTTTGCCATTTAAAATCGATGAAATTTTGGTAGACATTTACTATTACTTACAAAAGAGTTCGAAAAGAAAAGATAGGTTGAAAATTCTTCAAGAATTTCATGAGACTGATATAAAAAAGGTATTAAAACACGTTAGCACTCGTTGGTTGTCTGTTGGAAAGTGCTTAGAGCGTATAATCCAGCAGTGGCAACCTTTGATCAGTTTTTTTTAAGGAAGAGGTCATGAAAAGGAATCAAATCACCCCACTTTCTTTACTATTCCCTCTATCAAAGTTTCGGTTGAAAATGCAGATAAAGTGAAAGAACGTAACAGCAAAAAAGCATCGCAGAAATTAAAAAGGAAAGCTCAAAATTATGTGGATATTTCTAAGAAACAAAAAACTGAAAACTCCATGTCTCGTGAAGAAAGGTTGTTTTATTTTCTGTCGGAAGATATCAATAAGGCTTTCTGTTTATTTTTATCTTATACTGTGTCTGTATTTAAAAAAGCAAATGCTCAACTTCAGTCTGCGGAACCGTATATTCATATGCTAAAATCTGTTCTCTTAAAATTGTACAGAGAAATGCTAGTGAAATTTGTAAAACCAAGCGTCACAAAATTATGTAGTGATATTTTGAAAGTCCACTATCATGAGAGGAGTAATCAAAAAGATGATGTTGATATCTTAATTGGAAATGGAACACTGAAAGTAATCCAAGATTTTAACATCCATGATAAAAATGAATTTTATGAAAACGTCAGAAGCTATTTCATAGCAGCATGTGACTACATGCACAATAAATTTCCTTTTGAGTTAGAAGTGTTACATCATGCAGAGGTTACACAAATATCGAATTTTGAAAATGCATCATTTTCCAGCTTAAAATATTTTACAGAAAAATTTCCTGTTCTTTTGTTCAATAATACAGAAGATGAAGCTGTTGATGCTTTACAAACAGAATTCAGTGAGTTCCAGGCTTTCGAAGTTCCACAAACTGTGAGTAATGAAGGTAGCATTGATGCACAATGGGCAGCCATAGGTAAAATAAAAAATGATACTTGTGAATTAAAATTTAAACGACTTTCTCAGGTTATGCTGTCAATACTTACGATCCCTCACAGTAATGCAGCATGCGAGAGAGTCTTCAGTCAAGTGAAGAAAATTAGAACTGACTTCAGGTCAACCATGTCTGATGACACATGTGAAATGTTACGAGAATGTATTTGACAAAAAATTTCTCGAAAATCCAAAATCTTGCACTACAGCATTTGTAAATTCTAAGAATTAATATTGCGTTTAATACAGTTTAATCCTCTATTATTATTAATTTAATAAATACTTAATTTCCTCATTGTGCCCTTTTTTCATAAATTATGTATGATTTTGTTTAATTAAAAAATGGTGGCCTGCCCACGCGTGCGTGATTGACTACAGATTTTTCACTTCTAGAAGTTGGCACCCATGGATATATTATTTTTCAAAGGGTTGTATGTGTGTATAAAAATTAGAAATTTAACTTTATATGTCCTCTGTCAAGAAACTTCCAATTGGAAAAAATATTCCTCACGTCTAATTAGTCAAATAAAAAAAATCCATGTTTCACAGTGCAATATTCGTGGAGTTATTAAAAATTAAGCTTTATCATTCATACATCTTCATTGCAGTTAGCAACTCATTTGTGGATCATACATAAAACATTTTTTTAAAGACTGCCGTTTGTTATCAAAATGGAATTTAAATACATATTTATTGAAAATATTCAACTTCAAAGTATTCCCCCATATCAGGCAATAGCCAAATTTGTGTGAACATAACTTTGAACGACACATGGACTCGAAATTTAATAAACATGATATTTCATTTTCTCACTGAGATGCTGTTTCTAATATATTGGTGATAAATACAAAAATTTAAATGTATTTCTGTGTGAATATTCCACACGAAGAAACTTTTTTTTTTTACTAATTTAGCATAAAGAAATGTTTTTATAATCAAAAATTTCTTAGTAGAGAACCCCATATAAAAAGTTCAATTTCATATTTTTATACGTAGATAACCCTATATAAAATTAATGATATATCCAACATTGTTACCCGACTTGAGCAGTTTTTCTAATTGAAAGGACATTTCTACAACTAACAGTCGAAAAATAATTGCCATAAGGTCTATTTCGAATCACCTTGTATGCACATAAGATATATAAATGTATATGTGCTAGATGCATATGTCCTATAGATGAAAGTTGGACACTTTTATTATTTTTTTCTGAATCTGCGTGGTCTGGTATTTATGACTGTCCTCTTAGGGACTTCTAAGCTGATTTTGACCGCTAGTAAGCTAGGTTGTAGGCGAATGTAGTGTGGTTTAGAGGTTACGTTAAACTATTGCTTGCATCCCAGATGAGTCATTTAGAAATGATCTTCCCTTTCTCATATCTTTTCAAGGGACGATCGTCATGCACCACCAAACAAGCGGAAGAAAATGCAACAAAAGGACGAAGAGGAAGATGATGATGAAGATTTAAATGATTCGAATTATGATGAGGTTAGAACATGTCGCTCATTAAGCATTTTGTATGTGTTTACCCTTTTATTTTTCAAAGTTTTAAAGTTCTCCAATTTTGGATTGCTTTTGCAGTTCGCTGGGTATGGAGGTAGCTTGTTCAGCAAAGATCCATATGACAAAGATGATGAAGAGGCTGATGCTATTTATGAAGCAATCGATAAGAGGATGGATGAGAAAAGGAAGGAATACAGGTAGGCTAAATCTAATTTTGGGACCTTTAATATGTTTATTCCCATGATCTACAGGGCGATTCACTTAGTACTGTGTCCCCAAAAAAGTGCTATAATTTCATAAGGGGAAAAATATTTGAAGCTGACATTTGAATATAAACTGCTGTACCTCTTCACCACCATGTTGTTATAAGAGATGATGCTGACAATGTCCACCATTAACATCCAAATAGCGATCACCCTGTTGCTGCGTATTGTCAAATGTATGCATCAGCCCCAAAGCAGAATGTGTTAAAAAAGTGCAACATGTGTTGCAGAACAATCGCGGGAGGCAGACCTTTTTTTTTTCCTTAAAATAAGAAATAAAAATCAGTCCAACAAATGTTTTCTGCATTTCTATTAAAAAAGGAATTTACATTTTATAGAATTTAAAAATGTATATAATCTTCTGCAGAACATTCTGCTTTGGGACGCATCAGTATGTTCATCTGTTTTTCAATATCCTGCTGAATAGTCTTAGGTTTATTACTGAATACTGAACCCTTCAGATGACCCCATAAATAGCACTTGGGTGGTGGTAAATCTGGAGACTTTGGAGAGACAACAAACTTTTAGAGATAATCTGAGTACTAAAGGAACTTTGAATCTCAACTATGCTGTCGTTGGAAGTGTTGTAAGTTGCTGTGAAAGAAGCCATACTGCAGTTCAGTATCATCTAGTTGATTTACAAGCTTCACAAAGGTGTTAAAAACACTTCGGTGTTGACAGTCTGTTCAAAGAAAATAGGACCGATTGTCTGGTTTTGTAAAATGGTACACCACGTGCCAACCTTTATGGTATGTGTTTTTTCCTCGTAAATGAGTGGGAAATTCTAACACATCCACATCCGTGTATTTTATGAGTTCACATAGCCTAAAAGATGAAACCAGGCTTCATCCGTGAATCATGTGATGTCTAAATATGCTTGAATTATCACTGAAATTTTTTTTAAACAACCGATAATAATGCATTCTTCTCAGCCTGTCAGTAACAATTCATGAACAACTGTAACACTATGTGACTTCAGTTTACTCATCGTTGCAGCTCTCTGTTAAGTGAAATATGCACGGGTGGATTTACCATTTTGCCGCCCCTAGGCTACTTTTTGCCGTCCCTTCCTACCTATCTGCCCCACCCACAACCAGTGGTAGGAACATAAAAATTGTTACATTCAATATATGCCAAAAATTTTCGTGTTGACAATAAATAGACTGGAAAAACGAACTGGAACATTAAACAATATTAACTTAAACTGAAGTAATATTCTTCAGACCAACT
>QLNU02003225.1:45604059-45624139 GCA_006491805.2 Dysdera silvatica | reverse complement strand
TTACAACAAATAATATGTAACTAAACAACAAGTGTTTTTTTTTCTGATAAGCCAAAAGTTAAATTATTTTAATATGAAAATTAAAGCCTTACATGAACCTCAATAATCTGGAATGTCCTCTGTGCAGTCATAAGTTTATATATTTTAATGTAATTTTTACTTTCCTAATTTCTTACTTGGGGAGTCATATTATGGTTTTATTGGAAAAAAGCTTTTTCACTTTATACTTTCTTACACACAAACTTAATTGAACATATTATAGTAAAGAATGGTATAGTTTGGATAAGGGGTAATAATAGGAAGATAATGAATTTATTAAAAAATTAAATAAGATTTAAAACACTTAAGTTTTAAAATTTATAAGATAGGTTTTATAAAATGTTTTTGCACTTCGGGGTTGTTGTGCTCTTTCGCCCCCCTCCCCCTTGACTTGGCTTCCAGCGCAGTGGCACTGGTCGCACCGCTCTTAATCCGTCTCTGCATCACCATAAATTAGTTTCAATTTTGGGAATCACCCTTTAATGCTGAATAGCAGGGTAAGTGTTGAATATGTAAATGCTGTTTCAGTTTAATGTTCTGCGTAACTCCCATAAAATAGATGTAAATGTTTGGAGGTCACAAGAACACAGTAAAACCTCCCTAAGGTGACCATTTGTGAAAAGTGATCGCTCACAGAAGTGGCCCACGAATGGAGCTAAATTTAGCATTGGGTCTATTGGTGGTAGGAAATCCCTTTCCAGAAAAGGTGGTTGCTGAATAGGGGTGGTCATTAAGAGAGATTTTACTCTACATTATTTCGTGAGATTAACTGTTGCATATTATTTTCAATACAAATTTTTGTCATTTTAGCATGGATCGCCTCAGCACGTTTGGAAGAAGTCACAGGGAAAATTCAGTCGGCTCGTAATGTGATTATGATAGGTTGTGACATGTGCCCCAAATCGGAGGACGTGTGGCTAGAAGCTGCTCGTTTGCAGGTATGACTCTAATATACAATAAGACTTCATATTAATAGACACTCACGGAACAGAAGGTTTTGTACAGAAAAGACAAAATGACAGATTTTTGTGAGGGAATTATTATCCATCCATAAAAAACAAGGTAACTATATCTGAGGGGTGTCTGCTAAGAAGGGTAACACAATATTCATGTTGTATAAATGTCAACTTTTCTATGTTTTCTGTGTCAAATGTTCTGTTGGTCTTTGGTACAAGGATCTACTGTTTTATAAGGTGTCCAAAACTCTTTTGCCTAGGGCTGTCTCTCTCTCTCTCTCGAACTTTGATCACTTATGGACTGTTTCAATTTATTCCTTTGCTTATTTTGGACCATTAGCAAGAAGCAATCGGGTCTTTCTCCCGGGAGAAAATTAAAATATATATTGTAGGAGACCCTGTGGATCCGTTGATAAGTCGTCCTAGGTACCACACTTAGTGTTGTGTGCTGTCTAGGACAACTTATCGACGGATCCACAGGACCGAGTAACATTCATTTATGAAACCAAATCTTGGAATATGGATTGGTAGGAATAAAAAGTGGCAAACAAAAACCAGCTTTTTTTTTTACCGTGTTTGGCGCAGTATAGCCCAGATGCTCTTGCGCCATAAAAAAGCCAAACAATCAATCAATCCTGTTTGGTACAAAGCACTTGCCACTTAAATGCTTTGTACCAACAGATATCGAAACTGGTTTTTCTGCATGATGGACATGGTGATGATCACACCATCATGTTACGCTGTAGCAGAGAAATAATACATGAGAAATATGCTAGAGTAAATATGGCTCCCATAGGTTTAGTTATAGGTGGTATTGTGTGTCTCTTATTTCCTGAGAATGTCCCATCCTCTAAATTCATGTTCTTGCTGGTAGAGCCTTGAGATTTTCATTTCTTGACCAACAGCCATAATAAAGCCATCCTAATGCTTCAAGAATAGATGTTTTATCATTAGTTATCTGCTGTAACCAAAAGAAGCAAGATTGAATAACTCTGTGCATTGATAGTGCAGATGTGTCTAGAGGTTTATCTTATATTCAGCATTAACCAACAACGAAGCCCTTTTCTTAATGCAACATTACCTTACCCGTCCTCGATGTGAAATTCAGACAAAAAATGAGTGATGTTTTAACTTATGATTTCTTTAACTAGCGTGTATGTTGTCGCCGTAATTGATATCCTTGTGCTAAAGGTGTGGCCTTCTGCTCACCGAGTTCTTATTAAAAGCCAGATTTTGAGTCCTGCAGTGGTAGCACGCTCATTTTGTATGCTGTCATCACTCCGCCACCGTAGTATGAATTTATAAAGAAAAGACGTATACCATACTGCACAGCAGGGGTCTTCAAACTGTTTCGTCCAAGAGCCAGTTTTACTTATTCCTGTAGGCCCGTGGGGGACACTACTGTATCAGCAATATTAAGATTGAACAAAGGTGGCCCCACCCCCCTGGATCAGCTTTTTCGATGTTTTTTCCTTATGCCTCTATATTAGTTTTGCATGCCCACCCAAAAATATTTTCTGGATCCGCCTCTGGGACTAAATATATATATTTTATATATTACAGTGTAAAATATGTATGGAAACAAAAAACATTTACAATACTTTTAGTTATTGATATGGAAAGCGAAATCAAACCTTTTAGCGAGATTTTAGGCACTACTTATTTTTAACAATTCTGTCAATATCAGGTCTTATTTTTAATATTGCGGCACTAAGAGTGTTTCCAAGGTGGACGTCAGTTATTCTGGTCCTAACTTTTGATTTTAGGAAACAGCTGTTTACAGATGCATTGGCGTATGTGGGGAGTGGGGGGGTTGATGGGCATTGTAATTCCCGCTGCAACGAAATTTTATGTACAATATATACATATGTAGTTGTGGTTCTGTAACCAATGCTGTATGCAGGGGGGTTGTAACCCCCTATCGCAATGAAATTTTGTATATTTAACGTAGGAATATATGAGTTGTAGCTCTGTAACCCCTCCCATTAAGCCTATAACCCCTGTTACGAACTTCCTGCATACATCTACACACAGATATAAGTACTCCCAAATAGTAATGCTTTCAGAGCATGCAGTCAGATAGTGGGGAAGATGTTCTTATCAACATATTTAGAATAGCAGTAAATGTGAGTCTTAAGTTGAAATTTTTCTTTACATCACTGTTGCACTGAAAATTAATAAAACTACACCTAACAGTAATAGATGCAAGAAAACTAAAGTAAAACATGACTTAGGGAAAAATAGAGTGTTACTTTAGTTCTCTAGTGTTTTAAAATATTTATTATGAAATATGAAAATACCAACAGAATAAAATACATATATTTCAGACTTCGGATGTCGAGCCAGGACGTTGTTTTTGTGTGAAACAATTTGTATTTTTTCATGAGTTGGCGGGCCGTTGGTTGAAGACCATTGTGTTACAGATTTCTCACAGAAGTGCTCCCTCTAATGAATGAAAAACAATGGAACCTTTAATAATTGCCGGACATTTGAGTGTTTAATAGATACGGCACATTTAGTCGTTGAGGAGGGTGTTTCTTTGAAAAAGAATTCTAAATAGGTATTTCTGTATGTGCAGGTAGTTCTCCCTTTATAAATTCTCAACTTTAAGATTATTTTTAAGTGATATATAAAAAGTCCATCTATACTGTTAACGACTTCATACGAAAATAATTCAACTGAAATTTCTGTTCATTCTTTCACTTCTAAAATTCTTGTCAAAACATTTCAGTATATTAAAAAAAAAGGCAATTGAAATTTTTGAATCACAAGATTCCAACTTTGAGAGAATTACGAAAGTTTCTGAGGATTTAAAAAGTGCTTATACCTTTATTAGAAAATTTATAGAGAGAAGGTAAGACTCGGCAAACCATATTACATAGGCCATACCATATTACGATCAGCTTCCGTTCAATTATATGTCCTCTATTTGGAGAAACTTCATTCGTCCCATAGCAAAAGACGCGGCTACGGACCCACAACTGGTTTACCCGAACTAATTTTGGACTAGCAATTTGGCATCGACAGACATTCTAGCATGTAGACCACATTAGTGTAACTAGGGTTCTGAAGAAGGAAGTGCTTGAAGGCTTCCGAAATAGCTATAAACCGCTTTATTAATTCAAACTGCGATTGCATTTTTATTTCATATAACATATTACATAGGGTTTCTGCACATCGGGAGAACCTGGAATTGTCAGGCTAAGCCAATGTTATGGCATGGTTAGATGGTGAAACGTTCATACAGAAAAGAAATTTTTCTGCGTCTGGTGAGGTATGATCCCACGGCCGTCTGCTATCTCGGCAGGTGCTCTTACCAACTGAACTACAAACGACAAACATTCAATCCCCTACGAACGTATTTAAAGCATATTTTCCGAAAACCTGTTATTTCGCGGAATGGGGCAGTACATGGACTGCTTTTTAAACCAAACTGTGAAGAGATCGGTATTGAATCTATCAAAAAACCTGTTGCAGCAGATATATTAAGAAACAATTTTTATCACTGTTTTTTAGGCGTGGTATTAGTAACGCCGATGTTATGGCATGGTTAGATGGTGAAACATAACGTGGCATTATTATTACAACGCCTAAAAAATGTTGATAAAAATTGTTTCTTAATTTAATCTGCGTAGTGTTCGACTTGTATAAATATATCTGCTACAATTGCCTTTTCGATGCATTTAATACTTATCTCTTCGTAATTTGGTTTAAAAAATGGATGTTCCTTATTGCCAAAATGTAACTGACTTCCGTTTGCTATTTCTTCTGTTGGAAGAAATTATAATTTATCTGTTCCATCGAGATTAATGGAATCTTATGTTACTTGTTTTAACGTGTTTCTTCTGAAGTATTTCCTTTATATCAACAGCCTGCCGATTTAGCCAAATCTGTCATTGCCCAAGCCGTGAGACAGACTCCAAATTCAGTACGGATATGGATAAAAGCTGCAGACATTGAAATAGAACCAAAAGCCAAGAAACGTGTGTTTCGAAAAGTAAATTGTATTTCAATGCTATTAACATAGTTAAATTACACAAAGTGAGTAATTTGAGACTGTTTCAATAAATTGCTCCCTTGCGACGAAAGTGTTACAACTCAAAATTCGGTGAAAATGACTTAATGTTACAACCAGATGTAGAAAACAGTGATGTGTGTATCCTGTTATGCAAAATGTTAGGTCATAAGTTATTCGGGTTTCGGCTAGTTGGCATATGTCATTAGATGAACACAACGTCCCTCAATTCAGCCAGAAACAGGTTTGTTTTTTTTTGTTTTTTTTTCATTTTCTGAAAATTGGGATTTTTTGAGTTGTAACACTTTCTTCGCAATATCTAATGTGTATGCAGTTGACCCTCCATATATTGAAGTTCAGTGATTCCGTTAAAAAAAATTTCCATATATAGAAATGGCCCTTTTGTGTGTGCGTATTATATACACTGGTTTCCATAAATTAAGCAACAAATGGAAAAAACGTGATAACTCATAAAATATACAACCAATTTGGATGAAATTTGGTGAAAATCTTTATCATACCATATGTAACTAAAAAATGTAAGAACATGTGATACAAAGCATTTACATTTTGTATAAGCTATACAAATAAAAAAAAGTCAGAAATACAGGTGTCACAATGAAATAGTAAAAAGTATCTCAATACAAAATGTGGTTACCTCAAACAGTAATACAGGCCCGACCTGTATTGTTCCATGCTACTAATGATATTATCAATGAGTTCCATGGGCAGCAATGCCCATTGTTTGCACAAAACAATGCTAAGCCCCTGCAGGGTTCGGGGAGGGGCTGTAGTCCAGCAACACGCCCCCAAGAGCATCCCAAACATGCTCTATGGAATTCGGGTTAAGAGAGCATGCTGGCCATTGCCTTTGGACTATAATCTTCTCTTCAATGTGCAGTTGCATGAGAGTGAGCATTATCTGCCTGCAGTACAAATGTATCGCCAATAGCGGCCGCATACGGTCGAACAATGGGGTCAAGGATCTCGTTTCTAAACCCCTGAGCATTAAGGTTGCCATGAGACAACACATAGAGGTCAGTACGTCCGCCTAAAGCTACGCCTCCCTATACAGGCAAAGTACCTCCACCATATGTGTCCCTTTCCTGCATAAGAGAGGGCTGATATCGAGTACCAGCCTCTGTCCAGATGAAAATTCATCGAGAATCACTCTGCAAAGCAAATTTCGACTCATCCGTGAAAAGTATGGACCTCCACTGATTTCGAGTCCAGTTCTCATGCGTACATGCCCAATTCATACCTCCCCCTCCTGTGGCGAGAAGTTAAGAGCATGTATAATACTGGTCGCCTAGCGTACAGTCCTTCTTCATGTAGCCTTCTGCGTACAGTCGAAGCTGATACAGTCCTTCCTGTAGCTGCAGCAAGCCCAGATCTGAGATGAGTCAGAGTAGCAGTCCTGTTTCGCCTTGCAGAAAGCCGCAAGAATCGGTCATCTGAGGAGGTCATAACCCTTGGCCTACCTTCGCTGTATCTTAGGGAGGCTGAATTCGTGGTTTGGAACTGCTGACCACAGAATGCATACATTTTAGATCAAAAGTTTCTCTTTTCGAATGCTAGTATTATCGTTAAATGTTGTTCTTCCTCAGATCTTAACTTTCTTGAAGCTTTTCATATTTTTCAAAGCGACCACTTGTCAGTGATCGTAATGACAGCATTTATTTTCCATCTTTCTACCAAAAAACTCTTTTTCTTCTTAATAACTCCCTCCCTACAGAATTTTTTCTACTCTTTTTCTTCCCCTCTATTTTTAATTTTTCCTTTCACCAACTTTATTTTTGTTCTAATTTTTCTGTCTTATTTTACTACCGTTTTCTTTTTTATCTATTTCTTTTTTTTGTATTTTTAATTCTGTTTTTTATCTCTTTATTAGTATTTTCTTTTTAATTCCTTCTATTTATTATATTTTATTTCCAATTCTCTAACATTTTTCAATTTTTTCTTCAATTTTAACCTCTGAATTATTCACTTTTCTCTTTCTTTCTCTACCAGTACAGGGAGACACTTGTCCATCAATATACTTCTTTTTCCTTGTTATTTTTTCAGTTCTAGCATTTTGCTCAGACTGTAAGCACCTATTCGTTCTGAAGAATAATAATATATCCTTTGAAACGATTGTAAACGTATTTCAAATATATAACCGTGATTATTGTGTTTTACTTATGATTATATTGTGGTAGATTGTATGCTCTCTATATACACATGGTTTAGTGTTTTGTATTTTAATATAGGCGTTGGAACACATCCCTAATTCAGTGAGATTATGGAAGGCAGCTGTGGAGCTGGAAGACCCAGAGGATGCTAGAATTCTTCTTAGTAGAGCTGTGGAGTGCTGTCCAACAAGCGTAGAGCTCTGGTTGGCCTTGTCACGTTTGGAGACTTACGAAAATGCCCGAAAAGTGCTCAACAAAGCTCGAGAAAACATTCCAACAGATCGGCAGATTTGGATTACTGCTGCCAAGTTGGAGGAAGCACACGGCAACAGCCACATGGTTGAGAAGATTGTCGATCGTGCTGTGACATCTCTGCGAGCAAACGGAGTGGAAATAAATCGAGAGCAATGGTTGAAAGATGCTGTAGAGTGTGAGAAGTCAGAATCCATCCTCACCTGTCAAGCTATTGTTCGTACCATTATTGGGATCGGGGTCGAAGATGAAGATAAGAAACATACATGGATGGAAGATGCAGAAGGGGTAATCCCCAAATTCCATTTACTCTTTTTATCAGTGATAGTGATTTAAAAAGCATAAGCCCTTAATGTAGCCCCCCTTTTTTTAAGGGGGGGGGACTGTAGTTGGCCCTATTTGTATGGGGATGATAACCACTCATATCGGTATGCATTTCTCTGAGATTGTTAATCAGATCTTGATAAAATTTTACCATAGTGTTTCAGCTATTCTCGTTAAAACTTTTTCAAGGGCATGTTCCCCAAACAGAATGTTTTGCAATGTTCTGCAACAAGAGTTTCAGCTGGTCGAAAATGTTCTGTAGAAGATTCGTGCGATACACTAACACATAAAAGTTTATAGTTTATCGATATTTTGTTAATACAATGAAATGGTATAAATCAGGTTGTCCAGCATTTTGGGCAGCGGGCCACTTAAAGAATTTTTACGTATCTCGTAGGCCAGCAGTCTCAGCGACTTTTCATTTAAAAAAAAGACTTTTATTTCTTTCGCTTATTTGTTTGTTCACTTGCGATATGAAAAGGAGTCACCCATGCTGTCCCTTCGATTTTTCGTGATTTCTGAAGAAAAAAATCTAAAATTGTTATTTAGGTTTATTTTTTTATTTCAAACGGTTGTCGGCAGGCGAAATTGTGGGCTGTATGTTTGACAACCCTGGTATAGATGAATTGGTGGCGATATCTAAATATCAGGTTCTATCTCAGTAAGCAAGAAACGATTGCTTTGGCTAAGACACAGCTGTACAACCACACTGTAGAATCATCCGGATGTGAGCTTGAAAGCAAAATCAGGAGATTTTTTGAACACTGTCCATAATATTGTATATCTAGTGGAAATTTCTGTCTGCTCTCAAAATTCTTGATGCAATTTTTTTTAGCTTTGGTTTCAACTTGATTTTATTTTGAAACAAGATGTGCATTTTCCTTCCTCATCAACTTCCTCAGTATTTGTCTGAAATGTTTTTTTTTTGCCTGCGGTAGACCATCCCTTAAGGTTCCAAGTCTTCCCACCGCGACTTAACCTGTCCCGAATGCACAAAATATCATCTCAACGTTCAACTAAATACAGTTCGATCAATGGACTGTAACACCTTTATGATATGCATCATTCGTTCGAACCAATAATGTTTTACATTCCCCATATACTAGCTTTACCCACTAGTGTCTCCCCGGGTAATTCTCTGCTGTTCTCTATAATGATTGATGGCGAATCACCTTCACTTTTCTTTGCCAGAAAATCTAATTAGATAAAGAATTAAGATCAGGATGAGATAGAAATTTGATATATTTATGCATTTATAGTCACCAAAGGTTTATTGATATGCCGTCGTTCCTTGTTGTTACTATAAGGCCATTCTAATTACTTGTAGGTTATCACTTTTAGTAGTGTCGTCGTTTGTTGAAATTCATTTATAATGGAATCTTTCTAATTCAAACTTCTCCTAGTCAAAATCTGGATAGATCTAAATGGTCTGATATACTTTTTTTTTTTGGTAAACATTGATTCGGTGTTTTGAACATAAATTCTCGTATTTGTTCTTTAATGTACTCCAGCCTTAAGATAGAAACCAGTACAAATTGTAGAGATCGGACATGTACATAGATATTGACTACTTCCAAAGCCGTTAACATCTTCATGAATATATGTATATGTTCATGGCTGTCAATTGCTATGAATTGTGTTACTTTGTCAGAAGATGTGTATGCTTTGTGACAATGTGTATGTGTTACTCTTATGATCTGTTTCACAATTTTCATGATTTCCCGAACTGTGACTTTGCCAGAAAGTAATTATTATTCTGTGCTTTCTGGTTTTTATTTAACTGCATTGTTTTTTTCCATTGACATGCGATTGTTTATTTTTTGTTAGTTGTTTTAATGTAGTTAAAATACATTACACCAATGAAATAATTTTATCAATGACTGCAAGTAAACCTAAGCGATTTAAAATTACCCGGAGATTAAAAAAGGAATATTTGAAAGAATGACCATATGTATTGCAATCCAAAATTTTCTATTTATTATTATAATTTCTATATTATAAAAATAAATAATATAAATTATATATTACAGCAAAATCTCTACAGCAATATTATACAGACAGAGAAAAATCATCGTTGTAGAGAGAATTATTGTAAAAGGGAGGGTTCATTATACAGTAAAACCTTTCTACAACACTATTATATGGACCGAGAAAAATTATCGTTGTAGAGGGATTTATCGTTATATCGGATATTGTTGTTGAGAGGTTTTACTATATATAGTTAGATCCTGCTATAGTGAACCCCTGTATGTAATGAACAAATTTTTTGTTCCCATCAAACTTCCTATACCTTTAATGATATCAGATATAGCGAACCAAAAGTTTGGTCCTTTGAGGTTTGTTATAGTGAGGTTTGACTATATATTTTTGTTATTGGGAATTGTTTTATTTTTGACTAACTGACCCCCCTCCCTCTCCCAGCTGAATGATCATGAAAAATCGCCTCAGAAAGTTGACAGCTGTGTATATCTAGTGACCTTTTACTGTCAATATAATAGTGTAGTAATAAGTAATTAGCCATGTTTTGAGGTAAAAGTAATTTCTTTGCACCTTTTCAAATTGAATTTCCCGATTAATGGAATTTCCACATGTCCGAAATTGGGTCAGCCCACTCTATTTTGAATAATTGGGATTCTTACTAAAAAATAACCACATCCTACTAGTCACTACATCTACAGCAGGGTTTCCACGTGCCTGGAATTGTCAGGGAAATCGAAATTATCTCTTAAAACTTAGGGGAAGTCTGTGTTTTTGGTTTTCCAACATTGAAAAGTCAGGACCAATCCTCGTAACTTTTGTTCTAAACAGCTAAACTTGATGCAACCCTGAGGCTATTTACTCCAAAACTGAAGTTCAATCATAAAAAATTTTGTCGAAAATATTTGGGGTGCGGGGGGGGGTCTAGAATAGTCGGGGAATTTTTTTTCTTGGTTGTGAGTGGGAATCATAATCTACGGCTGTTCAAGGGACCCATGTCTCTTTTGGTCAAGGAAACAAACCATGGAATACAGATTGGAATAATGGGTAAGTCTGTACAAGCTTGATTAAGCTTGGAATACAAATTCAGGGTGTCTACCAGGTTATGAAAGAAAGTCAAGGAAAGGTCAAGCAATAAGAAAAATGTCATGGAAGTCAAGAAAAGTTATTAAATCGACGTTGTAGGTCACGGTTATGCCTGTCTTTTAATTTTATACGTGCATTGAATTGTCATTTTCGTACGATATTTTAACTGCTTTTTACTGGTTCAGTTATTTTTTATATAGCTGTTTTGTCAACCATAAAAGGAAAGCTGAGAAATATTTTTGAACTCAAGAAATGTACAAAAAAAGGTCAAGGAATTTGATTTCTTATTTTCAGTAGACACCCTGCATATTGGTGGAAAAAACAGCAAACATTTGGTTCGAACGCGGATTTTTTACTTGGTAGATAAGAGCTTTACGTCTGTGTTACTGTGCAGCAGTTCATTAGATGGTTGGATTCCCAATTCGCTTCGTCAAATCTAAAAGAATTTTGATTCATTTGAAAGCTGAATGCTAAACTAACAGCCCATACCAGATGACTTGTCATGCAATTTAATTTCGAAAAAAGTGCAATTTACATTATGCAAGAAATAAATCAGTAAGAGCATGAATCATTTGCTTTCACTGAATATAAGTGTATTAACTGTTTTAGTTAGTATTAGTTGAAAATGCAAATTACACATTTCTTTTTTTGTAGAAATATAGCATTATTTCTTCCCCATCCATGTTTAGTGTGCTGTTTCTGGTGCTATAGAATGTGCAAGAGCAATATATGTGCATGCATTATCTGTGTTTCCAAGTAAAAAGAGTATTTGGTTACGTGCTGCCTATTTTGAAAAAGCCCACGGATCAAGGTAAGAACTTCCATAATGCATTTCTCAACTTCTTTAGCTCATTTCTTCACCTCTTCACTTGCTTACTTGACTTTCTTGAATAACTTCTTTACTACTTTGGTTTGTTTCTTAACTGCCCTCGATTCATTGCCTACTTTCTTATTTGTTTTTAATGATAATGTTGTGCTAATACTTTTGATTTAAAAAATTGTGGTACTACTTTTTCTAAGGTTTGAACCGTTTTGAAGTGTTCTTTAGCTATTTGAAGGTTTGTCAGAAATTGTCATGCGACATTGAGTGCTGTGAGAGCTTCTGCTTCTCACCCATTCCACTTTCATGCTCATTTTTGTCTCTAAGTCGATTTAGTTCCAAGAACCTGACAGGAAGAAGAGAACAGTTTCCACTGAAAAAAGTATCGCCTATCGAATGAACCCTCTCCTTCATTTTAGATGCACCCCATAATGAGTAATACATGGTTCTCACAGTCGTTGAAAAGCCTTTGAATTTCATTTTTTGCCAAGTCAGGGCCCTTGAAAAGTCCTTGAAAACTGTCAAAAATGTGGTTGGTCCTTGAAAAATCCTTGAATTTTTCTCAAAAATCTTTTTTTCCAGTTTTGGCAAAGGAAAAAAAAAATGTATTTCTCCTTACTTCCCGAATAAAGCCAGTAGTGCTTCAGACACACACACTTCCTCACCCGCCCACTGAGCATGGCTAATATAAGGGATGCAAAAAAAAGGTTGCTTTTGCTGGCAGTATACCAAGTTGGAAAGGGGCAGCATAATAGAACACTAATTTCAATATTATACTTATGTCTTGCATTTTTAATTTTTATGTATATTGCGATTGACAATGTAAGGTCCTTGAAAAACATTATTTGGTCCTTGAAAAGTCCTTAAAAAGTCCTTGAATTTCATCAGGACAAAAGAGTGGGAACCATGTAATAACTGTATCTTAACAATAGCTCATTATTGAATTTGCAGAACTGGAAGTGATCTTATAAATGGATTTTGTGTTCAGAGCCTGATCATATAAGTGGTAAAGTATTGCACAGAATTCCTGTTAAGTCAGCCGGAGCTCTTGAAAAATGACTTTATAGGAGGGTGGCCTTAAATTTAGGTCTTTCTGTAACATGCATAGGTGCCATTCCTGCCAATATACCCGGACGGCTTTTGATTTTTTATCGATCTTCCAGTCGAAAACGACATTCGGAGATTTTGTCTAAAATCCCCAGTGTTTTTTAAAATACTGATTTCTTGAGAAAAATCTTAAATGGCTATTTTTCTTGATGTGTATTTATTTAAATTTTTGTGCATATGTGTATATTTAATAACAAATATGTGTAAATAAACACAAATATCAATAAAAAAGCTGGAAAAAATTCGTCTGCCGTTGATGGCACATGCGTGGCGTGACGTGGAATTTTAGCTCCAGTTACGATGCAGAGTAATGCCCCTTTGCAACGAAATCGCGCATCTGCATTTGTAGTTGTTGGGGGAGGGAAAAAAAGAAAGAATACGCTACATCGATAAGGTTTTGGTCAAACATGTGACTTTGTGTCATTGTGCCTTTTTTTTTATAAATTATGCATGTTTAATTAAAAAATGGTGGCCTGCCCACCCGCTCACGATTGACTACAGATTTTTCACTTCTAGAAGTTGGCACCTATGAACATGGTGTATTAATTGCTGTTATAAAGACACACGTGAAGTTCATTTTAAGAAAATCACTTTGACTATTTATAATTTCTAATTGATTTGAGGTTCTTGTTTTGTGGCATTTCAATTTTTCTATGATACATTTAAATCAAGCTTCTTAAATGATTTTTGTATAGACAGTTTTTCTCTATTTTTGGCAATTTTATTCCATTGAGACTATAACCCTGGAGTTCCACATAAAGAATATGCTTGTGTTACAAAAAGTTTGCAACTATATTGATATTATATGCAGATATGTAGAATGTTTTATCTGAACTTGTTTGTTAATATTTCAGAGAATCGCTGGAATCTCTTTTGCAACGAGCTGTGGCTCATTGCCCAAAGGCAGAAGTGTTGTGGCTCATGGGTGCAAAGTCCAAATGGCTTGCAGTAAGTTAAGTTTAGTTTTTCCTGCATTTGTAATTATTTATGTAATTCTATATTTTAGAGGTTGACCAACTTGTTTATTGTCATGATTTACATAAGTAATATTTGAAAAATTATGCACCTTTTATAGCAAGAAGCTTTTTAATAAGACTTTTAAATATTTAAATAAAACATTTTTAGAGTACAATACTTTACTTTTTGTTTTTGTATTTAACATTTTGTTATAGACATATTAGAAAATTTACTGAACCTTCTATTATTTTTCAACCTAGATTGCCTTTGACATTATAAACTTTCTGGAATCTTTTCATACTTATGAAGTCAACAACCGTGTTAATGACCATAAATATACTAAGTAGTGCTCGGAAGATCCTATTAAACTTAACTCACCAATGCCCCTCCACCACTTTCGCATTTTCCTGGCTTTCAAAATATTTCCTGCCAGACAACAAACAGTAACGTAAAATGAAATATTCACTGTTCGTTTGGAGTTCACTCTCATAAAATTCTGATGAAAGACAACGATGTTTGTCTGAAATGCATCAATAACATCTAAAACTATGTACTGACCACTAATTGTAACTAAAAGCTTTGCCATGTGTAAGGAAAACTAAAAATATGACTTCAACTTGACCATTTCTATTATATTCAATGCATAAAGGTAACGGAACCAGGAAATCAGAGAATTCTCAGGTAATTTTTCAAAATTTCGTGAAAATTAGGGAAAATGAACATTTTTAATATTGGCCCTGTATTGTAGAACTAGTTCTATGACTCTGTGGTCCATAAATAGTTTATCATTGTTTAAACGCAGTCTGATTATTATTTACCTGTTGTCGTTTTAATTTTGTTTTTGAATTTTCCCCTTTAAACTGTTCTTATTTGTTTATATATACATAACTTGTTAATGTTATCGCTGAGTTGTTTCTGATGGTGATGGGAACTTGTTAGGCCTTTAGTTGCCTTTTTTGCCATGCCCGTTTCTGGTATCTGTATTTATGTTTTTCATTAGTATTATTTTATGGTCTATTAATGCTAATATCGTATTTATGTATCTTATATATTGTCTTCGGTTATTGCTAATGAATTTATTATACTTTTCCATATTCTGTATATATTAGATGTCTGGAAAATAAATTTGAATTTCATAATTAGAAAATGATATTGCAGCATTTAAAAATGAGAGCTGCCTATTTCTGATAAAGTGTGTGTGCTGAAGCTACAGGAATGGTCACAATTTAAACATTCCCCAGTAAAAGCTGTTTCTTGTTTCGATCTTTCTGGTGCTATTCATGAAAGCATCTTTGCAATGGGGCTGGGGAAGCTTCTCCTTATTCTCACTGAGAAACTTACTTACTTCTGTAGAAGTGGGGAATGCCAAAAAACAGTTTAAAGATATCTGCTGTAGAATAAATGTCATTCAAAAATGTAAAAGTTACCAGCGATATGAAGCTGAGAAGAACGGAGAGGATAGATAAATTCTGATTTAATGTTTTGAGTTTTGAAGATCATTTGAAAGAGGCACAAGGTACCAAAAAAACACTAAAACTGGTTGTGGTTCTATCTCATTGAAATACTAATGTTGAAAGAGGATTTTCCAGTAATAGTGACTGCGTAATGGAAAATATGAAGAAGAATCGCTGGTGGCTGGAAGACAAGTGTATGATCATGTCACAATGAAAGGTGGGATATCTAAGCTTGAAATTACTCGCCAAATAATCCAACATGTTCGAAATGCGAGAGCCAAATACTCAGTGGCTCAAAAAATTCTGCAGAAGAAAAACAAGAAGAGAAAGAAAGACCTCACCAAAAAGGAAGCGAGATGCTGTCATTCACTGAAAGAACAGTTGAAAAGCTTAAAGAGGCAAAAATCTTGAAGAAAGCAGAAAAGGGAAAGTCTCTTAATTGAAAAAGAAATGATTGTTCTTCGAACTATTTGAGAAGAAATAATTTTTGGTACTTTTCATTTAAATTATGATAAATATAAAAATTTAACAGTTGCACTTATTCTAAGACTTCATCTTTCCAGGGTAAAAGTAATTTGTTTTCAAAACTGTTTGTGAAGACGTGTAGGTTTCAGAAACGTCACAAATGGTGACATTTAAACAACCTCTTTGTATTAGTTTTCAGGAAGTTAATACTATGAAAGAATGGTAAAATGTATTTTAGATATTTCATAGATGCTGCAAAATCATTATACCTATCTATAAAAAAAAATTGAACAGCTGCATGAGTTCTGTTATTTTTTTTAGTTTTGATGTTTCTTTTATAATTCTGGAATTTTCACATAGTATAGCATTTGTACAGTTGGTATTTTTCATTTTCTCACTGACAACATGGACTTGAAAATACCAGGAAAGTTTTCAGGAATTTACCAGGAAAATATCAGGGATTTTTTTTTTTTTCCTCATTTTGTTACCACCCTGTCAACATTAAGTTTACATATTAGCATTAACTCCCCATGATATGTAAATATGGTAATGAACATGGGTAGATAATATTAAATAGCAGTGTTTTTCCCCAGTGTATAATAGAATTTCACGTTATTTGTCTACAAGCATTGTAATGTAAATTGGCAACACATTTTACAGGGTGATGTTCCAGCTGCCAGAAGTATTCTTTCGCTCGCTTTTCAAGCAAATCCCAACAGCGAGGAAATTTGGTTGGCTGCCGTTAAATTGGAGAGCGAAAATTCAGAATACGAAAGAGCACGGAGGCTTTTAGCAAAGGCAAGGGCCAGCGCTCCAACTGCTAGAGTAAGTTGCTATCATCATTCCTGCTTTACAATATATTATGATGGTGATTGTCAGAACTCGTTTAAATTTCAAGTGATTCCAGTAGTTGAATGCTGTAATATGAGGTGAGATAAGAAACTGGCTCCAATAATCAACTTTCTACAGTAATTGCAATTTTCAAGAACTTTGCATCATACTTTTCAGTAACTGAGCCAAAAAATCTTTATTTCATTTTTTGTTTGTATATATGTGTGTGCAGGGTGAATTTGACCTAATCTGCCAAACGAAAGGGGGTGATAGAAGAGCCCATGTGGAGCATAAAAAACCGTTGCAACCTTGTCCTATCTCTATCTATGATCTCTATCTTCTATCTATCCATTTCCAAAATGGTGGAAAAAAGGAAAATGCATCAAGTCTGAAAAAAACAAAATTTGTAAAGTTGTTGAAAGACCTATACACAAAACAAGTGTTAAATAGCTTTTTTAACATTTAAAAATTGTTTAAATATTAATGTGCCACGAATTAGTTTTTATGAATTCGGACATTTTGCATAACAATTTAAACTTAAACGAAAAGGTTCTAACTCGTATAGTTAATTTTACCGTGTAATTTACATTGTGCCGCATGTAAAATTACTAATTGGTAAACCAAAGTAGGGACAAAAGAACAAGAAAAACAGGAACCCTTTTTTTTTAAACATAACACAAACATTTAATAATTAACTAGGGGATTTGTACAAATATTGTAAAACCTGACACGACAGTACCATCTACCATGTTACCTATATATAAATATATGCAACAATTATTTATAATGCACTGTGGCAAGGCACGAGGAATTAATAGAAGGGAAGGTAAAGGAAGGACTTATAGAGAAACATGATCTCTTTCAGCCAAGAAAACTAACCACCTTGCGTACGGGAATCAAGTCGAAGTTCCTCCGTCGAAAAAACATCCTGTGTTTTCGTTGCTTAAAGTCACACTCCTCGTAATCCACTCTGTTTTCCAAGACCGCTCGAATTGAACGGCACTAATTTTTCTTCCGTTCTCGCTAAACAAAATTCAGGAACCAACTGTCTTTTCAAGGCACCACACTCGACTCTACCGAAACACCAAACACACTGTTGTTCATTTCTGTTGTTTACCTCGAGTCGCGATCTCACAAGAGTTTTTTGTTTCTTTCTATTGGCTGAACCAAACTTTCTTCTCAGTGTCACTCAGGGTTCACAGGTCATTGGTTAAAACAGTCTACGTGATTGACTGGTATCCAGGCTGTCCTTCTGATGACGTCAATCCACGCTTGCTGATAAGGACAACTTAAATTTTTAAATGGGTGGTGGAAAACTGCTATATTGTGAAAGAATTTCTTTACCCCCCCCCCCTATCTAGTTAATTTTAGCCCGAGTCCCCTGTCTTGCCCTTTGCCCAGTTTGCTTAGAAAGAAGAGAGGGTTTAAGCGATAAAGGCCAAACCTCAGTTTACAGATTCCATGAACATAAACCATATAACTAACTAGTTGCACCACATAAATAATGACATTACACACAATAATTAAAATCCTCATTAAAATGATAAATAAACTGTTCATTCAAGCTGAAGATAAATAACGTTGAACGTCTATCACTCCCTCCTGTCCTTTGATATCGGATCATCAATTAATCACAAAGTTCGTGTTTTAGTATTTCTTTCAAAGGCGCTTCTTCTCTCTGCATCATCATGGCCAATTGAACCTGAATTTAACAAGCTACAAGCGCTGAAACATTGGCGAAGTGCAGAATCAAATTATCGTCAAAACCTGTAACCGGTAATTACACAAATACTTTTCTGGCTACAATTGATCAAATTTACCAAAAACTTGCCCATTCTACTAGCTTCCGAATGAGCCTACAATAAACCATATCGGTATTCTAGTTCAAGAGAAATTTAGCCTTATGTCTGCTATATATCACTGAAATCGGCGTTTGTCAATAAAGGCCTGCTGTTTTTTAGATGCAAGAACAAAAGTTTTAAAGCCAACCAATTAAAGTAACATTTATTTTGAAGTGTACAAACGCAATGGAAACAAAAGAAGTATGATATTTCCTAGGTCTTTTACAAAGGAATATGCAAAAAAATTCCCAATAGATGTATCCCACGTCTACCTGTGATTAAAGCATATATGTATTCGGAAAGATGTGTGAGAAACTCACAGCCGCTGCTAAAATTGGTCGCTCCCACACCTAATACAAGACTTTGCCTGCATGCAAACTGAAACTACCTTAGCTCTTAGCGAAAGCTCATCCCTCAATTTTACTATTGTCTGGTCGAGCTGGCTGCTCTAATCTAACAAACTGACAAATTCTGTGCAGTAAACCTTTTGCTTCAGGAAACTCCAAACAAAGAAGCCCATTGGAGTCAGATCTGGCGATGTAGGGGGCCAAGCGGGTTTCTTGCATAAGAAGGGTGGATAGCAACTGCAAACGTTTGTCGAATGCCTTTTCCAACGAAAGCCAATTTCAGTGATGTATTACAAAAAAAAAAAGGCTTAATTTCTCCTAAACTAAAATACATATATGGTTTATTGTAGGTTTATTCGAAAGCTGGTAGAATGGACAAGTTTTTGGTAAATTTGACTAATTGTAGCTAGAAGAGTGTTTGCAGAATTGCCTGTTACAGATTTTAGCGACAACTCAATTTTGTACTTCGCCAATGTTTCAGCGCTTGTAGCTCGCCGTTAAATTCAGATATCGTGATGAAAATGTCACCTTATAGGACTTTTTCTGCTCTTTCCAAATATGTGCTTATTTAGAGTGTAGATTTCCCAGCAACCAAATTTTTGCTTTTTCAGACTTGACACGTTTTCCTTTTTACCACCATACCTCGGAAACGGTTAGATAGGACAAGATTGCAATGGTTTTTTATGTTCCACATGGGTTCTTTTATCACCCCCCTTTCTTTTGGTTAATTTGGTCAAATTTACCTTATATATATGTATACAGTGAAAATCATAATGATGTCGATTATAACGACTAATCGCATATAACGATGGAATTTTTACAAGAAGTTTGGTTTGCTATTCTACTCCATACTAAATATATTGGTTATAACGACGGCGATTTTGTAGTCTACGTAGATTCTAAGTAGGGAAATTCGTATCGGATATAACGACGTGACTTGACAGTCATAAAGCAGAACCACATAGGTTAATTATTAAAATTTAAAGTTAGTTATCAAAATTTAAGTGTTATTCTAATCTTGTTTATTTACAAATGTCCGAGAAATTTTTATTACTGCTAAACCTGAATATTAAAGATAATAAACTTAAAAAGTGATTTATTAATTGAATATCACGAGGGTCATATTCTTAAGGGGCCTATTCTTTTTTTTAGGTGTAGGGCCCATAAAACTCTTAAACCGGCACTGTTCTGAAGTCATTAGTATAATATAATAAATACTATTTATTACATTTGTTTTCTACATTATATACTTTAGTAGTATTTTCTACAATTTTTTCAATTTAAAAAACTAAGGAAGTACTATGTATTTAGTGTGGTTATAAAACATAATATAAACGGAAATTAAATTCATTATAATTAAGTATATTTTTATTTAATTTTGAAACCAAAAAGTTTAATACTTTTTATTATCAAAATAATTTATAAAACTCTAGAGTGC
>QLNU02003225.1:45588048-45603959 GCA_006491805.2 Dysdera silvatica | reverse complement strand
TGACCTAATACTATCTGAAATAGCACCTCATACAGGGTTTGTCCCAAAAGTTCCCGAAATGATTTTTTTTAAAATCATTTATTCAATATCAGTTTACAATCTTTTCAGAACTTTTCAAAGTATTCTCCCCCTGCTTCGATGCACCGTTGCCAACGCTTCACCCAATCATTGAAGGCGCCCTGGAAGTCGTCAACGGGAATCTCCTTCAGTGAGGTCGTCGCGGCTGCTTTTACCGCCTCCAGCGTCCCATGCCGAGTTCCTTTCAGGGTTCTTTTGATCCTTGGGAACAAAAAGAAATCCGCTGGTGCCAGATCGGGGCTGTACGGCGGCTGGGGCAGCGTTGCCACACCCATTTTGGCCAGCAACTCGGAGACAATGAGCGCGGTGTGGGTTGACGCGTTGTCATGGTGCAAGATCCAATTGTCGCGAATTTCGTTTCGGACGCGTCGAACCCTGTTGCGCAACCGTTTGAGCACTTCACAGTAAAACTCCTTGTTGACTGTTTGTCCTTGTGGCACGAATTCACTGTGAACTACACCTTTTCTGTCAAAAAACACAATGAGCATTGCCTTGATTCGCGATTTGCTCATCCTTGCTTTTTTCGGGCGAGGAGACTCCTTGGTGTGCCACTCGCTGCTCTGGCGCTTTGATTCGGGATCGTACTGAAAAATCCACGTCTCGTCCCCTGTGATCACTCTGTCCAAAAATTCTGGGTCCGTTTCGTAGCGTTCATGCAATTCCTGGCACTTCAACAAACGCTGCTCCTTCATCTCACTCGTCAGGACTTTTGGCACCATTTTCGAGCAGACTTTCCTCATTTGAAGATCCTCCGTTAAAATGCGATGAACGATTGTTTTGGGTATTCCACACTCCTCTGCAATCACCCGAACACTTAATCGTCGGTCATTGTCCAAAACTTGACGCACTTTTTGCACCGAGTCGTCCGTTTGTGATGTCGACGGGCGTCCAGAGCGGTCGTCGTCGTTGACGGACTCCCGACCTTCCCGGAACCGCTTGTGCCACATGAAAGTTTGGCTTTTTTTCATCGCCCCGTCACCGTAGGCTTTCCGAAGCATTTCGAGTGTCTCCGCCCCGTTTTTACCCAGTTTCACACAAAATTTGATTGCATAACGCTGCTCCAAAAACTGGTCCATTTTTTGATCGACGAGGGTGCAGTAGATACCTCTGCGCGGAGCGTGACCCTGCCTCAACAACTGCCCGCAGGCGACTGATACCGGTCTCGTTTCCAAGCTCAGATCCCCCACCAACTTCTCCGCCCCGTCAGCCAGCGTTGCCAACTACAAAAAATCATTCCGGGAACTTCTGGGACAAACCCTGTACAACAATACTGGCCTAATAGTGTGGTGACCACGAGCAAAACAGAGATCTGCTCTTTCATCAGGGTGCTGCCAACTACAGATCTGCTGAATGACAGCATCCAGACAAATAAGATATATAACTTAAAACAGTCATCCTTTAATGACCTTCGTTTGCATGATTTTAGCACCAAGCCAGATGAAAGCTGCAATGCCTTGCAGTCAATGTAACAGTAGCTTATTTTGCACCAGTTTGCCTCCAGTTTACAATTTGGATTATTCAGGTAATGCCTGTGGATCATGACACAACATGTCTAATATTGCCTGCAGTAACAGTTGACCATGAGCTATCTGGCAGCCAAGGCATGCTGACATCTGTCGGACTAGAACACTGTTTCTATGATGCACGTAACAATCTTACATTATACATGATGCCAGTTTGTATCATAGTTGGCAATTTGACATCAAAAACTAGTTTTCGATGTGACAATGGTTTAAACCGGTTAAAACCATCAAAAACTCAAAACTTAGAGGTAAAAGGATTTTAAACTAATGAACTCTATGTGTTGTACTATCAATATCCAGTATAAGGATTTAAGCTGGCTCAAAACATGCTGTCGCAAAAATGCTAAAATGGGAAAAAAGTTGTAGCAAAATGCTAAAAAAATTAGTAGCTTTCGTTGCTCGAAAAATCGTATCAATAAAATTATTTATATCAACGATGCTTAACAGGTGCTGTTAAGAATTTTGAAGAGGAAACAAAAAGAAACAAGAAAAGATCGCTGAAGTGCAAAACGGATATTCTGGAATCGAGGAATCCTGTTTTCAGAGAATAAACTGTGGTTAAAAATGCCTGTCGCATTTTCGCGATGGGCAATAATTTTTTCTTCGCATTTTCGAGCAACTCGTCGCATTTTGCGAAAAATGCGACTGCAGCTTAAACCCTGTCCAGTATCCACATATTATTAGTAGCATATGTTATAATACAAGTAAGTAACATCTTTTTCTCTAAAACTACCATAGAAATGGAGAAAAACGTTATAGTTTTAAATGAATCAAGATACCAAAATTATACTGAATTTATTGAAAGAAATCAAGTTAAATCCTGATTATGATGATAGGACCCTCGAAGTTTCTTGATTTTTTATTAATTAAGACTGCATAATTTGTTTTAATATATTCTAGCTTGGAGCATCCATATAGCATATTACAAGTTTTCAGCTTTTCTCAATGCTTAATCGATTCCACAATTTAGAATAAATAATTCCAAAATTGGAGAACATTCAATAGAAGTTTAAATGGTAAGTAGAGACAAAAGCATTATTACTAGTTCTGAAAATTCAGATACTGTTACTACTACGAAAGTATATGGTCTTATACTTTCACACTTTGAAATGCTTTTCAAGCATGTAACAGGGTTTGCAATTTTGAATTTTATTAATTTAAATTGGATCTTACTGAGTGAAATTGGTTTTTTGTAAATTTAAATTAACTAGTTTCTTTATAAGTTTGAACTTATTAGAGATGTCATTTACAGTGTTGTTAAAATTTAATTTAATGCATGTGAAGGCACTGAGGTGGCACAGTATGGTAATGCGCCGTTCTCTTGGTTTTGACTCCCAGCGGTGCAAAGAACACTTACTCAAAGATCATACTTCTCACTGCAGTCCAGGGTTTGGTTCCCTAGGCCTTAAAAAGTTCGAATTGTAGGTCCAGAGGTTTGGATTCCTCGGAAAACAGTAGGTCCCGGCACAGCATGACCATTGTAGTCCTTGAGCCGTAAAACCACAAACAATAGTACATGTGAAGGCTAAGGAAATATGGAAAGCCAAATTAAAAAAAAAAAAATTCAAATATCGTTAAATCATAATTTAGCAGAAATATATGTATGTATAAATATGTGAAAATGTCAAATATATTTTTAGAATATCTTTAAAAAAATTAAAATTAACCTTGTAGTATTGATGTTCAATGATGTGACCCAAGTCCATTTTTTTTTTTTAAATAGAATTTAAAAGGGCTAAGATCATGCCATTGTATTAAGTCCTTTTAAATTAGGCATACAGGTAGCTCTCACTTTAAGAATTCCTGCTTTATGAATTCCCAATTTTACAATGTTGAAATAATGTGCTGAAAGCTGGACTATGATAGTTACTTCAAAAACCTGAGCATCCCCCCTCTTTTCAAAATCACCCCATCCTAATACTAAAATAAAATTTTTACCATTAAATACAAATTCTATTTTGACTAAAGTGTTAATATTGAGGCTTTTGCCTGACAGTCTTGCAACTTCAGTAAAATAAAAGCCATATAGGATGCTTTTTCCAACCTGCCATTTTAAAACAAAACAATACAGAGTTTCACCAGGAGATTCCATAACAAACAGTTATTTCGACACTGGCGTAAGGTTTAAAAACACGACGTTTCGGGAGCCAACTGCTCCCTTTGTCAAGTGAAGGCAGAATTTCTTTCATTCTGCCTTCACTTGACAAAGCTTCCAAAATATTGTATTTTTAAACATTACGCCAGTGTCAAAATAACTTATGTCATTTTAGAGTTAGAGAATGAGTATAAACTTGTAGTTGTACTTTGTATATCACCAAGCCTCTGCTTTTCTCAGACAAGTAGTCAGTAGCAATCTGAAGTGCACCCAATCAAACACTTGAAAAACAGGTTTATGATTAACACCTGTTGGTTAGTGGCCAAAGAGTGAAACACTTGTTCATCAGGTGTCATTATTATCTCAATCAATAAATACTGTTATCACCAGAGATTGTCTTTACACAAAGAGAAGCAGAGAATTTTAATTAGAAAAAAAGAACATTCTTAGGATGTTGAGTACATCCTTCATCCTACCTTTTTTTTTTTTTTTTGCCTATTTGATTTAAATAACTTGTTTTCCGTTGCAGATTGTTTTGATTTAGAATATAATTAAACTGATAAAAAAATGCAATTTAGATTTTTTATTTTAATCAATGATTTTTTGAAAAAAATCAAATGATTTAAATCGGCATACCCTGTTACGGACTATCATAGAACAGGACTTGCATGTTACACATTGGCACTGAAGTAGAGGTGGAATGGGATTTCTTAAACTTCAAATGTTATGAAGTAGTAAAATTTTTTCCCAACTTTTTTAGTAGCAAAAACATGAGCAGTTTTCATTTGCTTAGCCATGCTAGCCTTCATCAATATATTTGGGATGGATAAGGTTGTAAAGTTCCCATAGCGTTATGCTCAGCTTGCAAAACTAACACTGGTAAAACCGACGTCACTGCTGACATATAGAGCATGGTTAAAGTATGCTCTCTTTCTTTCTCCTACCAACATACCTTGTCAGAACCGGGCCAAGTTCGGCTTGATCTTGTTAATTTTTGTCAGTATGGCATATAGCCCTAAATCAGTTAGTGTTATGTTAGGTTGAAATTTTAGTTAGTTACTGTCGCTTTAACTAGATTATTATTTTTTGATGGATCTATCAAGTGCAATAAATCTTTGTTCCTTTATTCGCTTCTTTTCTTGAATGAACGTACATTGAGAATAACACATAATTTCGCACATATTGAAGAAAAGTTGCTGTTGGGAATGGCTAAATTATGGAGTGAGCATTAAACTTAAAACAATAAGATGTGGTGTAACAACTTAACCTTGCTCCAGAAGGTAAACCAAGAAATATATTGACCAAAAAACATATTCCAGTTGCTTGTTCACGGTTATGGTATAAGATTGTATTCTTTCACAAGATTCAGCCATATATATGACATGCATCAGCTATTATTGTTATGTCTAGTTGAAAGGCGTCTTGTACAACAGTTATTGGGTTTATCTGTAGTATCAAGTCTTTGCATTGATTGCACAGATTGTAATCTGTTATTTATATTGTTCAGATTTTACAGATTGTAATGTCCCTGTGAAGGGTAGTAATATCTTATATCCTAATATACGGAGAAAAAAGCATTTGTTCTTGTCCTCATTCGTCTAGTAGGTCAAGACACCGCGGGTTAAACGTGGGGACCCTGGTTCGAATCCAGGATGAGGACGGCGTCTCTTTTTCTCCAAAATTACATAAGCTCTAGTTTGAGCTGTAATTAATACGTGGGTGGCAAAAATTATTGTATAATAAATTCCCCCACGAAAACTCACAAAATTCTCGCCCCGGAGGCTTTTCTGTGTTAACCTTTATTTGGCAATTGTGTTATCCCTGTGAAAGGTAATATCTTACATCATATATATATATATATATATATATATATATATAAACTATATATATGATGTAAGATATATATATCATATATATAGTTTATGAACTTGGGACATTTTGGGATAGTGTTCAAAACACATGTTCGTCCTGTGAGGTATAAAACCTAGCGTCAGCCCTGCATATAAATGCATATTTTGAGGTTTTCTAATGCATATAATCCAGGCTGTAGTGCTACTATCCGACTACAGCCGTCATTATCATGCCGTTAATGGCCCCAACTATTTTGGCATCCATTGAAACACTGCACATCATGACATGGGCACCCATACAAGTACTTCTAGGAGGGAGGGGGATAAGAAAAATTAATGAGCACTTCTAAGGAGGCTGAGAAAAATTATTACCTCCTTCTCAAAGCTGTCGAGAATTTTAGTGAATGTACAAGATACCAAAACGCTACAAAAATAATTGATACTGCTTGACAATTAGTAATGAGCTAAAAAGTACCTTATTTTAAAATGTGACTGTAAAACGTTTGAAAATAAATGCATAGCAGGTTTAGGTAAATCCGATTTTTAAATTGTTAGGGGGGAAGCTCGAGCCCCCATGCATCATGTTGTCCATCGAGGTATATTTTTCAGTTCTAATCATGTATTTGTATAAATGCCAACAGGAAATGTTTATAATGCAATTGTATATAAAAGTCCGCATATTTAATCTGATAACTACAGTATGTTGAAATTATCCATGGGAAGCTCCCATCTTATATAGCGCATTTTGTTCGTATTAAGTCAAGGAAATTTTCCAAGAGCAATTATCTATCAGTTCGTTGTAAATGGTATTTCGTCTTAACAGTGTTTATGTTAGAGAAAAGAATAACATGGGGATTCCTACACAATTTGATGGGACTTCAGAAAACTGTTCATATTAAAAGCAATTTACCTTAAGTTTGTTTGTTTTAATGAGGTACTACTGTATTTCAAATATAGAAAAAAAATATTGATTCTTTTTTTTTTAAAAACATTTTAACAACCAGTTCATGCAAGTCAGATCCGGCCTATAACCGAATGTAACCAATATGCAGACAAACATAACCTCTAAACTGCAATATGTATTATATAAACACATATTGCAGTTTAGAGGCTATGTTGGTGCATTTCCTTTTTTTAATATAGAATGATATGATCTTTTCACTATCATAAATTACACTAATGATCATTTTAAATTACCAAGATAGTTTTATAAAACATGTACAAATTTTAGAAAGTTGTTTTACGTGGACATGCAATTTTTTACTTAAGTGAAATTGCAGCGACAGGATCTTTTCTAAACAAATGGTCAATTCGTGCCGGCTTAATTTTAATTCAAAATAATTTTTTTTAATTAAAAAATTACAGTATATTAATCTGCTGTTGCCGAAGGCACCGACATCCTTCCTGGATGACATCATGATAGATCAACATTTTGCCAGTCATGAATTTTTACAAATGTAAGACTCACTTATGCTTTTGGAAACTTTCGTAATAAACGTTTTTGACAACTGTTAAAAACAATCTCACCTCCGCAAACAACCAACAAATATTAATAGGAAAGTTTCTTTGAAAGCTATTTTATTTTTTCCCTTTCACTATTGCAAGTTTTGCTAACTGAAGAAATTGCAGCACCATGATTACTTACATTTTTAGTGTGGGAAGGTTTGGGCACTAGGTTCGTACTGATTCAAAAAAAAGTACTGGGTAACAAATAAGTCTGGAAGATATCATTCCATCATGGTGGAGGTTCACAAGGAAAGGACAAGCAATGTTTAAAGGACACTATGATAAAACTGATGTGCAGATGCAGTGCTCAGATGGACTATGCAGAAAAAGATTCTCAGGCCAATTTTAAGAGTACAGCGAGTTTTGGCGACATCTGCCAAAGGAGTTTGGCGAGATGGGATTAATATGCAGTTTTACCTTATTTCCATGCTCAGGCAAACTGTGAAAACAAGATGTCAATGATATATGAACAACAAAAATTAGCAAAATATACATGAAAGTTTAAAAACTTGCTTTTTGTTTGTTGTGCTTTAAGGTACAAAGGTCCGACTGTGTTCGGACTTACAGTTATCTGAGGAATTCACATCCCAAACTATGTTGGGCATAAAAGTATTCATAATACCACTGGGGGTTAGATTAATAACACAATAGATAAATTCGTTACTATACCACCACAGGATAAAAGAACAGGATCATTTTCTAAAAAAAATATATGATAAATACACAGTAAAAAGAAGTATTTTTTAAATTTATTTGTCACTGCATAACATGTTACCCACTGAATTTTTGCCAGTGTTACTAAAAAACAATTGGCAATATACGAAGTGACCAGCCACCATGTTGTTTACAGCTTTTTTTTTTTTGTAATTTTCATAAATCAGTGAAGGGGTTGTGGGGAGAGACCCCATGCCTCCCCCGCTTCGGGCTGCACCCTTACCGTCTGTTCAGATAGTCTGAGCACCGTGAGTCAATAAAATGTCGAATCACAAAATTTCTGTAAAGTGGTCACCTGGTGTGTAAGGCGAATGTTTGCAGTGGGGAAAATAATCTTAATTGCATATATAATCCATAAAAAATAAGTCAGATACTCAGATATTTTTGCTGCAATGAACAAAACACAGCAAACATAAAAAAAAAATAAAAAAAAATGGCATATCACACCCAAAGGCATAGGCAGAAAGTTCGCAAGGGGGCAGGGTCATAGGCTTAATGATGGTGGGTTACAGAGCTACAACTCACATATTCCTATATTAAATATACAGTAAAACCTTACTACCCAATATTATACAGACAGAGAAAAATTATCGTTCTAGAGGGAATTATTGTTATAGGGAGGGTTCATTATACAGTAGAACCTTTCTGCAACACTATTATACCGACCGAGAAAAATTATCGTTGTAGAGGGATTTATCGTTATAGGGACGTTTTACTGTGCAAAATTTCGTTGCGATGGGTGGGAATGTTACAATAACTAAAACTGCCTCCTTGCTAGGCCTATGATCACACCAGTTCTCACTGCATCACACAGAAGTATATGATGTCACAAGTTTGTTTGTTTTGTGGTTTTACGGCTCAAAGACTACAATGGTCATGCTGCGCCGGGACCTACTGTTTTCCGAGGAATCCGAACCTCTTATGGCCTAGGGAACCAAACCCCGGACTACAGTGAGCAGTGCGATCTTTATGAGATCTCTGAGTAAGCGTTCAATGTCACAAGTCGTACAGTAGTACTAGAATTTATAATTAGGGGAAGTCAACTTAATCCTACAAGCAGTGGGCAATTTATCAAGCCCTATAAAGTTTAACCAGTAATTCTATCAACACAAAGTGGATTAAAAAAAATAAGAAAAAAAAAATTCAGCAGAAGAAAGATTCCATTTTATTTATGCCCAGCAATATTATGGAAAACTTACAAATAGGACGATAGTAGGTTTTTTCAACCTCGTTCAAAAGCTTCTTTACTTCTTTCGATATCTGAAATTTTTCTCTCCTTCAGATGAATGGAATTACACAAAAGGCTCGATATTTATCTCCAGTGCCGAGCAAGGTAAATTTAAATCAAAATTTTGCAAAACATCGGGATGCAAAACTCCGAATTTGCCAATCGATTTTCCAAGAGCATGGATTTCAGCACAACGACCTGGGAAGAACATGGGATCCTCATTAGGCTCAATGCCATAATGTTTTTTACCTTCGCCTAACCCGACTTCTAACAACTGCATCACTCTATCAAGAATACCATGGGTGATTTCAAATCCTGGTGTTTTACTATAATAAACTGTGCATAAACGACGTTCATTGCGAGCACCTACATCTCGTGAAGAATCCTTTAAGACAATATCCGATATTTCAAATAGTTTTATTGGTAACGGCATTTTTTTGTTAGCTTGTATCGTCTTCAAAAGACCTGGTAAAAGCATCGTCCTTGTTACTTGAAATTCTAAAGTTTTGGGATTTGAGATATGAACAGCTTGCGATAAACCGTCGGATTTCCGTAGTTTCGTAGATACATCGTCTCTGGAACATAACGAAAATGTCAAAGCTTCGGTGAAACCAGCGTGTGCTAATTCTACAGCCAACTGATCGGATAACTTATTGAGGGGCAACTGATGTGAAATTGTGGCAGACCTTGGAATGGTTTCCACAATGTTGTTGTAACCATAAGCAATAGCTACATCTTCAATGATGTCACAATCATGAATCACGTCATGGCGTGTCGGTGGCACCTCCACACTTATCTCAGAGTTGTCACCTCCGTTTGACAAGATTTCAGCCTTCAGACACATTTTTGTTAGAAGTTCAGCAATTGCGTCTGGACTTTGCTCGATGCCAATGTAATGGTTTATACTGGCTGACGATAAAGTTTCCACTCTGTACTTCAACTCTGGATAAAGATGTATACTTCCATTTGTGTCAAAAACCTCTACAGCTTCTGCAATAAAAGGTTCTTTGCAGTATTCGCTGAACATGCAAACAAGGGTGTCCAACACAATCTTGGCTTTGTGTAGATCGGTAGCTGTAATTTCTATAAAGACGTTCTTAGTATTTAGTGTGATTTTGGAGTGGTCACCGTTAATTATTGGAGGCAGCGAAATAACCACACCATTTACGTCATAAATCACAGGATATAAAGGTTCATCTCTGACAATAGGCAAGTATTGTTTCAAGTGACTGTCCGTTGAATACAAATCCATCAGTTCTGCAGCGGTATATGCTTTCTTTTGATTGAGCGGCTTAAATGAGATTTCAGTCGGTGGTTTTGCGGTGTATGTAAACGGGCCCTGAATGGTGTCCAAATCGTGTGTTCCTATGGCAGCCAAGCTTCGGCGCCGGCAGATGTTTTGATGCAATTTATCCTGAAGATCAATGAAGCTGTTATAAGCATCGGTTGTGAAGGTTATATCCCTTAAAACTGCTCCCACTATAAAAGGTCGCACGGCCGCAGTAGCCGGATCTATTCGAATGATTTGCGCCTTCACGGGCATCATCCGTCCGTAACGAGGAATTTTCAATTTCCCTTGAAAGATTAACAAGGCTCTAGTCAATCCTTCCAAACATAACAAATCATATCGATTTGCTGGGATGTCTATTTTATACACAATTTCCTGCTTGTCGCCGGTACCAGAAGGTTCACTTACCACCTCGTCCAGTTCGAGACCAAAATCAAAACACAAATCGTTGAATTCTTCAGGCGTGTACCTTTTTCCCAGCGCTTTGAACAACAATTCCTCTTTAACACCAACCGTAGGCATGTTCCTTGATGGCTTTTCTACCTTTAGTTATGGATGTAAATTAAATTTCCTAAATTATTAAATTTAATAAACACGTGGCTGACAAGATTTGACGCGACTTCTGCCTAAAAGTTTCCAAAAATCAGTATTTCCACTTCCTGTGTAATGTTTCAATTAAATATCACTGCATGTTCTGACATTTTTCGCCTAGACTCCTTTTCACCACATCTGAAGGTATCATTTCCCCTTTGATAATTTTTTTATGTGCTACATCCGTATTATTACAATTTAAATCCAAAATTCCACTCTCAAACAGTGAATTCCCCCTAATTAAGAACCCCTGTTCTGAGTTGTTGGTTGTTGTACCGCCCGCTGCAAAAACAATATCTCGCCACCCTTTTTAATATATTTAATAAAGAACTTGATATGCAGAAGTTACTTTTATATCTGTATACGTACATACAATTTAAAACAGTTCTCATCGGAAAAAATCTTTTTTAGTTTTTGTTTTCATGAAATGAGACAAAGGTCTCAAAGACAATATAATAAATAGCCCAAGATCGCCTCTGCGATTGGTCACCTAGGTTCGTGGGCCCCTTTGACACCTCCATCAAAAACGGCCCTACTCATTCTTTTCCTGACACCTCTATCTTTATGTAAACTTTTTAGTGTATATTTTATGTAAACTTTTTATTTGGCGCAGTATAGCACAGATGCTCTTGCGCCATAAAAAAGCCAAACAATCAATCAATCAAACTTTTTAGTTAAATTTGACAAGAAAGTACTAAATTGGTAACACTGTCACCACTTTATGCGCTAAAATGAATTTCACAGAAAATGTATGAAATTTCATCATGTTCTCTGTTTACTAAAAAGGCTGTAATATAGCTTATTAGGAACGATTAAAAAATTTGTTAATGTAAGAAGGGTGAATGTTGATATTAAAAAAAGAAAAAAAAGAAGCCGAAACTTTATTGAGATGAACATTAATAAATTAATTCCATGACCATAGATAAAAGGAGTAAACTTGGATACTGCGTTTGATATTAAGAAAGTGCGCTTGTTTCAGGAAAAATTTACAAACGGGGGCCTATCAATTGATTCTTAACGTCTTGCGAAAATAACTTTATGCTAGAATTTTCGAGATTTAAAATTTTTTAGTCTTACTGAAAACGGAAACTTTTTGGATACGGCATTATTTTCTCTGTTGTATCCATTTTAAAAACAGCTTTTTAATATTTTGAAAAGGAAAAATGTAATACCTTACGAGCTTTTAATTTAATTTTAACTTTTCATTCCAGACTGCAGTACATCGCTGTGAGAAAGGATGAGACAAAGGTGGGGTGAACGACTTTCTAACTTATGTCAAAAATTAGGTAATTTCTACAAATAATGGCAGGTATTTTTCTACCATTTGTTTTTCATCAACCGCATGGGTCTTGTTCTTCAAACTGAGGATATATTCATAAGACTTTAAAATCTCGAAATTTATACACACAAGTTTCCGGGCGTCTATTTGATTGGAAATTATGGACTGGATTTTAAGAAATGTGTTGCGGCTTCGGCTGTTAGCATTTTGTTTTAAGATAAAACATTAATCAAAGAAATGATATTTGACCAGTAACGGTGAACAGATAAACTATATTATTGTCAATATAGACTTTCTAGTAGTAGATTGTACTAGATCACCTTACTCAAACTTTTTCGCGTAATCTGCTAATCTCTAAATGTCATTTCGTTCTTTCATTCATGTTCCACCTTAAAATAAAACATGAAGACCTATAAATAAAATTTGCGCCGCGCCACATTTCGCAAAAAAACAATCAGTAAGCTCAAACCAAACACACTCTCCGAAGTTTATGCACACAAATTTCCAAGTTTTAAAAGTATCTTTATCAGAGCATCTGGTTTTCCTTTGGTTAATAAATGCACATGGAAACGGAATAATCAGTCAAAAAAAAAAAATTATTCTTTTTAAATATTTAGTTGTTATCGATAATCCCGTGCGTCACCCTCCCCCTCCCCTTTTCCCTTTCTCCTTTATGCCTAAACAACTTTGCTTGCTTTTCACCGCTTGTTCCTAAACCATCATGGCGGTCTGCTTTACGATTTGTCATATTGTAAATAAGTGCTCTTTGTGGAGGGATCTGCGAAGCAATGCAGCAAGCGTTGCTTATTTCTTACAAATTATGCAATTTCAACAATGTGTTTTTGCGCTTTGAGACGGACAGATGTATAAATATACGAGGTAGCGTCCAAATATGTCTGCTGTCCGCAAGCAGACGCCGCCCATGGACCTTTGTCTGTCTGGTCAAGTGTTTTTTATTTCTACCCAAGTAACAAAATTAGAACCGTTAGCTTATAATATCGGGTTGTTAGGTGGGAAAGTAGAAGTTTTTTTTAGCAAAGACGTAACCTCGCTTTTAGTTGACGATTGTTGTTTAAACGAGTATTATTTCCTATCGAGGGAAGTTCGTTTTAACTGCTTTCCCGAGGATAAGGCTCTTCCACTGCCAAAAATTTGTACCACGAGTTCCATATCGCCGTGCACCTCGAGGGCATATTCGTTACTGGCATCGGCCAGAAATGGCCAAATAAGTGCAGGTGATAGTGCTGCATTCAGAATAATACAACGTGCCAAGCAACTAGGTATACATGTCACTGGTATCCGACAGTTCACCACTTTCATTGAAAAACGGTTGATTGTTCCTACAATTCCCAGGAAGCGTAAACCAGCAGTTCCAAAGGTGAAGTTGTTGGGCTGTTTCGTTAAGGTCGAGGATTTTGCCCAGAAGTATAGAACCTTCTATAAAGTCCTGAACGAAGATCCGGTGAGATATTTGCCTGTCAAACCCATAACGTTTGTCCATAATCGGTTGATGAACGAACACCGTTTAAGTATTCCCAGTCCTGCAAACAGTCGTGTCAATAAACTCCTCTTCCGTGATAATTCTCCCGATATCTTGGCCTTCCAAGACCACTCAAAATCAAAAATAAACTGCGTAAAACCAAATAAGAACATTTCGAATGCAAAAATAACACCCAAGAGCAAGAAGCGAACAAATCACTTTTGCGAATGTTGTAATGTATATTTTAGCGATTTCTCGCAGCATATATTTGGGGAAAAGCATCGCTTGTTTGCGAATGATCGTAGGAACTATCACTGCGTTGATGATATTCTGAAGACATTGCCATCCGTTCAGGATTTCTTAAAGAAGCACTCAAGTGTGCCAGAAACAGAAAATCCAGAAATCGCTAAAGTTGACAGTTTTCCGATTGACTACACCATGCCCAAGGCTACCAATGTTGTCATTGGGGAAAATTTAAAAACGCTACATTGTGAACCAACGTTCAACGGATTGGTGAGGCCAAATATAGATTTGGAGATGTTCCCAATCGTGAAACTCCAAGAAAACCATTCTCCCGTAAACTTCGTTGCCGTGGCCCCTAACCCCGTGGTTACAAATAACAATGGAATGGTAAATAGTATATGCATGCCCAACGAGGCAAAAGAAAACGTAATAGAAAAACGTGGATCTCCCATAAATGAGCTCACTCCCTTGGACACTGGGCAAAAAGGGGAATGGGAGGGCATAGACTTTGACATGGATTTTGATTGCTTATTTGACAATTATAATAATGGTGACTTCGACAAAGACTTGGTCGAAGAAAGGTTCCGGGAATTTTCGGAACATATCTCCAAAAATGTACTCGCCGGTGAGAGCGAGAAGGATATGCCAGTGCTCAGGGTGTTCAGTCCCACGAGAAATGTACCGAATAACAAAGTAGAATTGAAACCCCCGTCCAACACCGAAAAGGCACTTGTTCCAGATCGATTAAATTTTACCCCGCCTGAATCGAAATGCGTAAAACCACTGCCAGATGACAGTGTCTTGTTGAATCCAAACTCTGCTCAGCAAGTGGAGATGGCAGAAAATTTGAACACTACGAAAGGAGAAGATAAGCTAGGACAGCTTAATAAAACTGGAGGCTGTTCGACGTTATTACCATCGAAGAACGAGCGAATGTTCTCCGATGACAGTTCCGAGGGCAACGTCTGTCCAAACAATCTTATTAGCAATGTGTTAACGATGATCAGTAATAGTGATAAAAAACCAGTCGAAAAAAGCCAAGGGAGGAGTGCCATTGTTTCCACTAGAGCAGAAAGGCCGAGTAAGAAAACTAAAATGGTGAGTAATCAAAAGTTCCAAGTTATTTTTGTATTTAAAAAATTTATAGAGCATTTATAAATTATTAGCAATTGGAAGTGACTCTGTAGCTAGCAATGGTTGACTGAATCCTGACCGGCAGTCAATAACTGCACATGCTCATGAACATAACTTTTCTCAGCACATTTATTTTGACATTACAAGGTTGCAAGATATTTTGTTGCCCGTGTTTTCGCTTCCGCTCTTTGAGTAATAACAGAATGAATGTTTTCTCTTACATTAATGTTAGTAATGAGTAAGTAAGCGAAAATAAAGATAAAAATAGTGTTTTCATTTATTTTTTTTTAATGTTATAATAATTTGAGGTAACAATGTCACGTTCATTACCCAAAACTCACTCTATTCCCTTGAAAACTCCCCTAGATTGCCATATCACGTGAGTGTTATGTCACGTAGGTGTGTAAGAAGCCCAAACAAGCTGTGAGCGAGCATGCCATGTTTTTCTTAGGCGCAATGGGGTTTTTTATGAATCAGTATTTTTCTTGAGTCAGTGAAAGCCTAGTGGGCGTGCCCCCCCCAAAAAAAACATCAGTAAAGCACGGAGTAGTACTCTCCTGCCGTAAAAAGCAACACCAGCTAGTCATTGCATACCAATTGCCAGGTTTTGAGTTCTTGGGACACTACGCTAGAATCCACTAAAATTGTACTAGTTTTAAGGCGTAACGAACCAAGTATCAGAGCTTAACTTTATATTGTTACTTGGTGTTATTTTCCTTATACATACTCTTATTTGTAAATCTACAGGCATTGATTTTTTTGGTTGGGGTGAGGTATCAGACCTTGGGCTCAAATACTTGGTTCATTACCCCCCTAAAACTAGCGCAATTTTAGCAGAATCTAGTGCAGTGTTTCCAAGAACTCAAAACCTAGCAATTGGCATACAGTAACTAGCTGCCATT
>QLNU02003225.1:45552013-45579628 GCA_006491805.2 Dysdera silvatica | reverse complement strand
TTTAAAAATGTTTCTCTAATTTATTGAAAATACTCCTCCTTCATTGGATAACATAACTCTAATTCATGCAATTTTATTTGTAGGTTCAAGCACCACCTGTTTCCGTACAAACAGTGCTGCCAAATCCTAGAAAACCAAGAAAATTATCGCCATTGTGGTCAGTGTGCACTCTTCCAAGTAAAAGTATTCGTTTACGATTTACATGTCTGCGGCAAGAAACTGTTGAGCCTGTCGGCTCTGAAGAAAGTGACGCTGGCTCCTTGTCATCTAAGAGCGTCGATTCGCCCGGTAGTTCTCATTCAACAGAAGATACGGAGATCTCCTGACTTGTAAATAACTTATTTTGTAATCATTTTTATATATATATATATATTTATAAATCATTTGTATCATCGTAGCTAAGCAAGTACTGCATAGTTCTGCAAAATGAACTTTGTGGTATATCATTAGTATTCATTATGCAACATTTCCATGTTCTGCCTTTACTACTATACAATGTGTCTCCAAATTATGCAATATGTGCTGCGACACCATATATATGTATGAGGAGAATATTTGGTCAAATGCCACTTTCGCACTTGGCTGTTTTTCATCCCCAAACAGTGCCACTATGGTGTTATTAATAACTATAATATGCAATTGTAATATGTGGTTTTTCGTCACACGTAGAAAAACTTTCATTATATAACTTATTTCTATCTACATAGATGCGTTCAGCATTCGAAATAATGTAAATGGCTTTTACAGTACCGTTTCCTTATCAGGTTTATATATTTATAGGTATGGTTTAGTCACATTTAACCATCTCCGTGCCATGCTCTAACCGTTGTCTTTGATACAAAACTGACAATGTCTTGATATGAATGATGTGGTGCCGAAAAGGTTAAACTAACAAAACTGCATCAGGGAAGTTAATAATTATCTGTGGTAAAACCACTCATGTGTGCATCATGTTTTATTGCAACAAAAACGAATTTTTACATTTCTTTTTATATATAATATTTTTTTTTATATAAGATCAGTATGTATAGAAGGAATTTTTTCCGTAGATTGTAAGTATTGGTGAACGAAGATGTCCACTGGACATAGCTTTTAGTTTAAGCATTCTCTGTGCACTTAAATTAAAAGTTGTCATGAACAGAATTTTATATTATAAAAGAAAAGGAACTCTTGGTAATATCTCTCTCTCTCTCTCTCTTCTTTCTTTTTTTTTAATAATTGCCTTCCCTATATCATTTGCGAGTGTTTTCACATTGGTAATGGAGCAGCGTGTCTTCTGAATTAGAAAGAAATGCAGATTTTTGCCATCATCGCTTAACGGATCTTAGCTTTTTCTCAATTGGTAATTAGGATGGAAAAATAATTTTCTATCCATCTATATTTGACTACCCCAATCCCCACCTCTCGCACATTCTAATTATGTTGTATTGGTGATCGTTGTCCACAATTTAGAATTGGCTATGTGGGGGCCTTGAACTGCAGTTGTGCCTGAATGAATTGTGGAAGAATGTCTTTAGTAATTGGGGACTGACATAATATGAACTTTGCTGTTTTCATGGATATAAAATTCTAAAGGAACCGAAAGAACAAATACATGTGGGCTTCCATTATATGGTATTAATTGAACTGAGAGAAGATCGACACATTGAAATGCTTGTTATTAATTACATTACCTAACACAATTCATAACCTCAGTGAGGCTGCTTTGAGGCAATTTTCATGTGCAGATTTAAAAAAAAATGACAGTAAATATTTCATCAAGGCAATTAAATTTGGCACCTTGATATGCGATGTTGGTGAAAGTTTTGGTCTCATTTCAATTCTCTATCTTGATAATTAGCCATATGAATTATCTGCTGAATGACTCTGTAATACACTATGTGTCGCAGGAACCAGTGCAGCATTGCTGAGAATATTGTTTGCTGTTACAAAAAAGGGAAAAAACAGAAAATATCATACAAGCCACTGATATATTGATGTCATTCGAATTAACTGAAACGAATTGGGTTTAGTTTGATGCTGTATCATAACAGTACTCGCGTTTTCAGCTCAAACTTGAACTCCTTGGCTTGTTTATTACAAAGTTGGATTATAATGGCTCTTCCCAGCATCATTAAATTTACCACAAAAGTAGTTTGCCAATTGACCACGAATGTTACACACAATATTCAATCGATAAACTGTGGGTTTTTCTTTGAAATTCATTATCATAAATATTCAAGTTTATCAATAACGGAAATTTCTCAGGCATTTATAAATAAGCGAAGTTAAGATAATGCTTAAACTTAAAAATAACATCAGATCGCTTCAAGTCTTCTGTAGAGTCTGAAAATCACAGGGCCATGGGCTTGGGCATACTTAATATATCAGTGTTTCAAAGTACTGTGATGGGCCTCCAGGGATTCCACAAGCACTTCACAGAACATCGCCAATAATTCCAAGGAAACCTGTAACCTTGGTAACTGTCTTCATAACAACCACTTAGAGTTAACTAATCGTAACCAAAATATGCAGAAACAATAGGGAAGTATTGCCTTTTGTACTGGTATATTTGTTGCTTATTTTTATATCCGAGTAGTGATAAATAATAGCTATTTTTTGTTACTTCAACGTTTGTAGAGGGGGTTCCATGGCTAGATATGAGGTGAGAGAAGAGTTCTGTGGGATAAAAAGTTTGAGAACCACTGGTCTATGTAAATCTGGCATGGCATGTAGGAACAGCATTTGCCGATTTGATGGTCCCGCCAGTGATGATGGAACAAATACTGTTTTGCAACTTAGTTTCAAAAAGCATTCTATTCTCTTAATATTCGGTTGTCACGGATGGAAAAGATGATCATGGTTCAAAAATTATATCGAGTGATCAATTTCATGTCAGGTAACCCAGTGGTTCTAAAATCACACTACCCCAGGATGTTATGAACCAAAAAAATTCAGCTGCCGCTAAAATAACATGGTGTTTTTAATCCTTCGGGTCATTAAGATGTACCTAAATATTTGTTTGGATTTTTTATGGTGCAAGAGCCCCAAAGCAGAATATGCTAAAAAATGCGATGCATATCGCAGAATGAACAGTTTCACTGTAGAACAGTCACTGGGCGAATCAAATTTTTTTTTTGTCTTAAAGAAATAAAAAAAAAATCAGTCCGACAAATATTTTCTGCATTTCTATTAAAAAAGGAATTTACGTTTTATAGAATTTAAAAATGCATACGACACACACACACACACACACACGCATGCATGCATCTCCTGCAGAACATTTTTGATCAGCTGAAGGCTTGTTGCAGAACATTGCAAAACATTCTGCTTTGGAGCACAAAAGCATCTGGGCTATACTGTGCCAAGTACTTAAATGGAAATTCACGCATATAGCTTTTTTGTGAGCTGGTACATCGTTTTACAACTGTTACGATTGGGTAAAGGGTCTTGAGATAGATTGTAACTGTACATCTGTGTTAATTTCAATGGAAATATATTCCATTCATTTATAACAAAGTTGCTTTTTTTTTAAACGAATAAATATGCATTCTTTACATGCGTATGGTTTAGACTTGACTTTACGAAGTGGTGTATTGCTATGCTATAGAGGAAGTAAGCCAATTTCAAATCGTTGTCGTAGTATGGGTAGTACTGAATTATCCAAAATTGCTTTATAAGCATTGGCAATCATGGATTCAAGTACAAAAATCTGCAGACCAAGGCTATACCATAGAAAACAGATCCATACCATGTTTCCATCTCCCGAATGTTATAGCGGAGATAGTACAGTTCTAGGTTAAGTTTACCAGTCATTTTCCCATATCCATTGGATCGTCACAACACATGACTTGGTTTATTACTCCACAGAACGCATTTCCAATGTTCCAGTGTCCAATGGCGATGTGTTTTGCACCACCGTCAATGGTGACCAGCATTCTATATAGGGATTATAGGCTACAGCTAACCCATGGAATCCAAGTGAAACCACTTCCCGGCAGATAGTATTATTATATGTACGTCAATTCATGTTGCAAGTTGAAAACCTTTGGCTACCTTCTGCAACGAAGCCAGATGATTTGGTTTCATCATATGTAGGAAACATCAGTTGTTCTAATATGTGGAATTTTTGGGCTTTCCAAGTTTAGCTTAGAGCGCTATAACCCTTCATCATTTTTATTTCACTGCTATATCACCCATTGTTGCACGAGGTCTTTCGAACTTGCCTGAAATCTGATGGATAAAACCTGTGAGCAAAATAATCATATCCTGTTCTACATCACTAAGCTTGTGTCATGTGTTCATAGCAACAACTGTAATCTGGTATGCCTACTGAATTTCTTTGAGTCGCCTGAAGATCCGTGAGTAGCCTGAAATTCCCTGCCCAAAGTTCCTTCTATAGCATCGTGATGTGTATCAGTAAAGTATGGATTATCCTACTCACTCTCAAGTGGGTGTCCGGTGATTAATGGCAATATAGTGTACTTACCAAGCTAATGAAAAGATGCTTGTGTATAAAGCTAATATAAAACGTCTACTTTAATATATATGATGTATATCTATTACATCTATATAAATGATATACATCCATCCATTTAAATAAATGGGCAATTTTGTTATAAATAAATTAGCAGTTCATTTGCGTAGCAATCTATTTAAATTGAAATTAACCCTTTGCACTCCAGGCTATTTAGCCAGAGTAATTCAAAGCTATATACTGAATGTCGCTCCAGCGGAGCCAGTGGAGTGCAAAGGTTTAACATAGACATGTAGTCATGCAAGTTGTCATGTTTTTAAAATTGTTTCAATAGATACGTAATGTTTTGCCAGCAAAAAACTTCCATATGTAGAAAAACCTGTCTATAATAATTCCCCCCCACTTAAGTCCTGGTGGATGTAGATTATATCATGTTTAACCTTATCTACAATGGTATCTCGCCCCCCCCCCCACACACTCTTTGATTCCTTGAGTGTTGTTACAGGCAGATTTCATTGTATCTGAATTGAAATTAACATAAACGTAGTTTTATATATAAGCTGGCATGTTGTTTACAGTTATATTGATGGTGATGCATATTTCGTCTTTATCAGAAAAAACTTCCGTGTGCAGCGAAATCTCTCTATGATATCCTCATCCCCGGTCCTGACAGATATAGAATGGTGATATTGATGTAACGACACACTGCACAATATTAAATAAAATAAAACACATTAACACAGTTGGCATTGATTGACTTTTTAGCATTTGGACATGTTAGTGTAACTAGGGTTCTGAAGAAGGAAGCCTAAACGCGCTTCCGAAATAGCTATAAACCATCGTATTTATTTTAACTGTGTTAATGTGTTTTATTTAAGATATAGAATGGCTCAGGTTCAGTCTTGTCTATGATATTATTTTGTGACTCAATTCATTCAAAAATTCTTACAGCATGTAAAAAGTTATTATGTTTCATATCTTGTTGAATGTGGTTTTAATAGAGTTCATCTGCTCTCAAAAGCTTGCAACCATCTTAATATTGTGAAGGAAGATGATCTTCGATTGTTTCTAAGAAAGCTGCAGCCAGATATACAAAAAATTACTTATTCCCATCAACCACAAGTATCTCACTAAATTAAAGGACAATATTGTAATACTTGATTTTGAAATATTTTTATTATTAACATTTCTTGTATAATAAAGGGTTGTTGATAAAGTACATTGATTTAAAATATATTTATTAAAATAAAAAAGATACGTCAGGGGGACCGTGGTCATGAATAAAACTCAGGGGGGGGGGCTCTGATTAGAAAAAGATTGAGAAACGCTAGTCTAAAAATACATGTGGCATGAATCATATCCTAAACTTAAATATATATTATATTGTAGAAACGGTTGAATATATTATACTGTACAAGAGATTGAATATATTATACTGTGCAAGAGATTGAATATATTATACTGTGCAAAAGGTCAATTGAGTTCCATTCATCTCTCTCTCTCTCTCTCTCTCTCTTACACCTGACTGAAGGTCTGATCCCTTGTCCCATGCCTCCGAACTTTTTCAGCTTTCCTCCTAAAATCCCTTCGCCATCTTCCCTTGTGTAGCTTACATTACAGCAAGTAAGGGCTGTCTGCTCCAATTGACTTTCCAATAATGGTTCTTTTAAACCGTAGACCAAAATTTCCACCATACCTCTCTCTCGCATAATTTTCTTGGATTATTGTTATTAAGCAAGATTTATTTCATGATGATGGCAGAAATCTGTTGGATTAAGTGTGAACAATGCATTTATTGTTGTATGGAAAAAGTCCGGTATTTGGAGGTATTAGCATATATATTTATATTGTGTGAAGGTGTATTTGTTGTGCAGTCTTGTCATTTATATGTGATTGTATTATGGTAAAGGAAAAAGCCAAAGTATTGCTTTTAATTCATTCTTTACTTTTTTAAGTGATGGTTGAAATATGGTTGTTTGCGAGCGGAAATGTATTTATATTGTATGTGCAAAATGGTAATGGTGGCTTGTAAATATCGATAATGCCGCTTCATAACGCCCGCGTATTCTTTAGGAAATGGTGATTGACAGCTGAATTATTGACATGCCCGGTTTGTAATTGTTATTATATTACTTGTGAATCAATTATTTTTAACACAAATAGTGGAAGACATACAACAAATACAACAGTATCCATTAGTTTGCCTAATTAAATGAAGCTGTTGAATATATGCTAATATAAAGTATTGCTACTGCATCCGTATTCTATAATTTAATGTCGAATAAGTGTTTTAAAATTATTGGCATATATGGGATCATGGACATATCCAGGTTTTCTCTGTGGGGAGAGCAGAAGTAACGAAGTAGGTATCATTTGAAACCCGATGGACAGGGTGCATCCCTTCGTAGGTCCCATTTCAGGCAAAAATATTGCAGTTGGCATCCCTTACTTGGGCATGCTGCTGTTTGGTGTATTAATAATTGCTTAAGAAAATTCTCAATCAATTGTTATTAGAAAATATCTCCATTGCTGATTTGTGTTTTGTTAATTTACAGAATTGGGACCTGTAATCGTAATTTTTTTCTTTTTAAATTCTGTTCCTCCCCACCCATTTGTAAGAAGTTCATAAGATCGAGTTCATGCCTTTGAATACAACATGGTTCCCACGGTCCTTGGAAGTCTTTGAATTTTTTTTTTGCCAAGTAGGGGCTCTTGAAAACTGCCAAAAATGTGGTTGGTCCTTGAAAAGTTCTTGAATTTTTCTCAAAAAATATTTTTTCAATTTTTGGCCAAAAAAAAAAAAGTATTTTTCCTTATTTCCTAAACAAAGCCAGTAAAGCTTCGGACATGCCCCTTTATTCTCCTGCCCACTGAACATGCCTAATACAAGGGATGCAAAAAGGGTAGCTTCTTCTGGTAGTATGCCAAGTTGAAAAGAAGCAACGTAATTAAACACTCTAATTTCAATATTATGCTTATAATGTTTTGCATTTTTAATTTTCATGTACATTGCGATTGACAATGTGAGGTCCTTGAAAAACATCATTTGGTCCTCTAATTTCATCCCAAAAGAGTGGGAACCATGTACAAGATTATTTATAATCATTCTGAAAAATTCTATAAAGGCTTGGTTATTTTATGCTCAGCCATTACAGACTTCGTTTTTGTAATTTATGTAATGTGATAGAATTTGTTACCCTTCATCTAGAAAAGTGATTCTCAAACTGTAGTACACTTACCCCAGAGGTACACAAGATGCTTACAAGGGTACATGCATCACTGGCATACACAGGGGGGTGTTGATGGGGTTGTAACCCCCCATTGCGAGAAAATTTTGTATATATACATATAAAAAAGTAGAGTTCTAACTCTATGAACCCCTCCCTATTACAAGCCTGCAATCCCTCCCTTATGAGCTTTCTGTGTACATCTAAGACGTGCATGCAGGCGTTTTTCGGAGAAATAAAAATGAAAGGTACTTTTTATTTATTTTTTTAAATTATTTCTGGCAAAATTTGTTCTACAGTGTTACCCTCTGTTATTTTTTCCATGTCATGTCATTGAGGAAGCAATAATAACCAATCTAAAGAAAAGTCATGAACCCTTTGTGCAATCTTTTTACGATGAGATTATATTCTTTTAATAATGACAAATATGAATAATACCAAAAGAGATGTTATTGTAGCATCGTGCGTAAATGTAGAAATCTCGAAATGGCTTTGTCGTTCTTGAAATATATAATATACACGCCCCCCTCCCTATAAGTCAAAATCTGCCTCATTGTAATTAGTTTTTAAAACCTGTCTTCTGAGGGAAATTTTATCGTCACAGTATATTAAACTTCCAATCAACATCAAGGGGTATAATAGTTTAAAAACTACTGATGGGCAATTCCACAGAGACTAGCACATGAGGGATAAAAAAATTTCATGCTAGGTAACGTTTTGTAGATAAATGTTCAAAGTATATTAATCTAGAGCTTTTTTAATTTTTAATAGCATATTTTTTCGTATACGCTTTGTAAAGTATTTCTATTTTTTGCAGCAAAATGTCAATTTTGTTAGCGTGCTTTTAATTTTAAATTAAAAGAAATTGAAGGACATTTAATTTTTGCCTATAAATTTGTTCTCAGCGGTAATATATATATCCTTATGTTGCTACATGAGAAAAAAAATCTCTATTCAAAATAAATTATGTTAGTGTATAAAATAAATTAAATTCGTGTCTTTGATAGTAACAAGAGTAACCAAAAAACAAGAAAAATGTACTAAAAATCATTGAAAGTTGAAAAAGTTAAAGAAGTTTCCAAATGTCTTTATTATTCATTGATGCTCTGTGGTGGCGCAGTGTGGTAATGCGTTTGCCTAGTATGCCGTTAATCTGGGTTCGACTCCCAACAATGCAAAAGACGCTTATTTGGAATCTCATAAAGATCGTACTGCTCACTGTAGTCCAGGGTTTGGTTCCCTAGGCCTTAAGAGGTTTGGATTCCTCAGAAAACAGTATGTCCTGGTGCAGCATGACCATTATTGTTCTTGAGCCGTAAAACCACAAATGAACAAATTTTCTCTGTTGCTTGCACCTAAACAACTCAACTCAAAGTAACAAAACAATAGGTAATCATGCTTGTTTTCAAAGAATTTGTTTATGCAGTTTGTGTCCAAAATTAATCTAGTTTAAATTTTCATTAAAGACACTCCAGATTTGAGATAAAGAACTACTTATTGGTTGTTTTTGAAAAAGCTTTCCTCAAAAAATCACAATCTGAAAGAGATGAATTTACTTCATGGTATGTTTGGAAAAAAAGAAGTGAAAGAAGGTTGGTGGAATAAAGTTGTTGAAGAGGAAACAGTCCCATATCTTCGTAATCACATATGTTTTCAACTCTAAAGTTTCATGGAATACTGCTACGTGAAAAGAAATCAGGCTTAAAGTTATAATGCTGCAAGAATGAAAGCATTATCGAATGGCTTTGATAAAAGACAACTTTTCAGAAAATTATAAGCGTGTTTCACAAATGAAAATCTATTTATTGGAATCGAAACTGAGTCTGTTCACATTAGCATTATGGTTTGATGGCATCCTATTATATTAGTGTCAGATGAACTGACACAGCCAAGAAACTGTGATTGTTTAAATTGACACTATTGGAAAAACTTCCAGATCATATTCAGTTTCTTAGATGTGTGGTCTGATGGGCCAGCTTCACAATTTAAAAACCAGTATGTGATGTTTGCCCTTTAAAAACTGCAATCAAACCAACCATCTAACCATTATGTGGAATTTTTTTTGCAACCTTTAATGGAAAAATCCTGTAGTTGGTATTGGAAAAGCAGCAAAAAACACTAGTATGGCGAAAGTCAGAAGCAGGGTTAATATTGTAGCTGTTTTTGACAAAGTGGCAACTTCTTCTACTGAAATACAAGTAATGAACATAGAACCTGTAGTGATACAAAAAAGGAATATTAATTTAAATATGGATGCTATTTTTAATAAACCTTCTCCTACAAAAGGCATTTCGAAAATGTACTACTTTCATGTTACTGATGGGAAATCTTCATTATGAAAACTCTTCTCTCAGTTGCATTAGACATCTGGCAACAGCTGTTCCAACCATTGTAGCATCCTGCAATGTATCTTTCGTAGCTAATGATCGGGTCCTTTACCAGTCTGGTTCGAACAATCCATGTACTTCTAGTCATTATTAAAGATCAGATAAATACTGGGCTAAAGTTTTTGCTGACAGGGATAGCTCAGGAAATTTAAAATTCCAGTATTTACCCATACTGATCAAAGCTCTATTTACTTTGGCCCTTTTTGGTTACTTTGGCAATACTGATTGTGAGGGATGTTTCAGCATTAATAAAAATATGCTGGAGTCGAGAAATAATCTTTGTATTGCAAGCACTAGCAGTATAAGAAAGATCGAGTCAACTGTTGGGAAATGCAGCAATATTCAGAAATTTAATGAGCATATAAATCTTAAACTTATTTCTGCAATCAAAATATCATGCTGGAAATATGATGCAAGAATACAAGCGGAAGAGAAAGAAAAGGATGAAGTTGAGCGTGATGATTCTAGTGTAATTAAGAGCTTAACCCTTTGCACTCCAGGCTATTTAGCCAAAGGAATTCAAAGCCATATACTGAATGTCGCTCCAGCAGAGTGCAAAGGTTTAAAACTGGAAGAGGCTACGCTTAAAACAAGACTTGAAGCTGCACAGCTTATTATTCTTAGTAAAGCTGAATGTACCATAAATGATGGACTTAAGAAGTAGGATGTGAAGTGTGGTCTGTGCTGTTAAAGGAATCAAAAGGAAAAAATAACTAATATTATCACTACAAAAAATTGGACTGACCAAGGGAAATATGATATAAAACTTGTAAAAAAAATAAGTGTTTATGAAGTTGTTTTTACATTTGGAAGAAAGAAATATGCCTGAACATTCATAAGTAACATGGCAGAGTTTATTCATTAAAGAATGCTACATAACGAAATCGTTCTTTCTGTATAGGGAATCACTCTTAAGACAATTTTTGTTTTACTACATATTTCGTAAATTTATATATTAAGACTTCGTTGCACTTAGTATTTAAAAAAATGACTGCTCCAAAACTGTGGTTTTGCTCTGAAGGTTACTCCAAATTTGAGATAACCTATTCCCATCACTGCAAGAGTAACCAAACTTTATACCATTCATTTCACAAACATGGTCGATTTTTCACAATTTTTTCTCACGTAAATAACTAAAGTCAACATTTCTTCATAATTTTTTGTGAAAAAAATTGTGATTTTCTAAAAAGTCTGTGAGCAGGAATTGAAAGTATGTGTAGAAACATCAGTATAATGCTAACAAGAGTAACCGTGGAATTGCCTTGATCTAGAATATAGGTTGGCAACTTTTGGCTCTTTGAACATACAGCTCTGAACATTTAAATTAGGCTCTTTAATTTCCAGCTCTAGAAATTCACTGCTGAAATCGATACTTCGCACATAATTATATATGTTAGGTTGATTTTTTTTTTACATCAACAAACGACACTTTCGTTGGTTTACACCGGTGTTATTATATAAAATACCTTCACTTTATATTTTGTTTTCAAGCTCCTTGTCTATTTGGAGTTGCGGTATGTTTTTCCCAATGCCATATATGGGTAGCAGTGGTGATAGGAGTCATAACCCTCATATTTAGTTTTGATTTGCTGAAAATTGCAATATTATATGCTATATGTATGTGTGTATAAAATTGTAGCCCTCTCTCCCCGTATAAATTTTCTCTGCACTCTGATGGGCTCTTCTGTTTAATTTTCATTTAATTTGATCCAATAGCTCTTCACTAAAAAAGGGTTGCCCAGCATTAACCGAAAAAAAAAAGCTACAAAAATCTCTTTGGTAGCTTAATCACTGGTTATAAGGTATGAATTCATTCAACCTATGTACAGTTATTTATGATACACCCATATGATTCTAAAGTTTTAATTGATAATTAGATAATATTGACATGCTTGGGTTCAAAATGGAGAACAGAAAGCAATAACTTGTTACGAGGTTTTCCTCCAAAGTTAAAGCAAAAAAAAGAAATGCTATAATAACAAAAACAAACTTTACTTTCTTCACAATCGTAAAATAACACAATGGGCACAGTTTTTGAACTATATGCTAGTATTATGTAAGCTTCTTCGAAGAGGGCTAAAAGCCTTCGAAAAAACGTTTTAAAGCTATATTAAAGCATATAGTTCAAAAACTGTGCCCATTGTGTTATTTTACGATTGTGATATATTCAGCACAGTGAGTCGTTTTACTTCCAATTCACTTTCTTCATGAGCAATAATAATTGTAAGTTATAATAAATGGGGTATCTAAAACTACTTTTGGAAACTTAAAAAGGGTTTGATGTTGAACTAGAACTGAGCTGAACCCTTGCATTACTGTGCGGATCAAAACTATCACTGTACTTAACTGTCATGAAGTTGAGAAATCGTATTCGCAGAGGTACATCGTCGAAAATAAGACTGAGCTGTTTTCTTATGAAGTGCCCCACAACATATTGTTCATGATACCTCTATGAGAGGCTTGCATTATCACCACCATTGTACACAGTTTAAGAACCACTGGTGAAGATAAATAAAGGGGAAAAAAAGGTTTTCTTTGTAAAAAATGTTATATTATATTGCAAGATATTTATTAATGAATTTACCTTTTTGGTCATGTATTTACTTTGTATCACTTTTTTTTTTAAACTTCATATTCAGAATCTATGTAAAGTATGGCAGTTTTTAATAATCCAGTCATATGTGAATAATCTTGCTTAAGCCAGTTGAAGATGTGATTGCTTGCAGTAACCAGATCTAATGCCATAGGTGCAAAGACCAGTGCTGTTAATTATGTCCAATCATGTTCGATTAACGCCTAAAAAATCTCTCGAATAGTGTTTGTTGCAAAGTGTATAATCAAGGATAGGCATTTTAAAGTATGTTATTGGTATGTTTTCTTTCTGCAATGAAAAAACATTTCAGTTCTACTTCCTGCATATTCTTTACGTTCATCTTATGGTATAAGGGCCTACAGTTCGCAAAGTTGTGCAAACCTCTTGTTGCCTTGCAGATCAAGTTCTGGACCATAGATTAGCAGATACATGGCAAACGTTTGGTATTATTATACAATAATTTTCGCCACCCACGTATATGTAGCTCACGCTAGAGCTTATTTTGTTTTTGAAGAAAAAGAGGTGCCGTCCTCATCCTGGACTCGAACCAGGGTCAACGCGTTGAGCCCGCAGTGTCTTGACCTACTAGACGAATGAGGACAAGAACAAACGCATTTTTCTCCGTATATGAGGATGTAAGATATTATTACCCTTCACAGGGATAACACAATTGCCAAATAATGGTCAACACAGAAAAGCCTCCGGGGCGAGATTTTTGTGAGTTTTTCGTGGAGAATTTATTATACAACGTTTGCCACCCAGAGGTGCCTCTTTTTCTCCAAAAACGAAAAAGCTCTAGCTTGAGCTAAATATACGTGGGTGGCAAAAATTATTGTATAATAAATTCCCCCACGAAAAAACTCACAAAAATCTCGCCCCGGAGGCTTTTCTGTGTTGACCATTATTTGGCAATTGTGTTATCCCTGTGAAGGGTAATAATATCTTACATTTGGTATCATCCTGATTTAAGGTCCAATTTTCTGCATAGTGGATGAATGTAGTCGATCTATGTTATTGCTGGGAGGCTTTCATCGTAACTTTTGAGTTTACTTTGCTTTTTTAGTTATGAAGCGAGAAATTTTGACCAAAAACGTAGTTTATCGAATAGCAATTTTTTTTTTCTTGTACAAGTAAAGTTTTAGATAATTTAAAACTGTGATTTTCAACCTCTTTTACCTGTGTACACTTTATACCATACTCAGGATGTTATTCCTCCGCTTATATTTGTTTGTTTGTTTGGTTTTTTATGCTGCAAGGCATCTGGCTATACTGCGCCAATCCTCCCGGGCTTATAAGATTAAGGGCTAGAAAGGCAGTTGCAAATTGCCCTCAATAACATCACTAACTGGACAAATGAAAATGGCTTTACTTTCTCAATAGAGAAGACGGTTTGTGTCCATTTTTGTCGGAGGAGAGGCTTACATCCAGAACCAGAACTCTATTTGGGAAATCATCGTATTCCAGTTGTTCAAAAGGCAAAATTTCTTGGTGTGTTATTTGACCATAAACTTACCTTCAAGCCACACATTCAGTCTCTTAAAAACAAATCCATAAAGCCCTTAATATCTTCAGAGTACTCTCCCATACATCCTGGGGAGCAGACCGTTATTCAATGCTTCGTCTGTATCGTGCTCTCATCCGCTCCAAACTGGATTATGGCTCTGTCATTGACGCCTCCGCTCGACAATCCATCTTGAAAGCTCTTGATCCTATTCACCATCAGGGTCTCAGACTGTGTACAGGTGCATTCCGTACCTCACCAGCTTTAAGGCGTATGCAGCTCTCTCTCAACTATTATACGAAACTTAAATCACTGCCCACTCACCCTCTTTGGGATGTCGTTTTCGAACCTCGTTCCACCTTACTTTTTAATGCTCGCCCTTCATGCATCCCTTCATTTGGTATTCGGATGGTTAAACTAACCAGAGAATTAGGTATAGATTGTCGGAGCATTGCTCCTACACATACTCATTTATCACCGCCATGGGTCATACCTGCCGTGGACATCCATTGCGATCTGGTTAACCACAGCAAAAGCACTACACCTAATGCTTTTTACCAGCAGTTATTCTCTGAATTTCGGGATCATTTTCAAGACTCCAATTTCATTTTTACAGATGGGTCCAAAACAGAAACAAATGTAGGTTCTGCATTTGTCATTAATAACAGTGCCATTGCAGAAAAAATCCCCCCATCATACTCCATTTTCACAGCAGAACTTTATGCCATTTCCATGGCACTTGCGTATATTTCAACTCATAGCTTAATTCCTTGTATCATCTGTACCGATTCTCAGAGCTCTTTAAGAGCCCTGGAATCTTTTAAATATTCACCTCATCCTATTTTATCCAAAATCCATTCACAACTGCAGCACCTGCACAATCATTCCAATATTAAATTCTGCTGGATCCCTGCTCACATTGGTATCAAAGGGAATGAGGCTGCTGATGCAGCTGCAAGGGCAACGAACTCACCACTTGCTTCTAGCCAACTTCTTCCTTTCTCTGACCTGAAACCAATTATCAAGACCTGTGTGAATCAAAAGTGGCAAGAAGAATGGGATCATCAAACCAATAACAAATTGCATAATATTAAACATACAATTGGTAACTGGCCCTCCTCATACCGTAAAAATCGGAAAGAGGAGGTTCTCCTTGCTAGACTTCGCATTGGGCATTCCCATCTCACCCATAGACATCTGTTGGAAGGAAAACCAGCACCAATTTGCCAAGTGTGCAATGAACCCATGAGTGTTTTACACATTTTAACTCAATGCCCCTATTATAGACTTGCCCGCACTCTTACTTTTAACTCTTCATCACTGTCTGACATTTTAAATGACCATGCTGACCATACGCACGTTTTAAAATTTTTAAAAAGTACTGGCTTTTACTACAGTCTTTGATTTTACCATGTTTGGCGCAGTATAGCCCAGATGCTCTTGCGCCATAAAAAAGCCAAACAAACAATTATAAGATTAAGACTCTAGAAAAGAGAGTTGGAGCATAGCCGCCATTTTCCTGCCATCGTATCACGTGATCCCATTCACTGCTGTAGTAAAATTGAGTGATTTACATGCATATTATTTTTAATAAAATAAGATGAAATGAATGAATGTTCCGCTGGAAATTGTTCTAATCGTTTGAGGAATAAACATATAAACATAGAACATTTTAAGTCGAAAACTAAGCTAGGGTTGCAAATTGTATTTATTGGCGACATCTTAAAAGTTGCGCCAATGTTTACAATAGTCGGATAATGGCGGAGTGTTGATTATTTTTATGCCAAAATAGCGATCATTGCTCTAAAGTGGAAAACCTTTATCGCCAAGGTAAATGAACTGGAAGTGTGCAGGAAGAAGGCGGCTGATGCACCACCCTGCAATTCTAAGGGCTCTGTCTAAGATGCTTTTAGCTAGCACCATCGGAATTATTGCAGTTTGCCTATCAATTTAAGTTCCCCCAAAGCAACAAAGAACACTAAATTCAACCCTAGTTAACAACTCTTGATCTAAACCACCTTGGAATATGAAGCAAACATTCACAATTAAGATTTGTATATATCTGTTCTTTTTTACTTAGTAGCTCAACGACTCCAACCTGTAAACCTCATTAAATTCATGATCAGCTTATCTGTGTGTATAAATAATATACAATGTTCAGTGGCCATGTTAAGCTAACAGTTTGATCCCATAGCAAACATAAAAATATGGCCATTAACCCGCGAGTAGGCATATGGGGTGTTTCACATCCCACAGTTTATAGTTTGTGAAAAGAAACGTCCGCCCTTGCTTCTGAAACTGGCCAAACTCTTTCCTGTTGCCTTCAAAGTCACAATCTTTTGGGGTAGGGTGACAAAGAGAAAATTCCACTTATTGTTCCCTGTAAAATTGGACGTTTTTAATGAAATAATGCTATATAATCAGATGGGGTGCAAATCACCCTGTGCACGTTCCTCTAATCAGTGTGCCTGCTCGCGGGTTAAGTGAAAGTGTAATGATTTGCTCCAATTACCAGATTGTAAATAAAGGGAATGAGCAAATGAAATTCGGCAATAGGTTTCTTTCAAACTGCCCATGTCAGCATGGGTGTCATGGAAGTTTGTAAAGATTTGTGTTTGTGAAATAGTAATGATTTTAATTAGGGCTGTATTTTGGTATAGCTTGTCCGATAAGTATATGGAAACATGTAAAAACGAAATAATTTTTTTAATATCTAAAATTTGCTGAACTAACAGTTGTGAAAATGAAAATTTAATTTTCATAGTTCAATGAATGGGAAATGCTTAATTTTTGTGTATTGATATTTTTAAAAAATGTCCCAGAATTATATGGAATTTTAGAAAAACACCAGAAAAAGAAGCATGGCAATATGCAAATTTGCCTGATGTCAAAACTTTATAAGTTTGGGTGGGGTGGGGGGGATAAAGTAAAAAAATCCAAAACACAACTCAGATGCATTTTCAAAAGTGCCATATGGAAAGGAGATACTGTTTGGTGAGATGATTCAGATTTAGAAGTTGCACGATGAAGACATTAAAGTAAATGAAAGTTTAATACAGCTCAAAAAATGCAAATCTTCTATTTATAATGTTTTAAGTGGAAATAGAAAGCATCTACCTCAGAAGTGAAATTGGACGTCATGATTACATTTTTCCTCGAATGGAGCTATTGATTCGGAAACTTACCGTTGGTGATCATGTGTGTATGAAAAAAAAAAATTCACCTGGAAAACGTGAAGATATCGAAAAGTAGTGTTTACAATGTTGAAAAAGATACCATATGTGATATATGCAAATTTTGTAAAGAAACAGCCTTCAACTGCAAACTACAAATATCAGTGATTACGGTAGTCAAGAATCAGATGTCATGGAAGAACGAAAGTGGATGCAAGTATTATTTAGGGGTGCAAAAAAATTTAACCTCAATGGGCTCTGCGATGTTAAATATGACTGCCATGATTTGAGACACAATGAAGAACAAATAATCAGTTGCAAAAAATGGAGGATGCTCAATTATGGTATGGCCATTTTTCGGTTTAATAGTCAAGGTCATGTTTGTCTTTTGCTAGAATTTCAAAATACAGTAACATATCAAAAGCTTTTAAAGGGTTACTGGCTTCCTGCTACGGAGAGCAAATAGGAGATTCTGACTGGATTTTCATCTGTATACATCTGTTCGTAAAGCAAGCTCTACAGTGACATGGTTGAGATCCAAATATGCAAAACTATTGTTGTGGCCAGCCCGGATCTCAGTCACGTTGAAAACCTTTGGGATGTGTAAGTTTATAGTGTCTACACTTATCAAAGTCAAATTGCAACCATTGAAGAACTCGAAACAGGAATAATAAACTGTTGCTATAATATTGACTATACGATAATGCATTGTTTAATAGACAGTAAGGCAGAATGCATATTTCAGGGTAGTAAATGTGCAGGAGGCTTAATTATTAATAAGGTTGGAAATTATTTTTTTTTTTACTTGTTTCCATGTAATTATAGGACAGTTGTTTATGATTGGCTTTGTAAAGACATTATACTATTTCATTCAATCATGTTATTAACAGTCATTGATGATGTATGATATTCGGCATCTTATCAACGTGTATCTTATCAATATAAATCTTTTTTTATATCCTTCATTAAACTCTTGTTTTTTCAGAAAATCACATTTCCGTATAATTATGACGCCTGTATAGAGCAATGATTTCCATTTTTTTTAAAAATAAAGTACTACTACATTATTGTAAATACCACCAATACCTATGATCTAAACCTTTATCAAGAAAAATAATTTTAGAATACCGAATGCTATGGCTAACGGCAGTTATATAATCATATTTAATTTCAATTATGTACTTCATTTTTTTTTTAATTGAATAATGGAACATCGAAATCGACATGTTGAGGAACTGTACATATTGTGATGCTTGACTTTGCTTCATGGAAATACTTTTTTTTTAAAAAATTATACTGAATTTTACTAAGTTTTAATCTTAGGTCGTCCTCCACTTTAAGCATGTTTCTGTATTTATTCTCGATACGAACAAGTATAGCCAAGCTGTCTACTCTCCCCAAGCAAGAGAGTTACGTGTAGAGAAAGAAGAAAAGAAAGAAATTTAAAACAAAACCAATACCCCATTACTTTTGAGCGAGAACAAAATCAGTGAAGCATTCTGTGGTTGCAAAATTGGCGTTACCTCTCAGAAATTGAAAATAAAAGCAAAGTGTACTATAAGACAATTTTCTGTGTATTACCAGTAATATATGTACCACTGTGCAGCATAGAGGTAACGTGTTCATCTACTGTGTGTAAAATTTGAGCTTGAATCCTATAAGTACCAAATAATTGCTGATATTTTTTTTTAACCAATATGTTCTCAACGGAACACATTGTCAAGTCAACATTTGTTATAACCTAGTGATTTTTGTTGTATTTGTTTTGGCTTTATTGGTAAAGGAGGATGACAGTTTTCTACACCGTCAAGTCAGAAGCATTTAATACTTGCTATTATGTTCCATGCAGTGGCGTAGCTATAGGATTTGGGCCCCAATGCAATCGCTGGAAGAGGGGCCCGTCACCCCATACCAGGATCCCACAATTATCTAAGGGGCCTCTATTTCCAAAGCCACCCCCACCTCCAAGGGCCCCAATGCAACTACATTGGCATCGCTACGCCACTGGTTAAATGGTGTAGAACTATTCTTTCCCCCCCACCACCTTTGTCTTTCAATATGGGGTGCTGGGAAAGGTCTTGCTAGCCTTTCCCTGTCCCACAGACACATACTTGGACCTCATTAATATGTCAAGGACTGGTCTATTTCTACAACATAGGTGGATCATCCCCTCCCCGTGATCACACCCTAGCCTGAGCTTTTGGTTTGTATTATGTCATTTTCCTGTAAGTATGAATTTGTGAGATGGACTTATTGTATATTTAATCTCATTTATTATGTGTGGGTATTTTATGTATAGTCCCATTTATACATGGAATTTGTTATACCTCATTAGTTCATTGTTTTGTAATTATACTGTCATTAGTTTGATTTCCTTGTTTGGGAATAAAATCGTCATATTTTCGTTCATGTTTTTATTGAGCAGTTATACACCACGCTTAAATTTCTGTATCTCCAGTATCGTTGCATCAAGACCTTTAACGAGTAAGCTAATTTTTAATTTTGATATAAAAATTAAAACAAAGAGAATGTGTGCAAAACATTCAGATCAATTCCAAATTCTCTGTATAGATTTAATGTGAGGTAGGGCACACTAAAACCTTTTTCGTTAATGTACACCCGCAGATGTAAGTTCCACTTGCATAATAAGCATATGTCTGTGCAACATGTGAATTATCATGAATCCAAACATTGAGCCCTGCAGTGGTTAAACTCTGCTGAAAGCTAGTTGGTAGGGTTAATAAATTTCTAGAAGTTGTAATAAGGAATACGTTTCTGAAATTTTCACTCGCCGAAGATTTCAAAATTAGTTCAGGAGATATCAATTTTAAATCAAAAATTTAAAAGTAGATATTTTATACCGATTAAATAACTTTTATTATATGAGGGTTATTTTTTAAGTAAGGTCCATTTGTGAATACCGTTTGAAATTCCGCATGCTTGTGCAGACTTCCGGCATTCTTTGAGCAGAATCTGACAGCTTTTCTATTCACGCCGTCAGTCTGTACGCTTCATTAAAATATTTAAGAAAACTGAGCGCCTCACCAACTGTGAAATACGGTCAATCATTCAATTCTTAACGACAAGAAACATGAAATCTATGAATGTTCATCATTAGATAATCGAAGTTTACAGTGACAACGCAATGAGTGATTCTAAAGTGCGCAAATGGGTAAGATTGCTCAAGGAAGTTCGGAAAATATCCATGACACATTACGCTCTCGTGGGCCATCTGTAATCACTGACGATTTAGTGCAGCAGGCAGTTGATACCCAAATTCACACAAACAGGAGATTCACAATTTCTAAGATGTCATCGGAATTCCCACGAATTTCAAGGTTAGTTTTGTTTAAAATTGTGTCTGTGGACTTAGAGTACAAGAAATTGTGCTGTCGATGGGTTCCTAAACTGCTGAGTGAAGAACACAAAAAGAAAAGATTGGCAAGTTCTCTAACACGTTTGACCCTTTACAAAGAGGAAGGTGGTGATTCGATCATCCGCCATACAGTTCAGACCTTGCGCCTAGCGACTACCACCTCTTCGCTTATCTGAAGACCTTCCAGGGCGGCAAGCGTTTAGAAACTGATGAAGAAGTGAGAACTATCGTGAGTAACTAGCTATCATCACAGGCGGCAGAGTTTTATGACAGCGTTATCTAAAAAAAGCTGGTAGATTATTATGAAAAAATATTTCAATCAGCAAGGAAATTATTATGAAAAAATATTTCAATCGGCAAGGAAATTATATAGAAAAATAAAGAATTATATGCAAATTCAGAATATGAATGCTTTTTTGAAAAAAAAAATATAATTTTTTTATTACAAAACAGACCTTACTTAAAAAATAACCCTCGTATAATTCTGATTACATAAGACATTAAAGTATACCAATATTGTTATATGAAATAAATTTGAATCAGTCTTGGCCAAATAATATAATCAGTATAGAAACTTATAGTTTTAGTTGTTTTTGGTATATTTTAATAAGGGTAGATTACTTTTTTTATATTAGAAAACTTGATGACGATCTTGTTGGATCCTTGTATGGTGAAAAAATGCTTCACGACTCCTTATATAGGCAGAGGATGTTGCGCATGTTAAGTAATATGTAAATTGCCTGCTCCGCAGCGCCATTTCCTCCTCTAGCGGCCGAAATATGAACTCAATTTTTTCTTTCAGAAATCGAAACCGCATACTCAGGGGAGCATGTGTACGAAATTTGGGTGAAATTGGCCGAGTAGTTTTCTCTACAGAGAGGTCTAAACACCTCCTGTTTAATTTGGATCACCCGGTACATGTACAATTACTACTATCAGTGTAGGGCCGAAGACACATACTTGCAATTGTAGAATTATCTTTCCGAATTTAGGATACCTGGTAATTATAAACTCACGTATAATAGAAATAATTGGAAACTACAATATGCAGAAATTTTTTCAAACAAAACGAGTAGATTTTATATTTCAATGAGAATCAATTAAGCAAATGTTGTATCTGTTGACTTTGACTCAACATGTTTATTAACCCTAAAAAGCTTGTAAATTCAAAAGTTCGTAAACAGTGGTGTATTTACTAGTGGGCTGAAACCTAGGGCGAAAAATTTTCGATGAAAAGTTTGCAAAGGCAGGGCTGAAATTTTTGGTAGCTGATCAAATTATGGGTTTCGAATTGTTATTTTCAGAGGCGTAACAAGACATTGGCAAAGGGTGAGCTGCAATGGGCGCCGCCTTGAGAGAGGATCAAAAGGCACCATATTCTCAAACACTTGCGAAAAGACGAAATTGAAATAACCGTCAGGGGCAAGGCCTTTCAAGGTCGGAGTGCAATATGTGCAACCCGCACCTGGGTGGCCGCAGACTGATTATTATATTGTTTTTTTAACATTGGACCAAAAATAATGTCAAAGATACATGTTTCATTTTATTTAATAATTTAATTAGACACTGAATATACAAAGTCATTAATTAAATAAATTATTAAATAAGAGCAGTGATATATTTTTTTTGCACCTAGGTTGCCAACGAACCAGAAATGACTCTGGCCAGGGACGTCAAATTAAAAAATTTTACAAAAATCTGTTATAAGCCCTAGTTCTGTTTTGTAAGGTTAGGCAGCAAAATCCCTTAGCATACAGGCGACAAAATCTCCCTCTGTTCATAAATGTGAATGATATTAAGAAAACAAAAGTAATTCTAATTACAAAGATGACTTCAAAAATCGTTTGTAAATATGCACTTTCTCCAGACAGGTACAATATTCACTATATATAAATAAGCCTCCTCCCCCATTCTTTCTTTTACTAACAACTGAATTAATTCCCAGATAGATTGAACTCATCCATAACAATTTTTATCGCCGTAACTCATAAATTCCAATACCAAAGCTCTCACATACCTTTACCTTCTAAATTTAAAATACATGCTTCAAATCGAGCTTTATCCTGCCCTATATGGTAGTTTCTCAATGGGGCCCACAAACCAACAATCTCCTCAACATTTAAGTAATGCACTGACCATCATTTGTCATAAATGTATAAAATAATACGAAATTCAATGCAAATTCCACCCACCCACCCCCATCTCTTCTTTACAACTTAAGAAATTTGAAGTCTATCCAGTTTGAGGAAATCTTGGCGTCCGAATAAAACCCCTACCAAAATCTAGACCTTAAAAAAGGTTTTTTGACCATGATTTTTACAACTGATAAAATAGCCATATAAAAAATAGCTAAAAATCCATAAACATTGTCAAAATGTGATGCAAAATAGCTGAAAATAAATAAAAATTGCCAAGCTATGACAAAAATACGTAAAAATAACTAAACCAGTAAAAACTCATTAAAATATCGTACAAAAATTACAATTCAATGATTGCATAAAATTTAAAAAATGGGCATAATCATGACCTACAACATCAATTTAGTGACCTTTTTCTCATTTCTTGCTTTCCATGACCTGGTAGACACCCTGGTAATAAACTATATTGTAAGCATTTGTTTTATGTACTGCCGATCATATCACAGTTAAAATATTATACTGCACGAAAACAAGGAATTTACTTACTAATGTATGTGAAAAATTATTAAAAATATGCTTTGTTGATTTCAAATAATTTAAGATCTAAGTACAGTGTTGCAGTACTAAGTTTGCAAATTATTCATTTTTACGAACAAATGAGCTGGTCCCAAAATGTATCCCATAGACCTAATGTTAATCTCCACACCAATTTACTAACTAAAATTTCAAAAACTTTTTTTTTTACGTTTCGTCACTTTTTTGTATGTTTCTCTTCAGACGCCGAAAATTTAAACTGAAACTTGAAAAATGATATGTGATTGATGTGCTCGGTGCATCTGTCAGTGCATGGAACGATTTGTTTGGATTTCTATGGCTCAAGAACATGGAATGACGTCTCCCAAACAATGATTGCGTTTCAGTCGTTTCTTCACACAGTTCTGGTATAAAAAATCTCTGAGAGCGATCCCAATAGAAGTGAAGCCTTGGTGAAGGAACCGTAAGTTTCTGCGGACTTAACTTTTAAGGACTTTCTGATTCTAGATGACAATGTACAAGCATGCACGAAATAGTAGCGGATGATGAAATCAAGTATTGAACGAGAATGCCGAAGAATGTGCTGAGGCCATCTCAAGCAGGGGTGTGGTGAAGTCGGAATGCCGTTCCAGCAATGCTTTTTTTTTAAGACTTTATCCGCTCCATTCTGTCCCTCAGCTCCTAACATTACCACAAAGGACAGAGCGTTCCAGCACTACGTAATTTATGACTACAATCCTGATCTCAAGACCTACGATCAGGAAAGACACAGAATGGCCGTCAGGGCTGCTTTGTTTTTTTGAAGCAGATAATAATTCTGAGATGCTTGCCAACATTATCTCTATGGAATCGTGTATTTTACGAAGTGCTTTGACCTCCGCCCCCACATCACAATGAAATTTTATACAGTAAAACCTTCCTATAACGATAATTTTTCTCGGTCCGTATAATGGTGTTGTAGAGAGTTTTTACTGTATACTAAACCTCCTATAATAATAACTCTGTCTACAACGATAATTTTTGTCCGTCCGTATAATATTGTTGTAGAGAGGTTTTACTGTATACTGATTTTCTTTGAATATGTAACAAAGATGAGTGCAAATAGCATTTCTCCTTTTTTTTAAGGCAATTCCTGTTTGCAAACTTTTTTTATGGTCCCCACGAGTTCGCAAAAACGTGAATCTACTGTACTTAGAAAAAAAAAATATATATATACCAGAAAAAAATCCTTATTGTTTGAACTTATCTCATATGCACTTTCTCAAAGCTGTATTTCAGTTTCTGCAATTTACTTTTGTAATTCTCAAGTTTCTTCCATTAGTCCCTCTTTCTTTTAAATTTACTAATCCTTTTTGTACTTTATTTTGCTGCATTTTTCTCTTCTTGGGGTTTTAATGTTTCCTTTCTCCTCATGGATGGTTTTTTCATTTCTAATATTATATTTATGTATTTATATAAATAGAATAGAGGATTAAACTGTATTAAACGCAATATTAATTCTTAGAATTTACAAATGCTGTAGTGCAAGATTTTGCATTTTCGAGAAATTTTTTGTCAAATACATTCTCGTAACATTTCACATGTTGTCTGCATTTAACTATTAGTAAATTTTCTAATGTGTCATCAGACATGGTTGACCTGAAGTCAGTTCTAATTTTCTTCACTTGACTGAAGACTCTCTCGCATGCTGCATTACTGTGAGGGATCGTAAGTATTGACAGCATAACCTGAGAAAGTCGTTTAAATTTTAATTCACAAGTATCATTTTTTATTTTACCTATGGCTGCCCATTGTGCATCAATGCTACCTTCATTACTCACAGTTTGTGGAACTTTAAAAGCCTGGAACTCGCTGAATTCTGTTTGTAAAGCATCAACAGCTTCATCTTCTGTATTATTGAACAAAAGAACAGGAAATTTTTCTGTAAAATATTTTAAGCTGGAAAATGATGCATTTTCAAAATTCGATATTTGTGTAACCTCTGCATGATGTAACACTTCTAACTCAAAAGGAAATTTATTGTGCATGTAGTCACATGCTGCTATGAAATAGCTTCTGACGTTTTCATAAAATTCATTTTTATCATGGATGTTAAAATCTTGGATTACTTTCAGTGTTCCATTTCCAATTAAGATATCAACATCATCTTTTTGATTACTCCTCTCATGATAGTGGACTTTCAAAATATTATTACATAATTTTGTGACGCTTGGTTTTATAAATTTCACTAGCATTTCTCTGTACAATTTTAAGAGAAGAGATTTTAGCATATGAATATGTGGTTCCGCAGACTGAAGTTGAGCATTTGCTTTTTTAAATACAGGCACAGTATAAGATAAAAATAAACAGAAAGCCTTATTGATATCTTCCGACAGAAAATAAAACAACCTTTCTTCACGAGACATGGAGTTTTCAGTTTTTTGTTTCTTAGAAATATCCACATAATTTTGAGCTTTCCTTTTTAATTTCTGCGATGCTTTTTTGCTGTTACGTTCTTTCACTTTATCTGCATTTTCAACCGAAACTTTGATAGAGGGAATAGTAAAGAAAGAAAGTGGGGTGATTTGATTCCTTTTCATGGCCTCTTCCTTAAAAAAACTGATCAAAGGTTGCCACTGCTGGATTATACGCTCTAAGCACTTTCCAACAGACAACCAACGAGTGCTAACGTGTTTTAGTACCTTTTTTATATCAGTCTCATGAAATTCTTGAAGAATTTTCAACCTATCTTTTCTTTTCGAACTCTTTTGTAAGTAATAGTAAATGTCTACCAAAATTTCATCGATTTTAAATGGCAAACATGCAGCACTCTTTTCAGCTGCTAAGTTAATAAGGTGGCAGGAACAGCCCATAATTTCAATATTTTGGTGATGATTCTTTAACACCGCTGCTACACCTGCTTTTTTCCTATCATAACAGGTGCATTATCACAGCTAAAGGCAACACAATTAGAAATTGGAAAGTTTTCAGATTGTAAAGCACTTACCAGAAGATTTCCAATATTTAACCCAGTAGCATCTTCTTTCAAAGATGGCATAGATAAAAGACAATTCACAATTTTTTCACATAAAGGATCGAAGAAAGTTACCACTATTGGATACAGCTTTGAATCAACATCGTTGCTTCCATCAGTTGGAACTGAAAATGGATAGCACCTTAAATTTTCAACAAGTGATGAGGATTCCTTTGCAGACATTTCTTTCATAATTGCAGAAGTTTTGGTCTTTGCAGATCCATATTGTTTTGCAATACTGCTGTCAGGAAACGTTTTCCGAAAGAGCATCCCCGTGTGATCGCTGCAATTCATTGGCAAATTATGTTCGATCAAAAACGATGTAAATAAACATTCAGCTTTAATCACGGAGGTATCGTTAAATGCAAAAAATGAAGGCTTGATACTATGATTAGACTCTACAGCCTTGAACGTCTTCTTATGTTTAACAGTCTCAGAATGCAAAGTAATATCGCGTTTACCACCGTGAGTAATGCTTATGTCTTTACTGTAACACATGCAGAAAGCATATTTTGGCCCCAGTCTTGATTTTTGAATAAAATTAAACATCTTCATATATTTGGCTTTAAACGTTTGGTAGTACCTTTTATTAACGGTCGACATCGTTAACGTTGTTTCCAGAAACACCTAAAAACAAAACTTTCTTTCCGGAGCAAAGAAATACCAGCTATGTCTAACACATGGCTTCCCTATAAAGAGTCACATGCTTGACCAAAACCTTAACGGTGTAGCGCATTCTTTCTTGCCTTCCCCAACAACTACAAATACAGATGCATGATTTCGTTGTGCAGAGGCATCACTCTACGTCATAGCTGGAGCTAAAATTCCCCGTCACGCCACGCATGCGCCGTCAATGGCAGGCAAATTTTTCCGTCTTTTTTACCGATATTTGTGTTTATGTACGTGTGTTTATTATTAAATATGCACATATGCGCAAAAATTTAAATAAACATGCATCAAGAAAAATAGGTATTCAAATTTTTTTTAAAAAAATCAGCATTTTAAAAAACACTGGGGATTTTAGATGAAATCTCCGAAAATCGGAAGAAATCATTTTCCGACTGGTAGATCGATAAAAAATCGGAAGGATTGGCACCTATGCTATTTACATGTTTGCTTAAGTTAATAGTATCTTAATAATCGTGCTTTCTTTTTTAGCAAGGAGGTATAGGAGCGACTACAGCCCCCACCACCCAAGTCCCAGTTCTTAACATTCA
>QLNU02003225.1:45537018-45551913 GCA_006491805.2 Dysdera silvatica | reverse complement strand
GTCTAGTCGGTTTCACACCGCCAGTTGGCGAAAACCGTAGGAGAGGTTTGCGATGTCACACCGCCGATTCCCATGTTTCTTTGTGTGCATGCACGGGTGAAACTATAATAACATAATTTAATGGTAATTTATGTTATTATTTTATTTAGTTTTACAAGGGCGGTATGAAACTATACAGACCAAGCGATGAGATGATATCATAAAACCACGCAAGCACACAAAGAAATATCGCATCTAGTGGGCAAGTACACCGTAACTGGGCAATGCATCCGCTGAGTTGGAAGGTTCACGTAAAACAAACCAGGTGATGTCGCCTTATTTGCATTGATATCGTGTTTATCGCGAAAAGAATTTGGGTTGCAACCGTAGTGCGGTTTTTTGTCGTTTTTCCAAACCAATGGCACCTGGTCGATCATTTTATGTAACCTGGTCAAATCTATAACATTGTAATTACACCGACCGCACAAGTTGTCAGGTATGAAAACATAGAACGAGTGTCCTTTTAAAACAATAGTATATCAGGACATTTTGGTTAAGAGAAATTCAGATTACCAGGGTACTACCGTATTAAGTTAAATGTTGAATGGGAGTGTACTTAAAAAATATAAATAGTATAGATGGTAATTTCAGTTAAGTAAAATCTAGACGACCGAAGTTCTACTGTATTTATAAGAAAAGAAACACCCAGTAAATAAGTATATTGCAAATTATAACATAAGTACGATGTGACGAATTGTGCTTGTGACAAATTGACACACCGTTTGGAATCACTCTAAATATTGACACAAAATGCTTTTGGTGACGGAATCAATAACGAAACATATTTAAAATAATAATTACCTAAGGTAATTTTATTTTTTATGTACAAAAACTATTACAGTGCATGTATAGAAGAAGCAATGTTAGAACAGTAGACCTCCCTTCAAGGAGAATTCGTCTCATGACTAGGGCAGTAGTTCAAAAGAAACACTGTCCGATAATATTCTTAAACGCAGTAGGGAACAAATTTCCCCTTCTGCCCTACCCAAATAGTGCACCTGCCATGGAAGAAACTAATCTGCTCAGCACTGGTAAAGCTTTTCTTTGTTTAAAAAAAAACCTTCCAAGAACTTTTCTCAAAAGTTCCGTAATTTTCAAGGACTATTAAGGACAGTGGAAACCCTGTTCACAACAGCATAAAATCTGCACAGCAAAAATGACAAGAACCATACCTCTACGACTCATAGTTTTCAAGGAAAATGTGGTGTCACATCCTGTGTATGGAAAGTAAGTTGTATTGGAAATATTAGAAAGGCATACGCATGAATAACTTGACATGTGCGGTGGTCAGTTTGAACACAGATGAACTCGCCTTTCTAATGTTTTTAATACAGCTTACTTTTCATGCACTGGATGTCATATTTTTCTTTCACATTTTTTTCAAAAACTAAGGGTTGTAGAGATATAGTTCTTGGATCAATCTTATATACTCCGAATGAAAATACTGTGTAAAGTTTATGCGGTCTTAAAGAGAGACTCTGTATATGGCATGATTACAATGAAGCATCTAAAAAGTATTGTTACCACCTAATTAAAGTGCTTACATACTTATTAAACAATCTGAGGTTAAAGTAATGTGCAAATATACTTAGATACAGTACATCATAAGCAAACATCGTACTGCAATACATACCCTTCATTTCGACGTTGCTTGTGGGCATCAGCGTATGTTACCTCTCCAGCTTGACGCATATAGTCCTTCAGGTCCTATGCAAAATGGCCATCCAAAACACATTTTAACAATACAGCATACAATATAAAGGATGTATAATTAAAAAATAAAACTGGCTAAAAAGTGCACAAATTCTACTTATAATGGCTAGGAGGATGGGTCGCAAACTGGAAAATCGCTGAAGCATTAGAAGGGAAACAACGCATCGTTTTCAAACATCCATCTGCCAAGATCGTGCATGGCGGCAACTTGGGAAACTTTATTTCGATTTCTTGAGATTCACAAATTGCTTTCCGACATTTTATAATAGCGCTAGGTTTACCATTCAACCGTTCTCTTCACATTCAATACTGAAAAATTTAAGGTTCCTGGTCATCTTCGAGTAGTTTCTCAGAGTTTTATATGCTTTCTTGCACAAGGTTATATAGGAGTGGCATTTGAACCTCCTCAACCAATAATGCTACAACTAGTCAGGCCACTTTTGGAGCTCAATCAGCATCGTTTGCTTTCTGCTGGACTTCAACTAATAAGCAACGTTTGCTTTCTTCGAGACTTCAACCACTCAGCATTGTTTGCCTTCTTCTAAACTTCAACTAATCAGCAACTCTTGCCTTCTTTGAGAGTTCAACAACTCAGCATCGTTTGCCTTCTGCTAGACTTCAACCAATCAGCATTGTTTTCTAGTATATTTCAACCAATCAGCATCACTCCTATGGTGAAGTGTACTCCACACTTTCTTATTTCTGAAGTGTCTTAATGTCTCTTCTCTTTCTACATTGTCTTATTTCTGCCACTATTCCAGGTTTGTTTTCAAAGTAGGTTTTACAAATATCAATCCAATTTTGGCAATGCATAACTTCACCAATGTCGTTTGTAGAAACCCACTGGTCTTGGCACTCCGACGTGGGCATATCGTTTGTTCCCCATCATCTAACAAGTAACCAATCCTTTTCTCCAATTGCTACACTACTTCATTGAATTGCCTTTTCATTTCTTTTGTCCAAATGGAAGTCTGCGCATGTAAACAATTCCATTTTATCTAATTACTGGATAGAAAGAAGTAGATGCGAACACAGTGGATTGTTGTCATGTCCAATCTCAAACAATCGTGTTTGGTGAAGTAATGCCTAAAAATTAAGACATTAATTAAATCTCGCTGCCGCAATTAAGTTTATTTATCCTGAGACGCTAATGGCATCCAACATTTCTATTATGTGTAATTTAAATATAAGCTTATGATCTCAAAAACTCCTTTCCTTTCAAGGGGGAAAAAAAACACGGATAACACCTTTTTTTCACAAATGAAATTTTGTATCTAATCTATTTTGAATAAAAACTTATAAAACAAACCCGTGCTAAATTTTAAGACGTTAACTATTCTCAGCATTGGAAAAAGAAAAAAAAACTTTCTAATTTTTTTTTTTGTAGCATGAAAGATCAAAATATTTAAAGGAGTAACTGAATAGGTGCTACAATGCCAACCCATCGTATATCCACTAACTTTTAAATATATGCACAGATATCATAATATATGAAAAAATTTAAAAAGTGTAAACTTAGATAATTTTACAAACATATATAACCAAAGTTTGTGTCGCTGAGGGAGGATTATACAAATAGCCAGATATATTATTGCAGCAAAGTTAAACAGTGAAATAAATTAGGCTGGATTTTTTTTGAGAAGAGTATTTTGAAAAAGTATAGTTAATAATAAAAAGGTAGGTTTAAAATTTAACTTGAGGTACTAATAATTAAAATAAACCGATACCTCATTCCTTGCCAGGTCCCCAACAAAATGGATAATTTGCCTACACCAGTTGCTTTAAAAGAATAGTCGGCAGCGAGATTTAACATCAGTTATGGGGAGATGGAATTACAATACCACAATATATTACAAGTTGCAGTGCCTCCTCAACAGGTCCTAAGTATATAGTGCATATACCAAAAGGGAAATCTTTGAAGACAAATTAAAGAGAGTCGCATAATGTTTCCTGACAATCGTTTATTAAAGAGACAAAGGACCCACATTTTATGTTAGAGGGGAAGGGGGGGGGTGTTACAATGCTATTATATGCTGTATGAATGGAAAACACGAGAGGGGGAGGTCAAAACAAACGGGTTACAGTAACCACGGGGATATGAGACATAAAAGTGGAAGACCTTAATGTGGCAATAGACTTGGCATGTTGTTAGTAGCAACTGTCGAATGATGGATAATTAAAAATTCCCAATTACATGGAATTAGAGTAACCAATTAATTGGAATAACCAAAACAAAAATTGAAGTAACCAATTAATGTAATTGGAGAGCACCAAAGAACAGATGAAATACTACAAGTTTAAAACAGATGAAGCCCATAGGGGGCTATTCAGAGACTCACACCCATGGCAGCATTTGAATATGACAAGCTCAAAACAAAATATCTCAAACAAGAACAAAAACTCTACCCTCTTACTATATCGCAGGTTGTTCCACCATTTAACTCACCGAAATTAGTACGTTTAAAACTGCATAGCGCACCTTGTAGATAATAAATAGGTCAGATTGACTGACCTTCACTGAATTTGACTTCAGAGTAATCGCACAGGATTGCATTTAATGTAAATTAATACTATTAATTAATAGTATTAATTTAATGTAAATTAATACTATTAATTAATAGTATTAATCTTGCAAATTAATACTATTACAACAATATAGTGTGTCACAAGGAGACTCCTTAGCTGTTATTTCGACACCAGTGTAAAATTGAAGAGTGCAGCGTTTCGAAGGCAAAAAATTGCATTGTTAAACTTTACAACAGTGTCAAAATAACAACTTTAGTTCGAAATCTCTCCCTTCAGCATCAAATATGATTTTTCCAAAAGAAAACAGGACTGAAGAATTACTTAAAGATATATACACAAGATTATGATGTCTTCTGACATTTTTTATATGTTAAGAGCCAACTGCTCAAAACAGAACACCATGTTGATAATAAATTTAAACACACAAGAGAGGGACTTACTATCTATTTTAACTTGGCAATTCAGAAAGGTGACCCCCAAGTTAAGGCATTTTATTTAACTTGCGTAAAGCGACAACTTTCTCCATTTCCCCATCTGACTGAAGCTCAAGGACTTCAATTCGTACAACACATTAATATTTAGCAGCTGACATATACATTAGCCTGGCAATTCTAAAGTTTTTGGTTTGAATCCAGCCTAAAACATGGCCACTATTTAAAAAATAAAACTATCGGCACGTACCCTAATCAGATATGGGGAAAACCCAAAACGAAAGGTGCCAAGAGTATGACAGAAGCAAGAAAGCAGGGTACGTCTGGGCAGGGCACAAGCTAATAAGCGTGTGAAGGATCCATTTGAAACGAAACCTGCATGCAAAAGAGGAACAAAGTCTTCAGAATACAACCACCTTTGCAGGTTCTGTGCAAAAAGGGTTTCCATCGTGAAAATTACCTGCTGTGTAACTAGGGTATACCCTAGTCCATGGACCGTTGAGAAGACACTGTGCAGTTATAATTGGCAAATTGCATACATAATTCCCTACCTGAGGACCAACACTGCAATAGTCAATTGATTGTGAGGGAAAGGGCAACCACAATACGAACATGGTCCACACATCGCATCTACCACGATTGGTCTCTGTTGGCCAACGACTTGTGCAACATGGTCATCATCACCATGATCGGTCGGTTGGTTGGACAGCCACCAACCCTGGATATCTGCACACCAGGGTTGTGGGACCGGAGCGGTGTGTGCTGTAAGGAAAAAAACTCGCATCGTCTTGTTTGCGAGGTACCGGCCCATCCAAATCAACGATCGGCGTTTTGGATCTCGCGTCCAGTGCGAAAGCCTTCAAGTCCTGCGATCATCCTAGTATGGGCAGCACGCATCATAACGCCTTAACGAGGTCGGTCGGAACTCTGCCACTTACGTTTAGCCCATGATATTGGTGGTGGACCCATAAATCCACACCCATTTGGATGGTAACTTATGGAAGAAATGTATAAACGGACAGTACATTAGAATTGGATTCGGTTTTCATTTAAATGCAACAGTGGCATTCCTGTCAACACATTTCATGTACAAAGCCCAGCCAAATTAACATGCCCAGCAACTGCCAGGTCGATATACTTATATAGAGAATTTGGCTAGTACATAAAATGAGAATTATGAGTTGACAAAAATACAACTGCGTTTTCACTTAATACATGACAACAATTTAAAAAAGAATAATAAAAAATAAATATTTTAAAGTTAAAAAAAAAGACAAATTTTATAATTCATAAAACGATTAAATTAAAAATAATGAATTCAACAGATGTTGAGCTCAATTAATGAATTAAAAATGAATAAAAACCAATATAAATAACTACCTGCCAGCTGACACGACTGCTCAGGTTTTCAACAATTAAACGAAATTCAGTTCTTGTTGGCGGTCCATACCTAAAAAAATAAAATCAAAATAAAACCACACAATTCATCCACCTTGCACCCTTGTTGTAACAGATTTTCACCACACAAAGCCACTTAAACGACTTAGTAACACAAACAAAATCAAGGTTAGAATGTGGTTACGAGTTTTTGTAAGACAGTATTACCCTTCTGTTAACCCTGAGGAGGATAATAGCATCCTACAATAACCTTATATACGGAGAAAGAGTGCCATTCGTGTGCCTTGATGACATAGCAGTTAAGGAACTCTGGGTCTAACGGAGGGACCCTACCTCAGCTGCAGACAAGGGTGATGTCTCTTCCTCCTATTCGGTGAAAGCTCTCGTTTGAGATAGAGTATGGACGTCAGATTGTATGCTGTGTAAGGTTAGACAGTCAAGTACCCCTCTTTCCACCCAACTTGCGCTGTCTGAGCGTCCTGTCTGGGATTACAATGCCGCCTTCGGTGGCCACCCTTCCCATCCTACTACTATGCGTGTCATAAATTACTACCTACCTAGTTAACAGGTTCATGCATTGTCAAATTTATCGATAACCCCAAAACAGGGCAGAAAGAAAATACATCAATAAAACAATACGCCATAAACGAAAGGTGTGCAAAAATTGGTCACCAAACATACAATGAATGCCAAAGACTACCCGTAACCACATTTAACCAAAAGCTAATTCTACAGAATATAAATTTATCATTACACTGACTTGTCACGAGCACCTCCTTGGCGACGATTGCGATTCGGGGGAGGGTTGTTCCTATATCCTCTATTGCGGCTGCTGTAGACATCACTTCCACGTGGTGAACCACGGGCATGTTCGATTGTTACTCTAAGTCAAAAGACATGAAAACACAATAAAAACAACAGTACTAAACATTCCTTAACTGAAAACATTAATACTAGTTATATAGTGGTGGAAAACTGAAAATTGCTTTCGTAGCACCTATGTAGCAGGAAAAATTGTTATTTCGTAGCAGATGGACCAGGGCCTGATTAACGTACAGGCCTCTTGGTCATATCCCTAAACCAAGCAGCATTTTGAAAGAAAAGTGCTTTCGAAAGAACAGTTTTATCGCCATTTATTTTCATTTCGAGATGCTAAATATTTTTTGAAAGAAGCTTTTACAGCATCGTACTGCTCAATAAATCTTTTTGTAAATGTATGTAGAGTCAACCACCTATTACTGACATGCCGTATAAAAACATGTTCTGAGAGGTCTAAGCTTATTTGGAGCTCTTTCAATTCATGGTATTGTATAGCGGATCTTTTAAAAAAATAAATCTACTAAGAAGACTTCTATGTCACAGTCAAAAACTTCTAGAGCATTACCGAATGCATTATGAACTTTATGTACTGAACATTCACTGATGTTGATAATATTTTCATTTACACTTTGGAGTTTATGTTTCACATTCTTCATCACATCAGGACCATCACTACAAATTCTTTCTACGTAGTTCAGGTATTGCTGATAACATTGCTTTAAGTAAGTCTTCGGGTCTTGTATGTCCCATAAAAAAATTGTAAGTAATGTACACGTGTAGTACATACATTTAAAAAAAAAAAAGTAATATACGTACCATTCGGCATTTCAATGAAGTCAAAAGCTGGTTCATCAAATTATAGGAAAAAACGTGAAACACATTCTAAATAATTTCAAAGAATATTTTAATGTTCTATGTAAACCCACAAGTGAAGTACAAATGAATATAACCGGACACCAGCAATCCGAAACTAAAACCAAGCGATTACCATGTGACAAGTGAAATACGTTGATTGAACTAGGCGATGCACGCATACCACAAGACGGTCTAGACGTCCTGGTTCCAGAAACAGGACGATCCTCCAGCGGATTCCACCTTCTGTGGAGATTTGCAATAGGTTTGCCATAAAATCTCATTGCCGAGAAAACAGTAGCATTTCCATATTTGGATCTTATACTGTTGGTGATTTATTAATTTCTTGGTGACTTTATTCTTTGCCAAAATGGCACCAAATAAGATTTCATTTTATAAAAGTTTGGCACAAATATTGAGATTTTTTACGTTTTTGTAACAAGATGTAGCAGCAAACAGAAATTGTAGCAGATTTTCCACCACTGAGTTATAAGTAGAGGCATACCTTGCAGGTTCGATTCTAGCATAATAAAATGAACATTCCTTGCATTCCCAGGACATATGTTGCTCATACTATTCTATAGTAAGTTCCCATCCACATTAATGAAAAAATCCTTAACCACGACTTCTCCCGAAGAGTGATCTGGCCAATAGCAAACAAAACTTTTAACTGAATTTTGGTTTAAAACAAATTACACACAAACGCAGTTTAATTTGAGCAGGAGAAGCTTAATTGTGAGAAATGTTTACTCCGGTTGCGCCAAGATAACTGCGTATATTTGTTTTAAGGAAGGTAATATTACCTGGCAAGTGTATAAAACTCATATTTCTCTCATGAATTTTGGTTGTCGGGGAAAGCATGGCCATGAAAGGTGACCATGTTGGGCGTACATATCGAAACAGAGTCGTTGCAGGTGGGGGGAAAAAAAAGAAATACATCGAAATCTGGGCAAAAAATACATCGGAAACCAGGCAACATTGCCGAGCAATAAGCATGGCGAGAATATGAACTGTCAGTAATACATTTTAGCCAAAATGCTAGCCATTATCGGGGCCTTAGGAGCTTGTGGGTACATATGTCCCGGAGACCAGCTTCATGCAAAGTTTCCACAAACTTCCAATTCGGAAAAAATGCAATAAAACGTGTGTGTCTGCACAATACTAATCGTACCTAAAAAAAGACTTACCGTTCACCCAAAAGTTCCTTGCCATTCAACTCATAAACAGCATCATCGGCATCCCTATAATCGTCGAATTCCTAAAACAGAGATAACATTTCAATTCTAAATAATACATGGCAGTATCACCACAATTTCATCTTTTGACTTCAAGCCTACTACAGTTACCGGTGCTCAGATCGCCAATCTAACTTCACTGGCAGCCTCAGCGAACTCAAAACTAAGGGTAGCGATGGGTGATTACGAAATGTTTTTATAATCACAATTGAGTCTACAATTCATTCATCCTTGCACTTAATGACTGAGGTGTTTAATTGCAATTGCAGCCCTAGTACACAATAAGTTACCAACGCAATTCTTGCTAGTATTTCCAAAACTACACATTAAAATCACTGATATCAAAACTCCACCTACAGAGATTTTCCTTCTAATTTCTAGGGGAAAATTGAACTCGTGGGACGGTATCTGTGCTACCATTGGGATTAGAGGGGTAGTGGTGGGGGGGAAGACTACCAAGAAAACAGCGGATGGGAGGTGGAGAAAACGGGCCGGAGAAAGAACATGAAGAGGTTAGAAGGGGAAAGGGTAGGGATGAGGCTGGAGGAAGGAAAGGGGCGGAGCCTGTATTGTGACGTAAGCAACATGGCGGCAAGCCAAGACAAAGTTGCCATGCGGGCTGGAAACACTTCCCACTAAAAACGAAATGGGACGGGTATCTGCACTAGCATCGGATTTTACAGCGGGAAGAACTATGCCAAAGCAAAATTATCAAATTGCAAGCCAGCTAGTAGTTGGTTTGTACCGGAAGGAGTGCTAAACTCAGCTATGCATGTTCGTTAAGTATGGTTTCTTCTAGTGAGAGTGCTTCTGGCTGCCTCACTGCAATTCTATTCTCTCACTGTTCTGTGAAGAGACAGCAAATGTGCATTTACTTAAAACATTGCATAATTGTTATTGTGTTTGCATTAAAACGCTGTTATCCTCATTTAAAAAGTCTATATAGTTTGGAATTTTTTTCTACTGAGTTTCCAATAACAAACCAACGAATTGAGAACCGGTTCCATCTCACACAGTATCGCGATGCATCGAGTAATGTTTGAAAACCATCGAGAGATTTCGAGGTTTCACATAATCGTATCTTATTCTGCGGTGGCGCAGTGTGGTAACGCGTTCTCCTATTGCGCGGCTAATCCGGGTTCGACTCCCAGCAGTGCAAAAAGAACGCTTACTCAGAGATCTCATAAAGATCGCACTGCTCACTGTAGTCCGGGGTTTGGTTCCCCAGGCCTTAAGAGGTTCGGATTCCTCGGAAAACAGTAGGTCCCGGCGCAGCATGACCACTGTAGTCTTTGAGCCGTAAAACCAAAAAAATCACATAATCGACTAAAAACATCTCGCAATCGGCCATCACTAAAAGAAGCCACACTTCGCGATTATGCACCCTAGGCAACTGGGAGACCAGTGATTACATTTACAGTAAAAAAAATACACATACCACGAAGCCAAATCCGTTTTTCAACAGAATTTCCCGGATGCGTCCGTAACCTTTAAAGAATTTCTCCAAATCTCTTTCTCGCACATCGTAATTCAACCGTCCAATATAGATCCGCGTACTCATTCTGTAAAAAAAAAGTTTTCGATAACGGCCTTCCCTATAAATAATGGCGGCAGATATTTTCAACCCACGCGCTACCATAATTACAACGTATTAAATAAGACGAAATGAAAACTTGCGAAATCGCTTTTATGAATGAAACAAATATACTTACTTGAAATCACGAGAGTAAAATTTTTTTAAACTACCTTCTAAATGATAAAACTATCTTCAAAATCTACCTTCCAAGTGGCAAAGGCTTCAACGATAATGACACGTCAACAGCTACGGGGTTTCTCCCTTTCTAAATAGCTGTTGCCAAACGATCCCTGTAAAAATTTATGAAAACAGCTTCGAAATTCCCTATTGTGTTTTTGTGCATGTGTGTAAATATATAGAAGATTTACGGAATTAAAAAAATCGCCATAAATAAGTACACAAATACGGTAAGAATAAGTATAAATTGTGTATAAATAAACATAGCAACTGTAAACGTTCCAATTTCCAAATCATACATCCATTTGAGGAAGGACAATGTTGGACCATTTATTAGGCAAACAATTTCGAAATTTTAAACACCAATCACAGTAAAATCTCTCATTAGCCGATACTTGCCGGACCGAAAAATTTATCTGTACAAATGGGAGGTTATGGTGAAGCAGGTTTTTTTTTTTTTTGTTGTTTTTTTTTACGGGATACCTTTTTATCCGACCACCAGAACTGGGTGACCTTATTTAATGGGATGTCTAGGCTTTCATAATTTACAACTATAAAGTTAATCATAATTATATTCACCGAGTACGGCAGTCACCGATTCTGACGATGACGGAAGCGATATCCTGAAAACGCTCCGATCAAATGTAAACAAGCAAAGACTAATAATGCAGTGGAAATCGTTTATGTATGTCAAGCATATGACCAACCGCTTATAATTACGGAATTTTAAAGGAAGTTTGCTTTTTATTCTACCAAAGATATCGGTTATAACGACATCGCATACCTAACGATGGCGATTTTGTAGTCGACGTAGATTCTAAGTACCCAGACAGCATAACACAGATGTACACATCAATATTTCGTTGATTTGACTTCCATTACGTCAATAAGACGTCTACATCCAAAATGTAACATTCACTGAGTGTATGCTAAAAATCTTATTCTATTCAGTTCCATGACGGACGTATACTAACGTACGTCTTGGATCAAAACTAGATGAACGTTTGCTGAACGTCTGCTAGATGTCATCTATGGAGCTTGTATGGAGCAACCTGTTACGTCTACTGGACATCTAGTGAATGATATCTGGATGATTGATTGATTGTTTGGCTTTTTTATGGCGCAAGAGCATCTGGGCTATACTGCGCCGATATCTGGATGGGATTTACTGTCTGGATAGGGAAATTCATATCGGATATAACGACGCGACTTGAAGTTAACTTAAAACAAACAAGTAACTGAGAAGCATTTTCAACTTTATGGTAAAATTTTATTACGAAATGTCGAAATGAAAATCACTGATTTTTTCCAAAGCAGTGTTGGACTCAGGAGTAGAATATATGGGCTGGTGGATCCCGAGCCCATCCCCCTACTCTCAGTAATTTGAAGCAAATTAGAATTTTATATGTATTGTAATATATAAATGCATATACTGTGTACTTGCCCTCCCCAATAATTTTGAAAACTCTACAGTGCTGCGAATAGGCCAAGTACGTCCAGAGTTAAGGCCCACCATTTCGGAAATTCACAGGGACCTTGAAGGAGCCTTGTGTTATTAAAATTTAAGCGTTATTTTAATCTTGTTTATTTACCAATGACTGAGAAATTTTTATTACTCCTGAATCTGAATTTTGGACATAATGAAAAAATAAACCCCAAAAACATCGTGATTTATTTATTGAGTATCAGGAGGGCCACAATCTTTAGGGGCCCATTTTATATTTTCAGCGTAGGGCCCATAAAACTCTTAAACCGGCACTGTTCGGAAGTCATTGGTATAATATAATAAATATTTTTAATACATTTGTTTTCGATGTTAACTATATACTTTAGTATTATCTCCAATTTTTTATTTAAAAAAAACTAAAAGTACTATGTATTTAGAGTGTAGTTATAAATATATTTTAATATACATAGTAATTAAATCCATTATAATTAAGTATATTTTCATTTAATTTCGAAACCAAAAAGTCTATTTTTTTTTATTATCAAAACAATTTATAAAACTCTAAAATGTATTATTGCGCTATAATTTTAAAAAGATATCGTTTATAACGACTATCGGTTATAACGACCGAATTTTCACGGTCCCTTGGAGGTCGTTAAAACTTATTTTCACTGTATCATTACTAGTATTAATGTAATTAGTATAAAGTAAATTTGGTGATAGATTTTACCCCGACAAACACATTTGTTAAATGAAAATATATCATGTTATGTGTTTTGATGCTCTTAATAATAATTTGAATAAAAATGAAACTCATATCTATCGTGTGTTTTAAAGTTGTTTTGTTTTTAGTTAGGATAAGTAAGATTTTAAAAACTCCCTTATCATCTTCATTGAGGACTGTCTTTTTTTTTTTTAATCGTACTTTCAATCGTGGTTGAAATTGGTGAGTTTTGACGGCTGTTCTATTTTTTCACAGTGGCTGTGCCGGGCGCTTTGGTGTTGGCCGGGCATTTTGCTGTACGAATAGTCACCGGCCACCTTTTAGCTCTCAGCTGTCTGCAACGCTACGTTGCGTTTTTTGATTCGATAGCTAGTAAAAGAAGAAGAAGTAGATTTGTTTTGGTTTCTGAAATTTGCTTTAGACTGCTTTCGAACAAGAAATTTTTTTTTGCCGCATTTATTTTTTTTATATTATGGGAGTTACGAATGTGTAATTCTCTTAATTATTACTTAATCCAGGTATAGTAATGTATGTATTTCGTCAAGCGTCTCTGTTTATTCTAAGTATGACATAGAACTTGCTATTACGGTGGTTTCTCGAGTTCGTGATTTGATACGGACTTAAAAAGAAGTTCATAAATGTGCAATAATTTTAATTCTATTAGGTACTTTTCTCAGGGCCGTGCTTACAGTGTTAGCGGCATTGGGCGTAACAGTTTATAGCGACCATTGAAAATTTTTCTTTCACTGATCCAAACGCAAAAGGTAAAGGTAGTGAAGTTAAATTAAAAATACGCATTTCAAAACAAAGCTAGGGGTATATCACGTGGTATTTCTTGCTTTACGTCGATGTTGATAAATGAAAGTGTTTTATTTGGGTGTATTGTGCATTATAAAAAGAAAAACCAATACAATATGATTATAAATTTCTGCTGCCGTGACTACATACAATCTTACTCTTTGGTTGCCAATAGTGCCAACTTCCTGTGTGTAAATTCTTTTCTACGTACTGCCATGTTGTATTAGCCCGAAATTTGGTGACACTCCAGATGGACCCCCCTATTTTTGTCGCCAACTCGTCTCCAAAACTGATGCTATACTCTTAAAACAGAGGGAAAGTTTTAGGAAGCGTTAAAAATGAGCACATGCATGTGGTAGTTGTAGTGTCGTAGCATCCGTTTGTACCAGTGGTGGTTTGTGAGTTATAACGATAGCATGAGTGACCGTTTAGATGTTTTTATTTTTGTAACAGATTAGAATTTATAGTATGCTGGGGATGGAGAGGAGGTATGGGGAGAAGAGGTTAGAGGTATGGAGGGAATAAGGGGAGAGGAGGTAGTGGGGAGAAGAGGTTAGAGGTATGGTGAGGAAAAGGGGAGAGGAGGTAGTGGGGAGATGAGTGGAATATGGAGTATCGCAATGTCGGCGATGAAAAGTTGTTGGACTCAAACTTAGTAAATCGGCGTTGATTAGCTGTTAGACTCAATACTTCGCAGAAGATATGGGGAGGGGGGAAGGAGAGAGAGGAGTTATGGGGGGAAGGAATGTGGAGCATTGCAATGTCGGCGTTGAAAAGCTGTTTGACTCATACTACGCAGAGTATATGTGGAGGCGGCGTCACAAAGACGAAGTGGAGGAAATGATTCCAAAAGCCATAAAAGATCAGACGCTTAAAGACAGAAGTTTTTTTTTTTTGTTAAAAAAATCTGAAAAGAGTATAATAGGTAGTAAACTCAGTATAACAGGTAATTACTCCTTAAAAAAACATGGCGGCCGGGAAGCGAGCGCACGATGACGTAATCCGGGAAGGAGGTTGCTACGCCTTGGCGACAATTCGCGCAGGGGACAAACTTGTAGTATAGCTGGAAATTTTTATAAACTTTATGCAAACCACTTACATTTCTGTGTTAGCAGTCTGTGGAGAAAAGATGGGTTTTAATGGCTTTTAAAAAGGTGGCA
>QLNU02003225.1:45524811-45536918 GCA_006491805.2 Dysdera silvatica | reverse complement strand
TGAATTCTTTTGTACTCTGTCAAACATCCACTCTCCATTTACCCGTTTTCCTCTACTATACTTTCATCCACTTCCACAGTCTCTCTCTCACCACCAATCTTTTCTTTTTCTAACACATACGTATCCATACATGCTTCTTGACAAAACATTCTCCAATCAACGAATATGTGACCACTTCTTATATCTAATTCCATTCTGATCAGATCTGATAGTGCTTTGAAAACCCACAAAAAAATTAAACAAAAAATGTCCATCAGAATAAGCTTACTTTCTTCGATACTCCCTTATTATAGCGGCCTCCAAGATCATTTGGTGACTTTAGTATTATGTCAAGATACACCTATGACATATTCAAGGTATATGTGAATAAGTAAAAGACTGAATCAATATTACGTTTGCAATTAGTATTTTTCACATAATTAGTACACTTAACTGAATCGTATGGACCGAACTGTACGAACTGAATCGTATGGACCGAACTCATTGCTTTGTGGCTCATGACGGTTCCCATCACATCCAACATGCACTGCCCGAATCAGTATTATATTGCAATTAGTATTTTTCATGCAATTAGTACACTTACCTGAATCACAGGGACCAAATTGGGGGGAGACTCCCTCACTTGTCACTTCGTGACTCATGACCGTTCTGATCACATTCGATGTGCGCTGCCCTAATCAGTGGGTTATGACCATTTTAGCATACTTGTTTCGTAGGTAAAAGCCCTCTTTTTGAAAAAATCATGGCATCCACCTCTTTGTTCGGTAAATTAAAGATTGTTATTCGCATACTCACAAAAAAAACAAGGATTATTCAAAAAGAAACAACGCAAATACGAGAATCGCAGCACAAATTTCACACCATGTAAAACAACAGAAGATGCCCGATTTTGGCGAGACTTCAACAGTGTCTTGGCGATTCATCACTACGTTGGCGATAAATGTTGGCAACAATTTCAAGGGCCGCTATAATAAGGAAGTACCATTTTCTTCAAACCATGACCTCTTTCGCACAAACCTCTAATAATCGTGACCATCCTCACCTTTTTTTTTTTGCATTGCCATACAAATTTATAATTTAAAGTCTATTTCAAAACTAACCTCATTCCATTTGCACATTTTAGGACACATTTACTCCACAGATAATAAACCTTCTTTCATACACTGTTTGATAACAAACTTTCATCCTTTCAGTTCCAGTCTGTGGAGGAAAAAAAAAATTCAGTCGTTCACTCATATTCTTATGCTACAGCAAACACAATGCCATCGGCAGAAAAGAAGTGACTTGAGGAGATGGGAATGTTGTGTATGCACACTGCAACCATAACCAAAAAATTCTTGAACCAATTTTAAGAGTGTAGCAGGAGTTTTGGCGATATTAGTTGCTGCTTGGTGCCATGAAATTATTATGCAGTTTTACCATTTCTACCTATCAAAACTGTACTATCAGTTTTTTCTTGGCTAAAACTGTGAGTCTGCAATGGCCGCCACAATAAACATGATGGGGGAGGTGCACAGTTTACTGATAATAACGCATTTGACTAATGACACATGTACAGGGTGATCGGAAACTCAACCACATCAATGGAAATGAATTTTTTAGAATACTTTAATGAAGGCTATATACAAAATAAAATTATTGGAAATGAAGTATGGAATATGACCTTTAAGATTACAAGATTTGTTTTACAAGTACTAGTGTACCTAATTATATTATACGTTTAGAATGGCCACCTTTTCCATGAATACAAACACCTGCTCTTTTTACCAGATTCAATGCCACGCTCCGAAGAACTGAAACGGAAACTTCAGCAATCGCTGCTGTAATGTTAATTTTAAGTTCACCGAGTGTCTTTGGGTTATTTTTATAAACAGCACTTTTAAGATAACCCCAAAGGAAATAGTCTAGAGGTAACAAATCAGGTGACGAGGGGCACAAACCTTTAGAAATGAGTCGGTCACCAAAAAATTCTTTCAAAACACGAATCGTATCGTCCGATGGGTGGCATGTGACATGATCTTGTTGCAAAAACAAAATCGTTCATCAGCTTCCAGAAGAGCAATGAACTGACTGATAATGTCAAGGTACACTTCACTGTTAACTGTTGTATTGAAGAAAATGGGTCCCACAATACGAACACATGAAATTACCCACCACACTCTGATTTTTGCACAATGTAATGGAGTTACATGAAAAATATAAGGATTTTTAGTAAATCATATTCTGCTGCTTCGTCTATTTACATAATCACTCATGTGAAACCAGGGTTCGTCATTGAAGAAAACTTTATCAAGCTGTGTAGCACCACGTTTTTTAACAAATGATAGGAAACACCTGCAGTATGCATACATTTTGTCTTATCAGGATTTTTCAATTCGTGTGGACAGAACACACATGGTACGCATAAAATTGTAACGATTTTGCAGCTTTCTACACAGTTCCATATGATGATTCTTCTTGAATTGCTAATTTGCTAAGGCTTTCTTTATCAAATGTTGCAACATAGCCTGTACGTCAGCCAGTTTGTCGTCGCTCAAAATGGAGAACCTTACTTTGTAACAGAACTAGTTTCTCAAAAACGCTGTACTAACCTCGTAATTGTTGACGTGTCAGAAACTTTTGAGGACAAATATTTTTTCTTGAACTCCTTAATTACATATTTATAAGATTTTCTGGAAAAATATTGCTCTAAAATAGAAATTTTTTCTTTTGGGAAAATGCCATGTCGATCGCTTGATGAAAAGAGAGCTCTCAGTGCTAATGCACACACATGTTCAATACATTAAGTGACACTCTTGCTATCTTTCTAATGGTATAGTGGCACCATCTAAGCGTGAGAGATGTAAGTATTCTACTTTCTCTTTAATTTATATATTTTTAAAATTTTATATTCATGAGTTTTCGATCATCCTGTATGTACTTTGACTCACTATTTAAAAGCTGCATGAGCATTATGGGAAGTATAACAACACACAGAAGAAGTCAATTGATCAAATACCCTGTTGAATGTACGTAAGGAGTTGTTAAAAATTGATCTTTTGATACCAACACTACACTTTTTTAGCAATCCTTGGCGGTCACCCAGCTCGTCCTTTCTAAGCACAGCCCTGATTTTTCAAGTGAATACAATAGTTCTTAAAAGCATGTAGTTCGTAACAGTAGCGTAGCTATGCTTCATGGAGCCCGGGAGCAGATGTTTATTTGGGGCCCCCTATGGGTGTAGTCAGGGGGGTGCAGGGGAGCAGTCCCCCCTTACGAATAAAAATTGTAGTGCATTTTGGTATATTTTAGTGCTAACTAATATTTATATAACTAATATATAACTTTTATATAAATAATACTTAACATATGGTACAAGTACAAACAAACAGCAGCAAAATAATGAAATGAAGCCAAAACGAACAACAATAATGTTAAGGGTTTCCTCGTAATTTTGAAAGTGTCAGGTTGTTTTCATAAAAAGTAACAATTGCTTTTCTAATTCTGCACCCGTTTATCCCTCAACAACTTTAAAACCAGTGAAGTCTTCCCTAATTATTATATTTGTCGGTAAATTTTTTTTCATTTCTTTCAATAAAAACATACCACAATGCACAACTGAATTAATCAATCTTTGAAACATTTTGTGTGGTGTCAGTTATGATAGAAAGGAATGGAGCACTGGCTATGTCGGTCATTATGTCTGAAAGTATTTTATTACCAAGTATGGAAATATTTTCATTCTGAATTGTAGGGCTCAAGTAAGTAACAGAGTTCTTCGGCTTTGTTAATATTTCAAGAAGTACTGGATCATATTTTCCGAGTAAAGTTAAAATTGCTAAGAAATTTCCCTTGTTGTTACTGCCCTTGACATGTTCTCTGTGACCTCTAAAAGCTATATTTTGCACTGCAAGCATTAGAGAGACATTTATAACACGACCTAAAACCTTTTTCTGTAAATCTGTTTCCTTCAAAATGCTTTTCTCAAGTTCCTCGTCTATTGTGTTCTTGCGCACCCACTGCTGATGGACTTTACATGCCTGTAAATGTTAAAGGGATGACTCGTGTCGCTTAACTCCTCTGCTTAGGTGAACCCTAGTCATTAAAGCCCTTAGTCCACTGTTGGTTTTCCGAACTTTTATTACCAAAGAGCCATCATGGATGACAGAAGCACTTGTTTAATATTAGGGAATAAGAAGGCCATGACCTTGAAATCTTCATGCCAGATTTGGAAATGTGGTAATAATGTGACTTGCTGAATCCTCTGCCATCATCATCTCGTGGAAATGGACCTTCCGGTCTATGCAGACCCTTACCTATAAGATGCCATTTAACTTCAGAAGACGGATATTTCCCTTTGAAATTTGCTAAGTCCGAAGAAAGTGAAGCTAAAGAGAGAGGTGGAAAAACTGTGTTGTCACTTTATGAGTTAGTTGAAGGAGTTAGTTCAGCTGATTGTATCAATTTTTCTTGAACATCATAACTATTCAGTTCACTTTCTGCACTTGATGGTAATTCTACTGAAGTTTCAGCTTTAGACACATTGTGAAAGTACTGAATTACTTTTTGCAAATGAGTGTTCTTTAAATCTTCAGCTTTTTTCTTCTTCCTCTTTTCTGCACCGCTTTCGTAGCCTCGTTTCATATTTCTGCCTACAAAAATAAATGCAATCAATACATCTTGAAAATTGGTATAAACTCTTCCATGACGTTTCTTTTATGCTGAACCAGGTGCGGGTTTAAGGGAACCCCCCCCTCTACCAAATATACATGTTAATAGTGGTTTCTGGTTTCAAGCAATGTCAAGCACAAATTTTGAAATCGGGCCCTCCCATTTTTCCAAAGTCTGTATCCTCTCCTTAGTTTAACGCTTTTGCCATATAAATACAGTAGGGGTCCCAGTTTCCGAATGGATTAAAAAACAACAATTTTGGGACCGATTGTATGTCATGAAATCCTAAATCAGGGAAATACCGTGGAATTGTGAACCGTTGAACTTCAAAATCGCATAAAAAAATCCACATAGAAAGGGACCCTACTGTATATTACATTATGGTCAAAAGCTTTTTTCAAAATAAACTTTTTAACAAACTTTAACTTTTTTCACAATAGAAGAGACTGGAGCTAATATTGGGAACAAGTGGTAGTATGAAACTGGTCTTTAACCCTTTGAGGTTTCTTTCCGGCCAAAGTGTTGCTGCCCTTTCAGGTTTTTAAGCGGCCATACATATAGCAAGGGTGTGGTATGTGAAAATCGGGAGGGTATCCCCTCCCGATTTTTTTTACCACACTCCGGTCATAAGACCATTTAAAAACCTTAAAGGGTTAAAGGCACTTTTATTTTCAGATGAAAAGCAGATGACTGTTTTTTTTTAATTATTATCATTATTATTAATTTTTTTTTTTTTTGAGAGCTTGTTTAATTACGATTGGTTTGAAGATCTAGCAATATTGTAATTTAGTTCTTTAATGAGTTTTTTTAATCGGATAGATTTTTTTAAAAACGTGGAACACATACTAAAAAACCTGATAATTTTCTGGGTATGTGGTGGTGGGGAGGGAGCCAATAAGGCATGAGGTTATGAAAAATTTAAGGAAAGGTTGTAATATGAAGTCATTCTGAAACCAGGTTCAGATTTGTGTAGAAGAATGTTTAGGTTTGTTAGGTTACGCAAGGTAAAAAGTTTGAGATCTGCTGGAGTCTGTTGCAGCCTTCTTCAACGAAAAACTAATGCCATTGCATATTCCACTGTTTTAATTAGCACATTATGTGAAGTAGTACAGGGTGTCTACTAAGTCATGGAAGTCAGGGAAGGGTCAAGAAATGAGTAAAAGGTCACTAAATCGATGTCATAGGTCACGGTTATGCCCCCCCCCTTTTTTTTTTCGATTTTACTCGTGCATTCAGTTGTAATTTTCGTATGGTACTTTAACTATTTTGTTTATTTTAGTTGTTTTCAGCTACTTTCATAACTAGGCAATTTTTAGTAATTCTCAGCTATTTTCTATCATAATTTGACAATATGTCAGGATTTTCAGCTATTTTTATGTAACTATTTCATCAGTTGTAAAAAATAAGGTTGAGAAACTTTTTTTTAAGGTCAAGAAATGTATAAAAATAGTCAAGAAAAGGTCAAGGAACTGGGTTTCTTATTTTTAGTAGACACCCTGTAGTAGTTTATTGTATAAGTGAACATGGTGGAGAATATATACATATTTTTTTATGCCAAACTAGTTCTTACTTTCTGTAGTGTCTTTGTACTTTAATCTATTCCAGTGCTGTCTAACCTTTATTTGGCATATACTCACTACCTTTAGACTTTTGTACTGTTAGCATTCAAGCTATCTTTTCATTTAATTAGACATTGCATGATAAATGTGTACCTGTTTAATTATTAGGTTCTGATGTACCCGATACCACTACTGCATGCCACTAAATGGCGCATGTACCGTCGATTGGTCAATGATGATCTATTCAAACAAATTTTGGTCTATTTTTATTACTTATCTAGATAATGAAGGAAATCAGGATAGAAATGTTGCAGGAAGTTGGGAGCATCGCTTTTTTCCTCCCTCCCCCCAGTAATAATGTGATAAGTGCTGTCCTAACATTGGATCTGCGTCCCGAATCAACAAAGTGTGCTTATTTATGTTGTTTTAAGTTTGATTTTTTATGAATAGATTATCATTTATTAAGGCAATATATATATATTTTGTTTATTTGTAAAATGTTATTACTCTTCTTAAGAGTTAACACAATTGCCAAATGGTTCACACACACGAAGCCATAGGGGCATTTTTTTTGGTATTTTTTTGGGTGGGGGGCGGATTTTTATGGATAAGAATTTCTGATGTCCATGTTTAAGCTCTAATTAGAGCTTTCTATGTATAGGAAAAAAAGAGAGACCCCCTCCTGGTCTGGAGTTGAACCCAGAACCCACTGTATGTACCAGTGTGTCTTATCCTGCTCTGGTACCAAGGCACAGGAACGATGCTTTTATCTCTATATATAAGGTTTTGAAAGATACTACAGTGAACTCGCATTTTTCCGAACTTGTGGGGACCTTAAAAAAGTTTGTACATGGGAATTGTCTTAAAAAAAAGGAGAAAAAAAATACAGTTTGTACTCAATAATATATATCAAAATAATAATATTAAATATAACTTTATTTGTTATATATTCAAAGAAAATCAGTAATTTTTGTTTGTTTCGTAACAACACCACAAAATGCATGATTCTATGGAGTTAATACCTTCAAGCATCGCAGAATTACTACCTGCTTAAAAAAACAACATAGTCCTGACAGCCATTCTATGGCTACCTTGATCATAGGTCTTGAGATAGCCTCGGCACATTCTTTGTCCTCATTGGATTGTTCTTTGGCACTCTCGTTCAATACTTCATTGACAATTTCAACATCCGATATTGCTTTGTGCATGTTTGTACATTGTCATTTACAATCAGAAAGAGTCCTGAAAAGCCAGGTCCTCAGGAACCTGAGGACCCCTCCGATAATTTTATTCTCTGCCCCTTCTCTCATTCCTCTCCAGAATTCCAATCAATTGTATTTTTAAACTTCAAATTTTTGGCATCCGAAATAAAACATCGGAAAAAAAATGTGATGAAACGGAGTTCGTAAAGTGGAGTTTTTTTTAAATTTCAGTTTTTAAATTGGAACGGAAATTAGTGTTAGTTCTGTGGGATACCTTTTGGGATCAACTCGTTTGTTCATAAAAATGAATAATTCGTGAATTGGAGGTTCGTAAAAACATGAGTACACTGTATTACCCTTTTCAGGGTTAACACAATTGCCAAATGGTCAACACACGAAGCTGCCAGGCATGTTTTTGTTGGCGCAGTATAGCCCGCCCAGATTCACTTGCGCCATAAAAAATCCAAACAAACAAGCATGTGTTTGTATTTTTTACACTTTTTAAGCTTACACTTGGCTGTAGCTAGAGCTTAAACACGCGCATCAGAAATTATTATCCATATTTTTTTTATTGCAAAAATTTGGAAATTTGAAAGTTAGTGAAAAAAAGGTACCAAAAAATCACCCAGCCCAGGGTCCCCTAATATGTTAATCTGACCTTGATTATAATATTCTAGTGTGTTTTCTGTTCGTATCATAGTTGTGAATGGAAACATGATACATTTTATGCATGTGATTGTGTGTGTGTGTGTCACATGCCTTCACCAGTTTTTTATTTGTTTTATATTTGTTTGTTTTTTCAGGTAAAATTTCAGGATTGATATTTGGACACACCCGAAGACATGGTTCATTTCAAAAATCATAGACTGATTCTTTTGTCCCTTTTGAGCCTTATCACCATAATTAAGATAAGTTTTGCAGATGAACCTAAGAAAAAAAATGGATTTTCTGACAATGATGAAGAAGTGATATTTTCCGATTCAAATAGTGTTGTTGTGTCCGACAACGTTGTAGACTATTATGCTGAAATTAAAGAGCAGTACAAGTTATCCAAACAAAATTTAGATTCACCTGAATATGCTACTTCTAGTCATTCCAGTGCGGAAAAACAACCGTCGCAAACGAACAACGAAGAAGACAAAGAAGCTTACACAAACTATGAAAAGGAAACTGCAGATTTGGTTTCTCAACTGATACAAATTATTAAAGTGAAGTTACAGGAACGCCAAAAACCTACACTCTCACCGGATGAAGTTTCTGATAGAATCGTGAAAAATGTTTTGGCCCACGAGGTCAAATATTCAAAAGCCGGTGTATCAGAAAAAACGCCAGAAGAGGCACAAAAATCCAGTTCCACACCATCCGGTGATAGTAGTACCGAGAAATTAGTGCCGAATGTCTACTTTATAGGCTTGACTGACAACTTGGATGAACTCCAAGTCGAGGAAAAGACGGAAACTGAAGAAACTGCAGCTCCACCTGAAAAAGAAAAGGAATTAACAGAAGAAGAATTGAAAGGTTAATTTATATATAATTATAATAGAAAATATACAGAAAAAAAATCTTCTGTAATGCTGAGGTTAAAACAAAATACAGTAGAATTTCAGTTATCCACGTTAACCGCGATAGAGACAGGTCCTTATATTGAGGACAGTTGCATGTAGTAAACCGATCGGAGAGAGTGAGTTACCAAATAATTATTGATCTTCAAATGAAAGAAATTAATTAAAAATTCATTACACTAATTGAATTGCTTTCATTCACTGTAGAATGATAGTTCAGGGGTTGGTTCTCTAGTCCAGCAGTTCTTAACCTGTGCTCGTCGAAACCTTCCTTAGTGCTCTACATGCTCCAGTATTAAAAAATTACAAAACAAAAACAAAAATGCTGGATTTCCTGCTAAAAAGTTTAAAAAAGCCAGATTTATAAAATATTCCTGCTGGTCGCTAAATCAAAAATTTTTCTGCTAAAGGAGCTTTTTTGAATAAGGATTGAGATGTGCATAATTGAAATTCTATATTTTTTTATCCAATGCCATTTTCTAGCCCTTTGGCCATTAATGTGGTTCCCAACCTAGGAGTCACTACAATTATTTTTAGTTGCAATTATTTTTGTAAGGAATTTTATACCAAATGTTTCCAACGCTTTTATATTTCAACATGGCTAACTGCAATATTCTACTAACGGTTGTTAATTTTATATCTATAATATATATATATAAAATATTTAGTAATATATTTTTATATTTAATGTGTTTTCTTTACTCTGTTAAAAATGCTTTTATTATGCAAATGTTGCGGTGGCAGACAGAAGTGGGATCGCAGATCTTTTGGTTACTATAAAAGAAGGATCATGGGTTACTTGGCTACTGTAAATGGCCTGAAGGTGGTTGGGAACCACTGCTCTAAATGCTCAATATCAGTTTGACAGAGTGAAGAAACCACAATAAGCATGTGCCACAAAATTAGCGTTCATGCTATCTTGTAGATTTGGGCATGAAAGAAAGTGGTTCCTTGTTATTAGGTCAAGTTCACACAAGGGACATGTAGGTGGGTCAAGTTAATTCGACAACGATGCTGTTGTACCTACAACAGCATCTCCAATTGGACATGACTACCAAGATAGTCATGTCCATTTCGAAGTCTGAAGCAGGCTACCTCGATTCTCCTTGGGAGCTCTTTGGGTATGATATATTTCAAGAAATAATCCTGACTTTTCCCAGTAACTTTATCAGTGTATTGTAATTGCTTTTATTGTTTTAAACTAGGTTTAATGATTCTTTTAACATTTAACTAGAAGGTTAGGTTATTGCACAGATGATACCTGCTCTGCAAGTTAGTCCAGTGTTTCCCACGTGACCTGGAGAACCTGTAATTGTTAGCAAATTTGAAATTTTCCCTAAAAGTCAGAAGAAAATGAAATATTTTGGTCAAACCTGGAAAAGTTGGGGGGGAAAACCTTTTTAACCTGTTCTGAATAGCTAAATTTCACATGCACTTGAGGCTATTCGCCGCAAAATCGAAGTTCAATTCAAAGTTTTGTTTGTGATCAGTCAGGAATTTTTTTTTTCTCCATGGTAAGTGAGAACTCTGTTGATCTGCCTTCTTATTACCATACACACTGCAGTGATTGGGATTCATTGGAGCGGGATTGATTTGTCATTGTCAATTGCTAAGCTTGTGGACTCGTGACAGAACTGTACACTCAGTCATTGCAGCATTGAGATATGGGTGCAGTGCAGGGCTCGAAATTAGTGGTCATTAGTCATATTTTGCACCTATAAATTTTGTTTTGACGACCAAGATTTTAGACCTTGTCGTTATTTTTGGCACCTAACTTTATTTTTATTGTTTATATGATGCAAATTTCGATTGCTCAATCCTTTATTTTTCCCCTCTGCCAATTTCACCGACGAAAGTCCCAAGATCAGAATCGTTGTTACTCTCGTTAGGGGTAAACCCAGGGTCTACGATCTAATGGGACCTGGCCCACTATATCTCGATTCCCTCCCATAGCATTCTACTAGTGTCTTAGTGTAGCCGTTTTAACCTATAAGGAAGTTGCTTTAGGAATAGTTTATGTTTAGCGATATTCCTTAGTTTTACGCTCAGTTCCGATTTTAAACTTTGCTATCAATTTTCGATCACGAAGACTACACAAAACGAAATCAGTAGTACAGTTTCTTTGGGTTAAGTGTCCACATATGCATAATATTTTAAATTGTGTGCATTTGCGGTCAAACCCGAATTTATAAATAGGCATGTATCCAAGGCATTAAATTTTAGGAGGGCAAAATTGTGATGGTACAGCCCACACCGTCCCAGCAGAATGCGAAACAGACCCTTCTTAGGAATTTCTGAAGAAAGAAGGGATGCAAGAGTAGAAGGATACCTTCGGCGGGAGAAAGGAGAGATTCGAGACAGCAAGCCATGAGGACACACACACCTGTCGCCCTGGTCCCATCGTTGGGCCCTGTCCTTGTTGAAGCGGAAGCTTTACCGAATGTGTATTATTCTATTCTCGATTCGTGGGATACGGTAACATTGTACTGATTTTCATTGTTGCATATACTCCAGTACGAAGAAAGCAGCTTATTAGTTACGGTGATGTCCGCATCTGTGTTTCCGTGAAACCCGCAAGTTCTTTCACCCTTCGGTTACCAGAGGATGAACTCTACATCTCTCGACATGCCGTGGATACGAAATGGTGCCCATAGGCACCTGGTGGCAGTAAACACCTACCCAAATGCTAATGCTCCTAAAGGAGTGGGATTAACACCTTTCCGGACACACCACAAACATTTCAAAAGACAGTAGAGTTCTTTTTTTTTTTAAATTCCAGTCTACTGTTGAATTCCGTCGATTCGTTTTTGCCGGAAAAACATCCATCCTGGCTCCAAATAGTAGGGAATATTTTTGACATTATATAAAATAAATTTATGCATAAAAATATATATATATTTTTTATAATAATACACACAAGGTAATTTCAGACCCTCCCCCCCACATGGTATTCGATGATTTTCTGTTGCAGTCGCATTTCAAGACGGAACGATGGAATTCTTATTTTTCTTTTAGCAGAAAATTCGTAATAAGCGCCCTCCCTCTCACTATATTTCCATTATATTTTTTTTATGAGGGGAGGGGAATCCCGGATTTATGTATGGGCAAGTGTCAGAGCATAAAATTTAAAAAGC
>QLNU02003225.1:45498638-45524711 GCA_006491805.2 Dysdera silvatica | reverse complement strand
GCCATCGGTGAGTATTGATTAATTTTTTTAATTATTTAATTAATAAGTTGCTAATTCATTTAGTCATTCTCCATGAATATGGTCTATTTCTTTTACTAGGCCATAGCATATTACACATTTGCAGCTTATGGAGGAGACATCCTGGCCCAAATGATATTGGTATGCATCTTTAATGAGTGTGTGTTTATTACTTTAAATATGTAATTAATTGTGTGATAATCATTAATTAATTTGATTGATTAATTAATCAATTGATTAATTGCATTAATCTGATTGTTTAGGGATATCGATATTGGACGGGCTTAGGAGTTCCCCACAGCTGTGAAGCTGCCTTAGTTTTTTACAAAAAAGTTGCAAAACTCGGTGAGTTTTTCCATCCAACCTTTGAAATAATCTTGTCTTATAAGCAATAATTATTTCTTAAGTTAATAATTTTGTTAGTGACTCGGGTATTAATTTATTTTCCTCCCTTTTAATTAATAACAATGTGGAAATCAATGTTGAGAGTAGAATATCTGTAAACAGGCAAACTTGAATATTTATAAGAGTTTTTATTTATATAAGATTTTTTATTTATAAAAGTTTTAATTAATTAAATCGGTACTTATAATTACTAATACCAATAACATGTGGTTGTTTGTACATGTCAAACACTACGCAGATTAAATTAAGAAACAATTTATATTAACATTCTTTAGGCTTAGTAATATGAACGCCGATGTTATGTCACAGTTAAATGGTGAAACGTTCGTAAAGAAAAGAAATGTTTTTTGCGTCTGGTGGGATGAGATTCCACAACCTTCTGCAATCTGGGCAGGAGTCTAACCATGCCATAACATCGGCGTTAATATTACTACGCCTAAAAAACGTTGATAAAAATTGTTTCTTAACATGTGGTTAGTAATTTGAATAACTAAAATAAGCCAAGTATGGCACTCACAGATATAACATGTAAGTGGTGTAGACATCCTTTTTTACTCCCCTCTTTGAGCACTCATGATTGTAATTAAATAGTAGAATTTTTGTGTTTCATTGCAAAATAATGTTTCTTAGTGGAAGAAGAATTATCCGTAAGTGGTGGAAGCACTATTCAACGCATTAGGCTACTTGACGAAGCTGAAAATCCAGGTTCTTCTTCAGGTGTTCTGGATGATGATTTGATACAGTACTATCAATTTTTGGCAGACAAGGGTGATGTGCAGGCCCAGGTTTGTCACTCGTCTTGTTTTCAAAAATGGTTTGATCTATATTTCATTAATTTCTATTTTTGTACAGGTTAAAATTTGCTTTCCATACCCACTGTTGTATGCTCAGTAAAGCAGTACATTGTATCATGTAATCTTGTATACAAAGTTCATTAGCAGATGTTTATCAGTATATTATTACCCTTCTCACAAGGCTAGCTCAACACCAAATGACGAATGCCAAAAGTCACTAGGACAGTTTTTTTTTAATACTATAGTAAAACTTCCCTACAATAAAATTATGTGGACTAAGAAAAATTGTCGTTGTAGAAGGTTGTTGTTATAGGGAGGGTTCATTATTGTGTTATCGCTGTGAAGCTTAATGATATCTTACATCCTCATATGCGGAGAAAAATGTGTTTGTTCTTATCCTAATTCGTGTAGTAGGTCAAGACACCGCGAGCTGAACCCAGGGACCCTGGTTCGAGTCCTGGATGAAGACGGTGCCTCTTTTTCTCCGAAAACAAAAAAGCTCTAGCTTGAGCTAAATATACGTGGGTGGCAAACATTATTGCATAAGGGTTCATTATGCAGTAAAACTTCTCTACAACTATGTTGTGTGGACCAAAGAAATTATCGTTGTAAAGGGATTTATCTTTATATCGTTGTTGGGAGGTTTTACTGTATATATGTGAAGTTTATTGTTGTAAGATATTATTACCCTTCTCAGGGATAACACAATTGCCAAATAATGGTCAACACAAAAAAGCTTCCATGGCGAGTTTTTTTGTGGGGGATAATTATATGTGATACTTCCAACACCCACGTTTTTTAATTCAAACTAAAACTTTTTGCTGTAGGAGGAAAAAGGGGCATCGGGCAGAAAAGGAGCTTTGTTCTCTGTCCTTTAGGGTCTTTGTAGAAAAACCTTAATTCGAATTTAGGTTGGGAACGATGCCTCTTTTTTCTCCTATAGCAAAAAGCTCCAGTTTAAGCTATATATATAAAAAATGGGTGTCGAAATTATCACAAAGTTCATTGTATTATGTTCTCAGCACTTTGCTAATGATATTTTCGTTGCTTGTAAATTTTGAGTTAAAAAGTTTGTTAATGAACCCAATTGTGTTTATTGACAAACTTTTTTCCTGAAAAGGAACTTTAATTTTTAGAATCAGTGTATGTTTATTTTCTTATTGAGACAATGAAACAGTCTAATCTCAGTTCCTCCACAGTTCATTTCATCAAGGTTACACCACATATATCTCTGGACACCTGTATTTGGAATTTTATTTTTTATTGAAGTTCCATAAAATTTGTCACGCACTTATTGTGTAATACACCTTAAAAAAATGTATGTTCTTTGGGATTACATAAACATAAAGTTGTCAATATTTAAAATGCCTCCTGGATCTCTCAGATCCACACACTGTGTCTAAAGGAACTGATTTTATGCGTGTGCAAAAATTTCTCTTCATGGCATTTGTTGAATACATTCTCATTGATAAGCACTTTCGATAGACATAACTGATATTTTTAATTCTGCGGTCACTCATGCATGGCTTACACATCTGTGTTTAATGGTTTTTGCAGCAGTATATAAGGAAAATGCAAGGAATTTACTTCTTTTTTAGGTTGGACTTGGGCAACTCCATTATCAAGGTGGCCGTGGAGTCGAACAAGATCATGCTGTGAGTGTTCATTTTTTTTCCCTTAGTTTTGAAATTTATACAAGTTGTGAAGTCCATTTTATTGGAGCATAAAAGTAAAGAATTTGTGGAAAAGGGATTCTTTTTTTAAGATCTCTAGAGCATTTTAATAATATCGTGGAGTGGAAATTTCCCTCCTCTTAGTAGGCTTACAAAATATAGTAAAAAATGTGCTATTTTTACCCTAGAATGTATTTTGTAACCATGATCTCCCTCTTCGTTTGTACATTGAAACCCCTCATTAATAAACACTCGCCAAACAGAAAAATTTGTAAAAGAGGGGTGTCATTCTGAAGTATTTAAAATATTACATTTCAATCATTTAAATACTTCATTTAAAATCTTATGTGTTTTTAAGTACATAAGACTAATTCAAGATAATGAACATATTCATTGAATATAATAAGTAAATTTACAACAAAACGTTAAATATTAAAATTTATTTGTCTTGGAAAAAAATTTATTAATAGCTGTTTGTTGGGTTTTACTCACAAATTATTCTCCTTCAAAATGCATTTTTAATTACAGAATTAAATTCACCACTTTTTCATTATTCAGCTTACAGGAAAATTGCCTTTAGTTTTACGCTAGCTGACACTGCCAGCCTGTATGGTAGTTGAGTAAACGATAATAATAAATTTGAACTGCGATAACTAGGGCCCGGATCTTGATGACCTAAAAATGCCCCTAAAAAAGATGGAAAAATTACCTAAAAAAATTGAAAAAATGCCCTTAAGATTACAAAAAAAATCCCTTCCCTCCAAAAAAAAAAGTTGTGTTATATTTTCCCAAATTGTAAATTAAACAATTTCAACTTAAACAATATTGGTAGACTAGAATTTTCATTCTTTCTCCATGATATGTCAAAAGAAAAGAAAAAAAAAAGGAAGAGGAAGTAAATACCTGTTATGTTATAAATGAATTTTAATGATGTGGAATCTAAGCGCTTGCAAGAACATCAAAATTGCACTGAATAATTACGCATCTTTTAACTTTGTCGAAAGTCTATTTTATTTTCCGAAAGCAAATTTTTATGCATTGAAAAGCTCTTCTCAATACTTATATATGTAATACGACTCACAGAATGAAACTTACATATGTTGTTGGAGCATATTTGAAGAAAACAAATTCATTTTTTTTTTTTTGGAAAATTCTCCACCAATTCCCGATGTTTCTACCTTTCCAGTTAAAATACCATAATTTTTTTCAAAGTCTGAAACCTAGAGTGTTTTTTTTCTTCCCGAAAACATAATTTAGTTTTACGACAAAATCTTCCCCTTGGCCTTTTTAGTACTTCGCTTTCTTTATCGCTGTAACCAATTAAGTCAACGAGTTCCATTCTGTGCTTCTGAGCCCTTAATAATGGAAGGTAAAATGCTGAAGTTTGATCTTATGTATGCCAAATTTCCTTCTATTTTTTCCTGAGAGAACAGACATCGCGCAATTTGAATAAATGCTACGTACTCCGGCTGAAACTCATTTACTGTCACCTTTACAGCATCAAAATTTCCGCTGTAACAAATATGCATTCATTGAGCATCCAACCATGTTCCCTAACGCGTTGTCAAAGGATTTGGTGGTTAAGTTAAACTAGGAGTTTGCGTTTTAAAGGCTTCTGTACGATAAAGATATTTCAAGAAAATCGTTTCAACATTAGAAACAAATCTATCTACATCCAGATAATTTGCCTGAATTTCCTCAGCAACCCTATGTAAGGCATGATCAAGGTCAGTGGCATGGACTAGCTTCGAGAAAAGCATTTGTTTTTCTAGCTTTTATGTCGGGTGTAGCATCCATTAAATGGGTAAAAATTGCCATCTTCCACTTCACTTTGGCCACAAAAGAGTAAAAGATTTCTCAAATAGTTGAGACTTGAATCGGGTCCCCCTCTCAAAAACTAAATTTTTAATGGGACTTGGCTACGGACTTGCATGCTGTGATTGTATCGATACATGCTGTAAAAATTTTTGAACCTCTCCTGAAATTAAATCCTGGCCATGATCTTCATATAAGGTAATAGTTGGGAAGTGTGACTACAGGGTTGAAATAAAAGTTGGGAATGGCGCTAAAGGTAAAGTTAAAAAGGCTATGATTGATATACATAGTTGATTGATAATTGAAAACTGTTGAAGCTTCTTTTCGTTTAGAAATCCTAATTTTGGTTATTGCAACTTATTTGTAATTTTTATGAAAAAATTGGCAAAAAATGATCCAAAACAAGGAAAAATGCCCTAAAAACAGAAAAAAGTAAAAAAAAACAAGAAAAAAACAATCAGCAACATCCCCTAGTGGTAACTTTGTATTTATAATCGTTTATTAATTTTCCATTGTGTATCACTATATGATTTATTTATTATCAAAGTCCTTGTTAAGCATTAGTCAATTGAATTGGCGACTCCGAGTCAATTGCCACTTTTGTTTAATGGTTGTGGAAATCCTTAGCTTTTATCCTTAGTTTCTTGTTGTGAGAAATGCCTCTAGTGAAGGCCAAAGTTAAAAAATGTTTTGTCCTGTTCGTACTGGGGCTCTGATCTAATGAAATAAATCATGAAAATAGTGTCCACATCCTTATCTGAGTAAAGGGTGATGACAGGGGTTTAAAATATATTATTATAAACTAGTTTCTGCCAGGGAATTTCTGACTGTAGAAACAAGGTGACCGTATCTAATGGTTGTCCGTTAAAAGGGGGTTTCACTGTATCAGTATTTATACGGTGGGAATTACTGTTATACGTTAATATACTGTTAACGTGATCTTTGTGTTTCTTCCCCTTTTTAGTCAGAAATTACTGACCAACTGTTTATTGAAGCGTGACCTTAGTTGTCATTGTACCATAAGATTTTATCAATTCTACGGCATACAAATGGGTGTTGCAAAAGCAGTTTTGGAAGAACACCTAATAACTATTATGTCAAGATAGATGTAAGGTTTAGAAATAGTTTTGGGTGTCAACCGCTTCTTTTGTCAGGTGAAAACAGAATTCTCTGCCTTCAGTTGACCTTTTCTCATAAACACACATTGTATTCTTAAGCCTTATCTTAGTAACCGCCCCTAAAAAAATTGTCTTTGAATATCGTGGTAAATATGGTCTTCTTCCAATATTATAGTGCAACGTCACATTTTCAATGCCAGAGTGGCTGAAATTCGAAGCTATTTCAGCGATCGGATCCCCAAAGGTTTGTTGCGTCTAAAATATCCGGATTTAACTTCACCCAATTACTTATTATGGGGTCATCTGAAGAATGTTACGGTGTCCAGCAATAAGCCTAGTACTATTCAGCAGCTGGAAAAAACACTTCATAGGATATTGATGCTGTAAATACCAACATATCAAAGCTTACCTTAGACAATATCTAGTAAAGGGTTTATCTCCGTTTAAATACTGATGATTGTCATTTTTAGCATACTCTGCGATAGTAATGTGACTGTGAAGAAGAAGTCCAGCACTTTGTATTCAAATTTCAGCCGAAAATGTTTTCATTTTCAAAATTGTGGTGCTTATTTAAGGTAAAATTGCCAATGAATCACCCTATCCATCCATCCATCCATCCATCCACGGAAGTGGATCCATGGAAAAAGTCCCATCCAGGGAAATTTGAAATACAAAGGCCCAAGTCAGGGAAATTTGAAATTCATTGTTATAATAAATAACTTATTAAAATAATTTTCCTGAACTGTGCTTTTCATACCACATTACCTACTGAAAAATTTGAAAAACTTGTACTTTTGACTAAACTTCTTCCAAAAGTTACCATTTTGCACCAAAACTAATATAATTTATATAAAATTATTAAGCCTATATATTTCTCAGGAGAAAATGTTTGCCAAATATATAACTAAAACTTGAAAAACAAAAAGTGTTTTTAGCTAAATTATCCAATCTGTAAGGGATTTTGATCATACCAATCTCCTTTGCCTTATATATAGTCATACACATTTTAAATGGAATAGAAGATGAAGCATCAGCTTTGCGATTATATAGTTAAACTCTTTTATAATGAACTCAAAAAGGGCCAAATGGAAATGTTGCTGTAAATATTTAATTAGTGCAAGTTTTTAGTGTAAAGAAATACACTTTTTAATACAGCTTTTGAATTTGTAAATTTACTTTAATTGAGTTATAAATGGCTTTGGAGTTTGCATTAATTGATTTCATGGCCTTGAAACTTATTTTGATTGCGCATATTTTAGTGCATTGTGTGTTGTTTACTGTAATTAGTAACTGGTAATCGATTAAGATTTGGTCTGGAATGGAAAAGTCAGGGAAGTTTGAAATAGAATTTGGGTAGACACCCTGTTACGCTCTTCCGAAGACATCGTTGTTATTTGTCAGTGATCGACTAAAATGAACTGCAGAAACCAATACAAAGTGCTGCCGTTTCAATCTACTGTTGATTGTCTGGCAGCAGTACCATCCATTAGCAGAAAATATCTGATAGCTGTGAAACGAAGGGGAAAATTGAAAAAAAAAAACAGTAGGGGCGGAGGGTGGTAATTTAATTAGTGAACAGAGTTTAATAAAACCTTCCACACATTGCTGATGCTAGAAGTAGATAAATAATTTAGGATTCACTGTTATCAATTCCAGATGCAGGATATTGACATTTGTTTCAAATGTGTTCACTCAATATCAAAAACTACGTTGTATAATATCGTTTCTAATATTTGTCGCAGTAGTTTTTAAAAATAATGGTATGAATTTTTTCATTTAGAGGGCTTTGAACTATTTTACCCAAGCAGCTGAAGCTGGAAATGCCAATGCTATGGCGTTCCTCGGAAAGGTATTTAATATATTTGTAAATGTAGGCACATTTATGTGTGTATGCTTACGATATATGCATACACACATTTATGTAATAAGATGCTTATGATATAAATGTACACACATTTATATAATAAGATGCTTATAATATAAACATACACACATTTATATAATAAGATGCTTATGATTTGTTACTCTGGTCCCATGGTTAGAACCACCACCTTCAGACTTACTAGGCTGGGATCAACCCCTCGAAACTTAGCTAGCTGTGCATGAGTGGGTTGTGGTTTGTTAGGCCATATTATGCCTTGTGTTATTTCTTGAATGATCCAGGGCACAGTCCTTGGGGCGTAAAATATTGTTTGATATAACATTGATAAAACATTGAATTGAACATTTGATAAAACATTGTTTGATATGGGAAAACTGTGTTGACCATTGTTTGATGTGGGAGTGAGAGGCACTGTTTTTTGTGCAAATTTCTCAGCAGTTATTGCATCATCAGTTTTAATGTTATTGAAGAAGGTTTGAGACTTTAAATATGAAAAACAGAGGATGGAGGAGACTATGACGATTATAAGAATATCTTTATATCTGTATCGTTGTTTTTTTTTTACCCTTTTAAAGTATTGAAAAAATATTTTATATGAAATACTGATGAAATTTTATTAAGATCTGTGTAACAGTTCTTTGAGAATTGCATACTGAAAGTTGACTCTTACCTTATTCATTTTGCCATAACCACCTTAAATAGTTCATAACTGTTTATTTTCCACCTACCTATCTGTCCAGGTTGTCATTAGTTTGGTATTTGAAATTGCCTAAAGTCCTGCGGTTGCACAGTGTAGTAACATGTTTGCTTAGTGTGCCATTAACAAAGGTTCAACTCCCGATGGTGCAGGGATTTCATAAAGATCACACTGCTTACCATAGTCCAGGGTTTGGTTCCTTAGGCCTTAAGAGGTTCAGATTCCTCAGAAAATTATAGGCCCAGAGGTTCAAATTCCTTTGAAAACAGTAGGTTCCGGCGCATCATGATTACTGTAATCCTTGAGCCATAAAACCACAAAAAAGCAAAGAAATTGCCTAAATATATATGTCATCTTCAATGACATTTTTCAAGCTTTATTATTATTATTCAGCTCTAAGAAATTCGGTGATTGCAGCCATGGCCTTTTAGTTCACTATACTGGGTTAAATTCCTTGTGAGCAACAAGTATTTGTGTATGAGCATGCCATGGATCTCATTCCACATAACCTTCCTTTCAATGTAAAACATTGAAAATTAATGTTGTTTAAATCGAATGTGTGTGTGGGGTGGGGGGTGGTGGAGCATTTTAACTGTTATAATAAATTGCAGAATCTGTTGTTTTCATGACTAAACTACATTCCTTAAATTCAAAGATTTTGTGTTGAGCAAGCTACGGTCCAAAAGTAACAGGTAAGTCATCAAATGGAGACCATGTTGAGTCATCAATGGAAGAGGTCATGTTCTGTTGCAAAGAAGTTACATTTAGTCACCAAAGGAAAAGGTTATATAGTTGAACCTGTTTATCTTGAAAACCTGTATATCTCGAATCATCTATATTTCACTCCATTTTCAGCCTAAATTCAATGTGTATTTTCATGTTTATCTCGAATTATTTTCTTCCGAAACGTGTGTATTTATCTCGAATTATGCACTGAATACAAATTCAAAACTCAAGTTCACAATGTCACATGGTTTATCATAATTCCACGAGATAGGATAGCAACACACACCAAAACATTTTGTAATTATAACACAGACTACAAAGAACCTGTGGTTACATATAAAACAGAAAAGAAGTGCACGTGAGGAAGACAGCCGCCATCTCTAGTTTCATAACGTCACTTACATGTCACATGATCAAATCGGAATGAAGAGTCCACTATATTGATAGGAGTAAAGTGCATTGACAGTGAATATAGATACGAGAACACACACACATACATATATATATGTGTGTGTGTGTATATATATATTCCGGCAGTTTGTAGAATATGAAAATAACAGGTGCAAGTCACAAATTTCTCAGAAATCTACAAATGGATCGAGACTCTCTTTTAGTAGGGTCTGCGAACTTCAAACGATGTTGTAGGGGGTGAACAATGGATAAATGATCAATTTTACCCTTCTTTCTTTAGAAACTGTTCCATTTAGCTTGTGAAGGAAAGTTAGAAGCTGTTAATGGACTATTTATATTATGGTATGTTAAAAACGCTTTATCCATGCCTATATACTTGTTATTATTAATAAAATACCTTCAATAAGATCCGTATATGTAGGAATCTGTTTATCTCGAAACCTTTCTATTTCTAATTTTTTTTCCTTCCGCAAGATTCGAGATAAACAGGTTCAACTGTATTAAACTGTTGAAGAAAGAGGTCCCATTGAGTCATCTACTTTGTCTCAAATAGCTATGAGGAAGGAAGGAAGAGGTTATAATAAGCAATTAAATGAAAAGATTGTTTTAAGCCATAGAAAAACGACATCTTGTTAACAGACTAAAGGAGGAAAAGTCGTATTGAGCCATCAGCTCCATCTCAGATAACTAGCTTTGTTGTTTTGGGACACTAGACGAAACTAAAGTTTGAAAGTAGTGCTGTGAGTGTGTGAAAATTATATAGGAAAAATGTGCTCTGTGAAAATTTTTATATTTTAATATGAAGCCAATTAGGGCGTCTCAATTTCACGTGATTGACTGAGGAGACATTACAATAGTATATGAGTTATAAGCTAATCAGAATGTGTACCGACATAATTTTGTGATCCGTGTTTTCTGTCCTTTAGATGTACTTAGAAGGCGGACCAGCTGTAAAGCAAAGCAACGACACTGCTTTGAAATATTTCACAATGGCAGCCGAAAAGGTGAGTATTCTCTGCATTTTTGCGAAGCTGCCTTCATATACAAATAAGTTCTTTATGTAAGAAGTGTATAGGTATTTAAAGTACAATAATCTCTCCCACCGATAACTTCCAAGGGATGGAGAGAAAACGGTGTTAACCGTGATGTGTGTAATTCTATAAAACATTTTTCGAGGCCGTCAAATACCATCGTTAAATAGAAATGGTCATTAAGTAGGATGTTATTGATAGCAATTACTGCATGTGTGAATGTACAAAGAACGACTGATGTTTGATTAGAAGGAATTCCATACATTGAAGATTGATGACTATGAACTGGTTGGCCTTTAACCTCATGTCTCACATTTGAATAGGTGTTTCAAATAACCTCAACGATTTCGGTACAATGAAAGTAGTAATATTTTGTAATGTAAATACATTGAGTATTGTCTATTGTATTATTTTTATAACTGTGTTGATATGTCTCTCTTGTTTCAGAGTAATCCTGTTGGACAAAGTGGTTTGGGTCTGATGTATCTTTACGGAAAGGGCGTTCCAAAGGTATGCTAATTTTCTTTTTCAATTCTTATGAGGCATTCAATAATATAATATAGTAGAGCGCCAATTATCCGAACTCGTCGGGACCGGCCCTAGTTCGGATAATTGAACAGGTACCTTAAGGGATGTTCCTGACTATACTAAAACAGTTGAAATATATATATTTTTTTATGCATAATGGGTTTTCTTAATACAGCAAATGTATGCTTTTATCAAATTTAGTAGTGGATAAGTAGATTTAAAAAAAATACTATTGTGTGCGCACAATTTTCTTTCACACTTTATCCAGGCTTAGGACTTGCAGCTGTTAGTGCTGGCGTCTTTTTTTTTTCAAAGCAAGATTTTCCTTTTCACAAGCTCTTATTCTCTTGTTACTGCTCCCAACGATACACTGATCGGGGGAATGTTCCCATTTCGGATCGTGTGCTGCTAAAGAAAAAAAAGAAAAAATATATAGGGTGTTTGGTTAATTGGAGATCGAATAACCGGCGCTCTACTGTACTGCTTTTAGTATTTACCTAATATTGGGATTTTACTGACCTAGTTTGATATTATTGTATTGTGTGGCACTTTTGGAGTTTTTGGTCTACATGTCATTGTGCATACGTGCATTGTTGTCTACGTGCATTGTTCTAAAAATGGCTTTATAGGTGCAAAGACCATTACAGTCTTTGCATAGTGGAACGCAATCAGCGAAAATGGCTTTAGTTGATTTCAGGTCTCTCTATGCTTGGTTTTTATTTTGGCCATTTCTGTTTTAATATCTTTAATCGTCTGCATTGAAATTTAGCAACACTTTCTCCAGAAAACCGTTGATTTCGTTTATATTGCATAAGTGATATGTAAGGATATCGTTGTACTTTTTAATATTTGATTGTATAATGTAGGTTCCCTGTTACTAATGTCGTTTTATGCGATGGAAATTAATTTTTAATTACCTTTTAGTAATATATTTTATATTTTTAGGACTACAATACGGCCCTTAAGTACTTTTCACTGGCAGCAAACCAAGGATGGGTTGATGGTCAACTGCAGTTAGGGAACATGTACTATAGTGAGTTTCTCTTCTCTTGGAATTATGTCGATTTTTACATAAACGAAGTAGCATAATTGAGAGCCATACTATTTACTGTTACAATGTTGAATAGTGTTTGTAATTTTAGAACTGAGTAGTGGTACTTGTAGCAGTAGAAATGAACAGTATTGATAATAAATATTTATAATTGTAGAAAATAAATAAATAATAATAGTGTTAATAAAATAATAATAATAGTGAAAATAAATAAATAATAATGAAGTAGAAATAAATAAATAATAATAGTAGAAAATAAATAAATAATGATAGTAGAAAATAAATAAATATTGATAGTAGAAATAAATAAATAACAATAGTAGAAAATAAATAAGTAATGATAGTAGAAAATAAATAAATGAATAATATTGATAATAAATATTTATAATTGTAGAAAATAAATAATAATAGTGTTAATAAAATAATAATAATAAATAGTGTTAAATACCATTGGTAACATAGAACTGTGGTTATAATAGTAGATTCAAGTAGCAGTTGTAATAGCAGAACTGAGCAGTACTTGTAATAATAAAATTGAGTAGAGCATATTTAAAATTTTTAGGTGGTCTGGGAATTCGCAGGGACTATAAAATGGCAATTAAATATTATACGATGGCCTCCCAATCTGGACATGTTCTAGCCTTCTATAATCTTGCCCAGATGCATGCAACTGGAACTGGAACATCAAGATCTTGCCATACAGCTGTTGAGGTACTATTTAGTTTCATTATGAAATTTACATATATTTCATTTGTGTTTGATTTGTATGTTTTCTGTTCTGGCTGGTAAGATTTTTCTCACTGGCAGGGATGTCCTAGAGAGAGAGAAATAAAAAAAAGGAGGAAATAAAAGAATTTAAGAAAAGGGGGTGTCTGGCCATATGAAAAACCTGGAAAAGTCAGGAAATTTTTTTAAACTTTAGCTTACGTGTGGGACAACGTATATCCCAGCAGATTTCCCTCCCAAAAGATGGGATAAGCTTTATCCCACAAATTTCCCCCCTCTTTCATGTTCTTCTCAAGTCAATGGTCAGTTTAGTAGTACAAATGGTTTGATCGTGGGTGTTAACGAAAAAGGGTACGAAATAATGACCTATTGTACGAACAGGACCTTTTCCCTCCCTCCCTGTTCTTCACTGCTTTGTACGAAAGTTAACAGTCTGCTATTAGATTACGAGTAGGTTTCTTATCTTTCACTAACGTACAATACATGCTCACTAAAGTTATTTGTACTTAAGGGCAGCTACACCTCCCTTCTGACCCTATGTGGCGACACTTTCAGGTGCCACTTAGGTTGATTTGTAGGGGGGGGGGGAAAGAAGTGGTATTTCCCCGTATGTAAGGACAAATTTCTGTTTTCCAGCTCCATAAGCTAAAGGTTAAGCTGTCCTTGCAAAGCACAATTTCTTGGTTTGAAACATGCCCAAGAAATTTAAGATCTGCAGATACTTTAATTCTGCTGGTTAGAAAACATGGAGCACCTGGTTCGTCCATTATGCCTGATTAGTGGAAGACTTTCAGAAGTTTAGCAAATATTTCAAGCATTCACACTATATGGTAAACCATTCCAGGAACTTTGTAGATCTGCTCATAGGGGGTCCACACGCACATAGAAGAGGTATTATGGTGGGATATGGCAAACCCTTTTCAGAATGGTAGCTTTCATGATTATTTAACCAATGGCTTATATGAGCAGCTTTGTTGAATGTGTTGGCAAATTGATGCATTTGACAGGGTGGTCACAGCCGGGTAAAAACCTGGAAAATCGGGAAATGTCAGGGAAATTCGCGAGTAGGGAAATTTTAAGGGAAAATAGCAAAAATAGCCAGATTTAGTTATAAATAGCATAATTTGGCTATAAATAACTTATTTGGCTATAAAATAGATAAACTAGCAATATTTTGGCAACCGCAATAAATTATCAGTTTAGCTTCGGTTTTCGCTGTGTATGTTTTATTCTGTTATTTTTACTTGTTATAATTTATATACCTTTAACAATGAACTGGGACCTTGGAGGGAGTTCTTAACCTATTTGTGGGTCATGGATTCATATGAGATGTGTTTGTTCGTGTTTGTTTTTGAAAAAATTTCTGAAAAGGAAATTAATGTAAATTTTAGTAAGTAAAATCTCTAGTACACCACTAAACAAAATAGCTTATTTTTTAATAATTGTAAATTTTTAGTCAAACTTTTTTTTAAAAGGTGCTTAATCTGTAATGAAAATCTGTTTGCAAATTTGTTTCCATCCTTCATTTGAATAATTATTTTTTCATTAATAATACTTTATTAAAATTTTCAGTATATCACTAAATGAAATACCTTATTTTTTAATAATACTTAAAAATTAAAAAAAAAAATTGTAGTTTTTTTTTAAAAGGTGCTGAAGGATCTTCAAAGTATATGTTGGCAAATTTCTATCTTTTTTCATCCTTCATTTTAATGGTTATTTCATCATTAAGGGTATCTGAATTTAATACTAATTTTTAAGAATTCAGATAACACTTATACATAAATTCCATAAGATTAAAAGGACAAAAATATTTTTGCCCTCTTAATCTTATGGAATTTATGTATAAGTGTTACCCGAATTCTTAAAAATAGGAATCTAAAGATTTGTGTGATCTGTTTTGATTTTGCATAAGAGTTATTTTTTGATTATTGATTAAAGAAATTTTAACTTTGTAAACTATATTAATGACAAGTTCCTATTATACTTACTAATATATTATAATAATAATATAACTTACTAATAAAAATGCATTATCAGGGAAATTTATGCGACAAACAGGGAATTATCAGGGAAATTCAAACGATTTCAGACCCTACCCCTGATTCCGAGCAAATAAATGGTGGAAGAGATTAAATATGTCATAAATATATAAAAAGTCATTTCCAGGAGACCAATCCACCATATTCTGGGATTGAAATAATATAATAAGAAAATATCACATAGTCCCCAATTACCTGGATAATTCGAATTGTCAGATAATAATTTCAGTCAGAGATAATTTTAACGAATGGGGAGGATGAAATTTTTTGGCCAAACCTGGAAAACCTTTCTACCTTCCATTCTGAATAATTAAATTTCACGCAAACGTGAAACTAATTTCCCAAAATACAAAGTTCAATTTAAAGGTTTGTTTGCGGTTAGTTAGGGAATTCTGTTGGAAAAGTCAGGAAATTTTTCCTCCCAAGATGAGTGAGAACCCTGAATAATCACCCCCCTCCCCCCCAACGTACAAGACTAAACCTAGATATAGTTGAAATAAATGTCCTAAATATATCTAAAAGGCCTAAATAAATACCCTATATATATATATATCTTAAAGACTAAATAAATACCCTAAATATACCTTAGACTAATCAAATACCTTAAATATATCTTAAAGACTAATTAAACAGATGCTCTAAATACATCTTTAAAAAAAATAATTAAATAACTACCCTAAACTATGACTTCAGCTATCCTTGCAACTCCAAGCATAAAATAGATGAAAATTACACTAGCAGCTGGATTCAAACCAACAACCCTAAGATTACTAATCTGACAATCTTGCTGTAACCTGCCATATGTGGTTTATTCTTCATGCGTATATTGTTGAAAATGAAGAGACTTCTCTTATTAAAGAAAAGACTGGAGCTACAAAGCTGAGCTGTGTGTCTGAGGAGAAGGCATCTATTGCATTGCAATTTTTAGTCTTTGGTATGATTTTTTAACTTCACTAATTACAATATAAAGTAAAAAATAAGAGACAGTTTGAGTTTGAATTTAAAGTTAAGGATATGTGAAACATATATAAAAAATAAAAACTTGATTTAATCTTTTGCGATCTCCCTATTAGTAAGAGATGAATTCTTAACACGTTATAGTAAAACAAAGAATGTTAAAGTAACTGTGTTAGCTTCGCCATAAGAGGCTTGGTTTAGTAACCTGGAAATTATTGGGTCAGATTTAGCATACTACGTGATTTCTTTTCTGACACGTGACTTTTGTCATTTTCTCTTTATTTGACAGCCACGAAAACGGTACTTATGTCTTGCTGTTACAAAGGTTTACAACAGTGGTTCCTAACCCAATTTAAGCCGCGGATCACTTTTCCACTTTAAAAAATTCTCACAAGTTCAGGGGCTAATCTAGGTGTGTGTGTGACGATCCTGCCCCACAAGTGAACAAAGTCAAGTCATTAATCACCCCTGGAATGGCTAAATCTGTCCCTGAATGAGTTGACTGATAGACGAAGTTAATAAAACAGGGAGCTGGGTCTTTTTTTTTTGTGGGGAGATATAAATGTATAAAAGTAAATAAAGCAGTGCTGTTAAGGTGAAATCCCCAATGGCAGCAATGGAAAGTCCCGACTTGCAAGAGTGTAGCCAGGTTTTCTTCATGGGCGAGGAGGGTGGGGGACAAAATACTACAAATATACGATAAGCTGTATTTTTATATTTAAGTTTAATATTTAATAATAAATTTTTACAAGTTTTTCCATTTTTTTTTTTTTTAAAGTAATGACCTGTCTCGTGGGCCATTTGGGACTCCTTTGCAGACCAGCGGTTGGGAACCACTGTTCTACAATGATGTAGTTAGTTATGCATTTGTTTATCATGCTGTGAACTGAAGTTTGATTGCAGTGGTGCTGTGAAGTGCCATTTTTTCTGTCCACTGTAATTCAGTGTTGGGTTTTCTATGCAACAGAACGTTCGAATTCCTTAGAAAGTTGTAGGTCCCAGAGCACCTTAACCGTACCTGTCCTTATGCTGTAAAATAAAGCAAAACTTACTGTTGCAAAACAGCATTATAATAAATCTCTGTGACCTAGGGAATTTGGATGGAGAAGAATTTCTGTGTCCAGAGAACTGACTCGGCAAAATTGAGAGAGACCTACATCTGGTGGTGGATAAAAAAGCTGATTGAAGTGATGATTACATGTTTGTTTATTTGATACTATTTCTTCTTGTTGTTTTTTTAGTTATTTAAAAATGTGTGCGAAAGAGGTAAATGGGGTGAAAACCTAATGCTAGCCTATAACGATTACAAGGAGGGGCGATACAATGAAGCTCTATTGAAATATGTATTACTGGCAGAACTTGGTTATGAAGTTGCACAAAGTAATGCTGCCTATATTTTGGATCGAGGTAATTTTTTTTAGCATTATTGTATTACACATAATGACGTCATTATTATTGCTGGATCCACTAAATTATTCATTCATCACACTAGGCGAATCGGACTTATTTCCAAAGAATGAAACATATGCAAGGGCACTTATATTTTGGAGTCGAGCTTCTTCACAAGGTAAGTTCCTGACTGACATGAGCAAGTTTCTATCGATTCTTTCCTCATTGCTGAATGATAATCATCACATGATAATAACAATATCCAATCACAAGTATGTCCCAGTAACTAAGCAGTTACAACCAGTGAGGTGATCATGCACTTTGCCCAACAACGAACAAGTCTGGTTGCTGTTCTCTATTGTACTTGGAATTTAATCGGATCTAGTGTTACCTATAAATGAACAAAGGCTGTGTCTTGAGTTCAGTGTGACCTTAGCCCTTCTGCTGCTCATAAAACACAAAGAAAATATACTTTACATTCCTTACGCCAATTTATACTTGCCTAAAGTGGCCACCTTTGGGAACAGGGTCACTATACATGACAGACTTCGATTCTCTTTCATAAAAAGTGGTCAATTTACTAAGATGGTCACTTCTCCAAGTTCCACTGTAGATGTGTTTCATGTTTAGTGTAGTTTGACTCCTGCTATTCTTGTGTGTTAAGTTGAAAGTGATGCATTATTTTATACAGTGTAACTTGGTTAAGTGACCGCCTTAATAAAGTGACCATCTGCCTATGGTGATCATTGCGGTCCAGTCCCAAAGGTAGTCACTTTGGGCAGGTTCTACTATATTCGACAATTGCATTTAATTCTGGATTCAATAATTGTATTTCCATTCCATGATATAGGAACCCTGTGATGGTATAGTGATAACATGTATACAAATAACATAAATTTGATTCCATAGGTGACTTGCGAGGGGTGGGATCTGAAAAATTGTAGGTTCATGTGCAGAGTGATTTTAGCAGCCGTTATGCCCGTGATTTTAGAAATAGCATTGTAACTCTGGCCTCCCATAACTTGACAAACGGAATAATCTCTATAGCGAATAATAATGCCACCATGTAATTTCTAGCTATTTTATTAACATTTTGTTGTATTTTAATGCTTTTGCAGGATATTCTGTGGCTCGTGTTAAACTTGGTGATTACCATTATTATGGCTATGGAACCGAAGTCGATTATGAACTTGCCTTCAACCAATATCACGTAGCTGCCGAACAACAAAACAATGCTCAGGCTATGTTCAATTTGGGCTATATATATGAACAAGGTCTAGGAAGAGAAAAGGTAAAGAACGTTATTCTTATGGACTTATAGACATCTTAGCTTTTTCCGTTGTCCCTTTGTAGTCTTTTTTCCCTTTCAGTCCATGGTATGTGAAATAATTTAAAGTTCTTCCCATAATTCCCTTCGTGAAATAAAATAAACGATTGATCGTTAACAGTAGGTTAAAGTTATTTTATAATTTATATTCATTGAATTTCTGTGTACACGTTATAATATAAGTGTTATTTTTAAGATGATGATAAGCTTTTGAAGGGATGGATGTTTCGCTTGCATTGTTGTATTGATATTTGTATATAAAGTTTGTGTTTATGAAACATAAATAGAACTCTCTCACATTTAAAAACTTACGTTGAAATTTGTTGATTTAATTTACAGGTTCAAATGCAATGGAATTTTGCTGTAAGGTTGGTAATGCTTCTAGTGGTTTGTTCAAGGATACAAATGAATATACAAAAGAGCCCTCTTTCCTGTTTATCTTCGTTCATCTACATTGTCCTTCCTTTGTTAGAAATATCATTACCTTATATTCACCCATGCTTATATTTCAGACTTCTGAGTGCAACTACTGTTATCTCACAATTCTGTTACCTTCTTTGCAGTTGCCACACTCTTGGTCAGTACTGTACTTAGTTAATTTGGAATAGTGTATTATTCCATCATATGGTGTATGCTTCCATCCACAACAACTCTGCTATCCGTGAAACATGACAGTACCTACTTACTATACACAAAGAATTCAGATACATTCACCTTTTGCTATGCAATTAGTATTAAAGGTTTGATAGAAAATGAAATTCAGCTCGTTTAACCAAACAACACACCCCACTCCTCCTTTTACTTGAGCAGAACAGTGTAAATCTAGCATTGTCTTGAATTCATACAATTCCAATGAACAGCTGTCAAGTTACATCGTTATGTCCATCAAGAACAAATTTGCCATCGTTATGGCAGATTTCATCATTATACATGATGTCATTATAACTTGATATATTTAATAAGGATAGAACAAGAAACCAAACTCCTTGTAAAAATTGTGTCATTATAAACGATTTCTACTGTATATATATATATATATCGCACTTTTGCAACGAAAGTGTTACAACTCAAAATTCGGTGAAAATGACTTAATGTTACAACTAGATGCAGAAAACAAGTGCTATGTATAATTTAATAAGTTATTCGGGTTTCGGCTAGTTGGCATATGTCATTAGATGAACACAACGTCCCTCAATTCAGCCAGAAACAGGTTTGTTTTTTTTTGTTTTTTTTTCATTTTCTGAAAATTGGGATTTTTTGAGTTGTAACACTTTTGTCATAAGAGTGCAATATATATGTACACACACGGCAGAACTCTGCTTAACTGAAATGGCCTGGTGCACCTTTTCTTTTTAAATAGACATCCACTCAATATTTTTGGCAAAAATGTTTACATTTGTTTTCTAGTGTACTCCGATCTTAAGAAAGAAACCAACACAAATGTTGTTCAAGAACATTTAAAAAAAAAATATGTATATATATACAAGAGAAAATTGGGTGGTATTAATTTGTTCATTTTCGTTTACTATACTGGTTATGACCACACATGACTTGTGTGTGAAAGTGAAATTTTTAGGGTTAGAGAGGCTTTAATGACATGTTTTGGCAGACATACCACATCTGCATAGTTCTGACAAGGTTCTTTTATATACTGGCATGTCGTACATTACAGCTGACACATAAATTCATGGTCTTAAGCATCCTTTCTGTAAATTCCTCTCCCCAAAACTTTGTGTGGTTAGCTGTTAGAAAGTTTAACAGTTATTACTGAAATAATTAAACCTAGGGCACCAGGGTCCCTGTGGGGGGGAGTAAATCACCACCCAAGAGAAACCTGGTGACATCATAATCACGGTGTATTTTTGGATAATTATTGCACCTTTACACTGAAAATTTATCTTCTAGATCAAAGATTCCCGGACCTTTTTAGTTTCCAGCACCCTTGCCAAATCCAGATTTTCCTTAAGGCGTCCTATGTCAACTTCTAACAAGTGTACTTTGCCTATGTCAAATTCTAACAAGTACACTTGGCCGATGTCAAATTCTAACAAGTACATTTTACCTATGTCAAATTCTAACAAGTACACTTTGCCTATGTCAACTTCTGACAAGTACACTTTGCCTATGTCAAATTCTAACAAATACACTTAGGTAAAAATAAACACATATTTTGAAGATTACAAAAAATGTAACGACATCTAGCGGACTGGTTTACACCAGATCCTCTAGATGTTATCTCCTATCACATTGAATTGAAAATGGCAATTAAGTTATGAAAGTTTTGTCCTATTATTTCACAGTGCCCCTGTGAGGAAGCTATGGCTTCCTCCCAGGGCACCCCCACACACACTTTAGGAACCACTGTTCTAGATTATCCAAATTATGGTCTGCCCCTTCATTTAGGCCAATCAAGTTTCTGGTATGCATTCACAAATCTGGAACTGGGAAATACGTTTTTAGCAGTTACGTCTTTACCTCTTATGGAATCCCTTAGCACAGAGGCTCTCAAATTTTTTCCCCCACAAACCCTTTCGTCCTGCCCTGGTGTGTTGGCATACCCCCCCTCCAAGAAGAATGTGATATAAAATGCATGAATGCCATAGAATAGATAACAGACAAGTAGTATTTCTTTATAATTTAGTCAATGCATAATTACGCATTTAATGATACAGATACGCTTGGCTCTTTTCGATAAATAAACTAATTCTAGGAACCATTTCAGAGACAGATACACACACATTTTCAATTGACAGTTTCGCGTGGTATTACACATCGTTAAAAAACCGTGTTGACAATGATAAGTCGATGGAAACAGCAAAAGACGGTATGGAAGGAGTGAGGCTAGGGGAACGAATTTAGAAAGCAAATTGCCTCTTTCTATTTTGGAAAAAGGACAGAAGGGTTATGAACTTCAAATCACAAAAAAGGGGCAAAGTGTTAACTCATTCACGTACCCTTTGACTTCCTTCCGTACCCCAGTTTGAGAACCCCATACCTTAGAACACTTGGGTTCTACAGAAGTTAACATGTTCGCTACCAAAGCTGATATGATGCGTCTGTTCACACGCACCAAGATCTTATCTGCATTTTTATGTTTTTAAATTTTTTTTTAAAATATAGATATAACGAATTACTTTTAGCAATAAATGAATTCACACGAGTATACTCGTAGTTGACATATGAAATAATATTTTTGCTCCCTATACCAATTATGAGTATTCTCATAGTTGGATGCGAACGTGTTAAGACACTAATCTGTAGTTATTTTTTTAATATATTGTCTTTTGTTGTTGACATATATGCCATCATATTTTTCATGTTATTATTATTTTTTTTTTTTTGTATACATATTTGCATCATTTTCATGTTTTTCTAGGATATACATTTGGCAAAACGTTACTATGACCAGGCTGCAGAAACAAGTTCTGATGCTCAGGTTCCTGTCGCACTGGCTCTAGCAAAATTAGGATTTGTCTACAGTTTACAAAACATGCAAGAGGTGTGGCAATATTTATTCACTTATATTTTTAATAGAAATTCACCTCACATGAAACTATGACTATGTTTCAGCAATTAACAAAACATGATAATTAAATATTAGGTAAGCTATTTCAATGTAGTATAATGCAAGTTTACAAAGGTAAACCATGCATGTGTGTGTATCTGGTCTCAATAGCATACTGGCCATAACATTGGGACTGTAACCTAAAGGTGCAAATCTGGCCTAGCATATCGCCACATTCTTTTCTGTCTCTTAGGCGTCATGCAGAGATTTAAACTGGCTCTGTAATGGGTATTGCCAACTTTCCATGTCACTCGCAAGCAGTCGAGCGACACATTAAACTGGTAACTGAAACCTCAGCGAGTGTTTCTAGTGAAAAAAAGCGAGAGATGGATTTGTAAGAAGTCGTCTCAAATCCTGTTGTAATATGCTCCAATTTGAGACAAAAAGGCATTTTTTCCAAATTCGTTGCTTCCACGCCACCTGAAGACGATGCTTAGAAAAAACTGAGATGTCTGACAACAAGTTTCTTAATCAACAAGCCATCACTCTAACTGTAGGAAAAATAAGAAAAGGCCCTGCGGTGGCGCAGTGTGGTAACGCGTTCTCCTATTGCGCGGCTAATCCGGGTTCGACTCCCAGCAGTGCAAAAAGAACGCTTACTCAGAGATCTCATAAAGATCGCACTGCTCACTGTAGTCCGGGGTTTGGTTCCCTAGGCCTTAAGAGGTTCGGATTCCTCGGAAAACAGTAGGTCCCGGCGCAGCATGACCACTGTAGTCTTTGAGCCGTAAAACCAAAAAGAAAGCGAAAAAGCAATAAGAAAAGGGGAGGAAAAAAACGTTTTGTATCTATACCATTCAAAGACTATTTTTTTTTCCTTCGAAATTGACAACTGTGGTAAAAACTATTTTTGCAATCCTACTACAAGTTTAGTTTTGGGTGGGGGAACCGGTTCCCAAGATCCCCCCCCATGGATACAGTCATGCTATGACATATACAAGTGACCTATTCTATTGAATTCCAAAGCAACATACTCTATGACATCTTAGTGGTCCATTCTATAAAACCATACATTTCATGAAAATTAAAACTTTTTGCATGATATTTTTTATGCATTATTTAACTGTCATTAATAACTTGTTTTTGGCCTTATATTTCAGTTGCATTGGGATGCCGTCCTACCAAGTGTAAACTTGAACAAGCTCCTCGGGCCAGATTGGGACTTATATTTGATGACGACACTGGCAATGCTGCTGGGTGTTTTTGTGTACTTCAGGCGAGTTCCGCAAGGATAACTCATTGGACACTTAAATTAGGTAGGGTACTTTAAAAATTGTGGAGAAAAACAAAGTAAACAAATCAGTATTTGCCTTTCAAAGCAGATCCAGAAAGCTATTGTATATTCCAGTCAAAGAAATACCATGCAGATCACTCGCTAGCATCCAGATTTTAATGTCGTGAACATTTTAATTGCAACAAATATGTGTAAATAATTGAACTACAAATCAGGAAATAAAGAAGTCACATTTATAACGTCATTCTGCCCTGATCTTTCTCATTGTGATCACTTTCAAAGATCCATTTCGATTCTATTACTGGCTGCAGCTGTTGGTATATTTTGCAGTCCAAGAGTGTACTATGTATAATTTAGGATGAGAATGGTCTTTGAACCTCCTAGCATACTTAGTAGGTTCAAAGGCCATTCTCATCCTACTAGCATACTTAGTAGGATGAGAATGGCCTTTGAACCTACTAAGTGTGCTAGGAATCTTATATAGCCCGATGAGCTTGAAGGTAACAGAGTGAAGCACTGAGGTATACTAGGAGGAGCCGCCATGACTCTTGGATCTACTTACTGGTGATGCTATACTTTGTGTACACACAGGGCCCGATTAAGACATATGGGGCTATAAGCACAGTATTAGTTGGGGGGGCCCCCTTACGCATGGTACCAGATTTAGAAAGGGGGGTCTGAAAGCATATAAAAAATGAATACATATACTCATTCTAAAACTCCTCAGATTTGTAGTAAACTATCCAAAATGGCCCAAAAAATTAAGCTTTTAGCTAAAAATTTTCCAAATGTGAGCAACCAAAAGTCAGCTTTTAAATAAAAACACAATTCGGGACCTCCCCCCCCCACCTTCCAACTGGAAGCCCTAGGCCTTGCAGGCCTAGTTGGTAATCAGGCCCTGTGTACACATTGTCCAAAGTTCAAGTCTTCTGTTCATAAGGAATGCTTTAATCTCCCGATTCCATATTTTCCATACTGACAAGTTGTGACTCTCTGTAGGGTCACAGTTTTCGATTTGTCAAGATTTTAATCTTACAATATAATAACATGGTGTGCGAATGTTTTTTAGTATATCCCCCCCTCCAAATATGTCTTTATAAATTTTATATGTAAAACTAATCATTTTCGGCTTTTTTTTTTCTGAAAAAATTTTATGAAACTGGTTTCTCAAATAATAGATCCATCGTAATTTATTTAGAGGTCAAGAGATTCATCGACTCACGTTTGAAAGTGGCTGAGGTAGTGGTTTTCAGTGGCACAACTTTGAAGTTTTATTTCTCAACCAATGGATGTAGTGCAGCTATTGTAGGGCCCTATCGTCTGTCATAACCAACCAGCGATTTTCAATAGGCGGGCCATCTCCAGTCCACGAACAGTGAAAACTGACCCAGCTACAAAAGATAAAAAACTGAAAAAAAAAAAATTGAGGAGGGTGATTTTTCTAGAGGGGCCTAAAGCTCTTACCTCAATGCTATTTCATTGAATCAGAAAATTTGTAGGGGGAGAAGAAGTCACCCTAGCTCCTGCCAGTTATATTAATGTCTATATAATGTGTAAGGTAAGTTTATTGTCATATCTTCTGGCCCACCGACAAAAAAACAAATGTAAAATGGCCTGAGATGAAAACTAATTGAAAATTACTGGAGTACACGGAAAGGTCATAAGTGGTGGTGGTGGTGGTTGCAGAGCTACAATTTCATATATTTATATACATATATATAAAATTGTATCAGAATGGGTGGTAACGACTCCAATCAACCTCCCCCTTACATATGCCTGTGGTCATAATGGTGTTATTTTTATAAGAAATGGAAGATGTGGATTCAATCCAGTATTTTACAGAGATGAAGTCTTATGGTAGCATGGTGTTAATGCATTCATCTATAAAATCACTGGCCCATGTTTGATTTCGATAGTGCCATGGTCCACTGCCATATTTTCCGGTTCACCATAGTCTATTGTCAGGATCAGCAAGCTTCTTAGAGTGCTATGCCAAAGTAATATTAAACAGCAGTGGTGCCAGATTGGGCTACAAGTAGCGCACTGGGCGATGTTTTAAATGCCCTCGCTACAAAAATTTCGAATTGGGCGACACGCTACTTTTAATTACCTTCAGGCTATAAATCTGAAAAATAGCTACTTTCTTATTTTCATATATAAAATCACAAAATATTATTAGTATTACATAATACAATAAAAATTTTGTTTGTTGAACATTTCTATTCGCAGTGAATGATAGTTTCACTAAAACATAACATGTTCGATACTCGTTCAATTTATTTAAGATACCTGTGGTTCAATTCTTGTTTTATTATTTGTTAATCCCAGAGATCTCGTATGCACTAGATAGAGTGGACGTCACGTGATTCCGAAACACGTTTAACATTGCAGTTCTGTGCAAACCTTCGAGTATATATACGCTATATAGGCTCGAAGGTGCAAACCATGGAGACACATTAGTGTGGTCAAATTTTCTACTTTCCTGTGTTGTAGTACATAATTATAATCATGCGTGGATACAGGGGGAAGGTCACAGGGGTCATGACCTCCAAAAATATATTTTTTCACTGTAAAAAATTCCAACTTTCATGAAAAATGAAGGGTGTTATTGCAAGATAATGGCAAGTTTTGTCCTTGACCCCTACACAAAAAGGATAGTCTGTATGCGCTCCTGATTATAATGG
>QLNU02003225.1:45487353-45498538 GCA_006491805.2 Dysdera silvatica | reverse complement strand
CACCTAACTTTTACAGCTCTACGAGCCTTCGTTCAAAAGTTCTTTGCGAAACACCAGACTGTAGAGAACATCTTACATATAATAACATAATGGGAAAGTTGCTGAAGGAATAATTTATTAAAAATGTAAGCTTCCATTTTCTGTTGACTGAAGATGTCGATAAAATAGGAGGGCTAATAGTTACATTTAAGCTTCATAGCGGTAGAAAATTTTGCTTTGACAGAAACTCAACAATAAAATTTTGTTGAAAACATTTGCTTGAAAAGCTACTTTTCATCAAATAGCTATATATATATTTTTTTAAAAAATAAATTTGAAGTTCTTAAAAACAAAGTTGTTTGTCATGGCAGATTAATACATTTTCAAATACAGTAAAACCTCCCTACAACGATATAACGATAAACCCCTCTACAACGATAATTTTTCTCGGTCCGTATAATAGTGTTGTAGAGAGGTTTTACTGTATAATGAACCCTCCCTATAATAATAACTCTGTCTACAACGATAATTTTTGTCCGTCCGTATAATATTGTTGTGGAGAGGTTTTACTGTAGTTAAAATTATGGAAATAAGCTCCACAAGGTCAAGTATTAGGAACTGTAACATGGGATTTATAAGTCTTTGCCTTCACATCTTGTCTTTGAGAAATACAAACAATACACAAATCTATTTACATTCTGCTAATGCAAAATATTAACGAGATCAAAACATGCACATGCAAGGTTACATATGATCATTTATATTTTATAGCACAAGGACAGCAAGGGTCATGTTGTATCAGGGGTGGACTGGGTCCTATTAAAGGGTGCATACCTCGGATTATCAAGGTGCTTGAGTCCTTGCCTATTTGGAGGTGCAAGTTCGATCGCCCTTGAGGACGCACCGGCCCAGTCCCTATACTTTTCCAAGGAATCTTAACTTCTTAGGGCCTAGGGAACCAACTCCTGGATTCTGCTGAATAGTTAGTTGATAAAAATTTGCATGAGTTTTTTTTTTTGCACAGTTGTGAGTCAACTCTAGGACAACTGCAAGCTAGGCGAACAAGATACAACCACCACAGGTGATTGTTGAAACCTCAAAGGCACTGTAAAGTACCTTATGGTCTCTATTGAGCCAAAATTTTATTAATATGCTATATTAGAAAATATAAATGACAGCATATTTGTCAAAAGTTTGGTAACGTATTTCACACCCTATTGTTCAGCAGCAGACACTTTGAAATCTATACTTAAATTTTCTTGTTAGCCAAATTTCACATTGAAATATTTTATCAGTAGTACAAACTCACAGATGTTTGTATAATTGGATTTTGTTCAGCAAACTTTTATGTAACACATTTTATTTGAAAAATTCCCCTGCAAGTGTAAATTTTCATAGGGTTGAATAATATATTTGATTGCTTTGAGTTTTATGCTACAAGAACAATAGGGGTCATGCTGCACTGGGACTTACAGTTCTTTGATGAATCCAAATCTTTGTAGGCCTGGGGAACAAACCATGAGTGCCCACATGCATACTTCTCGTGGGGGGTGAGGCTGAGAAAAATTAGTATCTTCTTCTCAAGACTGTCAAAAATTTTAGTGAATGTACAAGATAGCAAAACGCTACAAAAATAATTGATACTGCTTGACAATTAGTAATGAGCTAAAAAGTACCTTATTTTAAAATGTGACTGTAAAACTTTTGAAAGTAAATGCATAGCAGGTTCGGGCGAATCAAATTTTTAAACGGCTAGGGACTCTAGCCCCCATATGAACGCCCATGGAACTAACGAATATAATGAAAGAGTTTGGGGCTTTCAAGGCACAAGGACCTACAATTTTCTGAGGAATCTGAACTGCTAATATCCTAGGAAACCAACCCAAGAACTGCAGTAAGCAACCAATCAATAAGCATTTTTTTTAACAGTCTGGAGTCACGCATGGGATAATGGGATTTCTAGGTGAATGCATTACCTTCGCACTACCACAGGACTAAAAACTCTTATATTAAAAATTTTATGCTCGAATATTTTGTTTGGGGACAAAACAAAAATTTGTACGATTATATATAATTATTTTTAAGGCAAAAATTCTCACAATACATAAATAGAATTCTCAGCTGCCCTTGAGTTCTCAAAAGTTCTAGTTGAGGAAAGTTTATAACAAATTTCGCTTTGCAATAATGTAGCCTGCAGTTTCATTTGAATTATAACAAAAACTTGATAATTAAAAAAATTCTAATTAGTATGAGTTTTCACATGTAAACTTCATATGCCCTTTCACACATCATGCTGTGTATTCTTAGTAGTGAGAAAAAAAATTTTAAAAATTTCACTAGTATGTATTTTGATTCATCTTTTCAAATAACCTCATGCAAAAAATTTCATATAACAGATTTCACATCATAGTGCAAAATTTCTTGCGTTTTGTCAAATCACTTCGATTAGAATATCTTTTATGACTTATTTCACGGTGGAAAGCTCCTTTGTTGGGTTAAACCCCATATAAAATAATCCTTTCCATCCACATTCGAGAACAAATGAACAAGAATACACTCAAGCATTTCTCCCTCAGACTCAAATTTTGTTTCATTTTCTTATATTGTAAAATTGATATTCTATTTTTGTTTGAAAGATACTATTTGAAATGTAGAGTGCTAGAGTTTTAACATTTCTGTCAATTTAGCAAATTTGCCATCTTTTTGTTGTCTTGTCCCTTAGGTTATCATCCATCATAGTGTTTTTCAACCACTGGGCAGCGGCCCAGTGGTTGTAAATTATACAGGGCTATGGGAGATTCTCCTGGAATTTGTCATTTCAGTTTTCTAAGCATTTTCCGTGAAAATAATAGTCGCGAATGTGTCGGAACTCTCAGATCCAGAACGCCTAAATAACATCTGTTCAGCAACTACCGGTTGGGGAGAATTCAAGTATTACGTAAGCACCTTTGGGGGTTTGAAATGGCCAAAATATTGCTTATGTAATACTTGAACTCTCCCTTACTAAGCCATGTATGCAAGTATTCATAAATGATCGAGAATTTTCAGACATTGAAATCTTTTAGCATTCCAGAGAGGGTATACTGCTCCTAATACAGTAATGTACGGTGCATCCTCTGTTCTTAAAACTGAATGAAACAACATCTATGTTGCAATTGCCAGGAACCAACCAGCAAGGAAGTGTATCAGCAAAGCTCATATTAACAAAAGGAGTGTACGAATTACTCTTTATTATTATGCCACAATTAACTATCCATATTTATGGTAGTTTAATGTAGGAACTTTAAGAAAAGAAAAGGTATTTACGAGTAAATTTATTGGAATCGGCCCCGTGTCTTGTAAAAAAGAATTTAGCAGGCAGCGGCTTCATAAACGTTGGGAAGCACTAATCTATCATCATATAAGGACAAAATAAAAAGTTTAAAGAAGGTGGGGGAATTCAACAGTTGAATTGACTTTCATGACTATCAAAATAATAAATATCCCAAATTCAACAGCAAAACGAAATTCCTAAAAAGAGAAAAAGAACTGACAGGACGATTAATAAAAAAAAACTTTTAACAATTTGAAGGTTTGAATGAACACAACTGACTTGTATTTGTTCATAAACTATAATTTTCATTTATAACTGGGTTTTATTGTCAGCAAGGTATTAACGTAAATCCTGGTTTTCATTTCAAAACATGTTTCAAGGTTATAGATAATTAATGAGACGAATGAACAATTTTTTGAAGATTTACAAATTTTAATAATGAACATTTTTTTAATTATGTCTTTATCATTTGTGTCTATATTAGCAATGACTTTTAATAACTTGACTAAAAAATTAATATGTGATCTGTATACTAAATTCCATCATTGTACACCCTTTTTTAACAACTGACAAAATATTTGAAAGAGAAAGACCAATGAAGCATATCTTTTACAAATACATGTTTTTTCTTAACTAGGTAAGATTTTTCATAAACAGTACATTTACCCAGCTTTGGCCAATGGGAGGTCTATTCCATGTAATATTCGCTTCTGGCAACAGCATACGAAAGAGTAAGTTCAGCTATATGGCTATGAACAACTGCCAGTTTTCTAAGTCACAAAATTTGTCACATGGTCTGCTTATAGCTGCCATAAACAATCATTTATTGCTGTTGAAAGTAGTTAAAATGGTTTAAAGCATGTCTTTTCATATATCTTTGGTTTCCGAACAAAACTTGATAAAATATTTTCACCACAACAGGCAACTTGTGATCATTTCAAACTGTTGGCCACACGTTCTATTCAGTCTGGGAAAAATCCTTTAACCTAACAAGGTCTCAGATATACAGTTGAGCCCATTTATTGTGAGCTCGGATACAGTGAAATATCGGTTATTACGAATTCTTTTCTGTCCCCTTAGAATTGCAGTATCAAACAGTGTTAAAACAAAACGCATATAGCGAACTGTTGAAACGTGAATATCAGATACTGTGAAGTTTTTTGGTTCTAGCAATCAACCGAAAACTTCAGAGAGAAGATTGGCGAAGAAGAAAGTTTTCTGAGAAACGTGGGGGAAGAAAGTTTTTCTTGTTGGTTGTTTGATACTAGGGTCACGTATTTTGATGTTGAAAAGAGAATGTATTTGTCCCTTGAAACTAAAATTGAAGCAATAAAATTAGTAGATGAAGGTCGTATGAAAAAATGTAAGGTAGCGAAAAACTAAGGCTTGGATGACTTCCGTAATTTTTTGAAGAATGGCTGAAAGGGTATGATGACGAAATGTCAAAAATGAAAAAATCGAAATGCACGTTGCAGCATATGTATTTATTTTATATAAATCGAACACTACGCAGATTAAATCAAACAACAATATCGAAAGTACAGCGTGCATTTGATCCAATTTAATACCAGTCTCTTTGCAATTTGGTTTAAATAGTAGTCCATGTACTACACCATTCTGCGAAATAACTGGCAACAATATATATACGTTCGTAAAGAGATTATATATTGTCCTTCGTAGCTCAGTGGGTAGAGCCTCCGCCCGGCAAGTGGAAGGTCGTGGGTTCAGGTCCCACCGAAGGCAGAAATATTTATTTTCTTTCGAACGTTTCACCATCTAATCACGCCATACCATCGGCGTTGGTATCACTACGCCAATAAACGTTGATTGATTGACATTGTTGTTAAGTTTACATGTGTTTTGTCGAATTGCTCTTTCTAAAAAATTCCATGACATATTTACATTCATAGGTGTAGAGTTTTCAAAATGATTGGGGGGAGTTGGGTGCCACAGACCCATATAACTCTACGCCTATGTTTACACTAAAAAGGTTTACCATCAGTATGAGTTCTCATTGCATTTCTGAAAAATTTCACACCACATATTTCACATTTGAAAGAATTTTTGCGAGCATGAATTCTAATATGTATTTTCAAATTGCATTACTCAGAAAATTTTATACTGGAGAGATTTTCACTCGTATGAATTCCTGTGTGCTTTATAAGACTGCCTTGCTCAGAAGGGTTTTTTGTTTTTTTTTACCGGCACATTCCATGCCCACAAGATTACTAAGCTGAATAAATTCTCATATATTTTATAAGACTGCCTTGAAAGAAATTTTTTATGACATATTTCGCACTAGCAATTCACCCTTGTGAATTCTCATATAATTTGTTAAATTGCTATGTTTAGAAATTTTTGTGTAATTATACTTTGTTCTGGAAAGGTTTTTCCAGAATGGAGTATCACATGAATTCGAAGTGGATTGTTAAATTGCTTCGCTGAGGAAAATTTTCAAGTGGCACACTTCACACTGGGAAAGATTTTTCACCAGTATGGACTCTCTTGTGTTTTGTTAAACGGCTTTGCACAGAAAATCTCTTATGACATATTTCACACTCATGAGGTTTTTCACCTGTATGAATTGTAATGTGTGTTTTTAAATGGATTTTCTGGGTAAATTTCAAATGACATATTTCACACTGGAATGGTTTTTCACCAGTGTGGATTTTCCTGTGTTTTGTTAAATAGCTTTGCTCAGAAAATTCTTTAAGACATATTTCACACTTGTAAGGCTTTTCACCAGTATGAATTCTCTTATGTTTTGTAAGCCTACTTTGCTCAGAAAACAATTTATGACATATTCCACACTCGTGCGGTTTTTCACCAGTATGAACTCTCTTGTGTTTAATAAGCCTACATTGTTCAAAATACTTTCTATGACATATTTCACACTCGTAAGATTTTTCGCTAGTATGGATTCTTTGGTGTTTCGTTAATCGGCTTCGCGCAGAAAATCTTTTATGACATATTTCACATTCATACGGTTTTTCACCTGTATGAATTCTAATGTGTATTTTCAAATTCATTTTCTGGGTAAATTTCCTGTAACATATCTCACACTGGAAAGGTTTTTCACCAGTATGGATTCTCCTATGTTTTGCTAAACTGCTCTGTCTACAAAACTTTTTATGACATATTTCACACCCATAAGGTTTTTCACCAGTATGAATTCTATTGTGTCCTATAAGCATACCTCGCTCAAAAAATTTTATATGACATATTTCACATTCATAAGGCTTTTCACCCGTATGAATTCTTATGTGCTTTATAAGCTTACCTTGCTCAGAAAATTTTTTGTGACATATTTCACACTCATAAGGTTTTTCACCCATATGAATCTTAATGTGTGTTCTCAAACTGCTTCGCCAGGAAAATTTCATATGACATATCTCACACTGGAAAGGTTTTTCACCCGTATGGATTCTCTTGTGTTTTGTTAAATAGCTTTGCTCAGCAAATGCTTTATGACATATTTCACACTCATAAGGTTTTTCACCTGTATGAATTCTATTGTGTGCTTTCAAATTCGTTTTCTGGGAAAATTTCATGCAACATATTTCGCACTGGAAAGGTTTTTCACCAGTATGGACTCTCTTGTGCTTCGTTAAACTGCTCTGTTCAGAAAACCTTTTATGACATATTTCACACTCGCACAGTTTCTCACCCGTATGAATTCTCATGTGTTTTATATGACTGCCTTTCTCAGCAAAATTTTTATGACATAGTTCACACTCATAAGGCTTTTCGCCTGTATGAATTCTCACATGGTTTGTCAAACTGCTTCGCTCAGAAAATTTTGTTTGGCATACTTCACACTGGAAAGGTTTTTCACCAGTATGGACTTTCTTGTGCTTTATTAAACTGGTTTGCTCAAAATAGATTTTATGACACATTTCACACTCGTAAAGTTTTTCACCCGTATGTATTCTAATGTGTATCTCTAAATGGCTTCGCTGGGAAAATTTCATGTGACACACTTCACACTGGAAAGGTTTTTCGCCAGTATGGATTCTTCTATGTTTTGTTACTGGCTTTGGAACAGAAAAACTGACATATTTCTCGTGGGTTTTCTCCTGTATGAATTCTATTATGTTTTCAATTGTATTGGTCAAGAAGAATTTCATTCTCCTGTATGTTGTCGTACTGCCTTGCATAGGAAGTTCTGTATATCTTCTTGGTCACAATTTTTTTCCTTTATACTAATATAACATCATTGGATTTGTTGAGTTCACATTTTTATCATTTACTTTTTTTTCTTTAAATCTCCTTGGTGGTAAAATCTTTTATATGGCATATTTCACATTCAATAGATATCAGCATGAATTCTGATGTGTTGCTTGGAACATTCTCTTCGAGAAAACTTTTCATAACATGTTTCTTATATGTATGAATACTCACTTTGTGCAGAATTGCTACACTTGACAACTAAATATACCTTTGATATTCGTATAAATCCTTACGGTTACTTCATCAAAGAAAAAAGTCTATGTAGACTTGATGAACACGTGTTAACCTATGGAAGAAGAGTGGAATTAGTATATGTAATGCTTGAATACATATAATTAATTTCACTATGATCATCTATGTCCAACTCGAAATTCCTTCCTTGACACAGAAGGATGTGTGTGTCTATGTTTTGGTTACGGGAGTGGGGGGTGGTGGTGATAAATAGAATTTCATTTCTAAGCCCCATGCTTTTGATTCTCACCACAGTTGTATTTGACAAAGAGTTTGAAGAAGAAAATTATGTGTTTTTCTTTGTTCTGACACTTGTGGTCAATCAAAATTCTAGTGTGAACCAAAAATGTGTGGATAACACTTTTGACTCTCAAGTTTAAGGTCGAATTTGAGTGTTTTGTAAAGGATAAAGAGAGAGAGATACCATTCCAGCCCAGAGCTGAACATGAATGCCTTCATTTGCTCAGACTCTGGGACACAATCGTAAATATCAAGCATCGAAGGACAATAAAATATTATTACCTTTCTCAATGTTAACACAATTGTTAGTTACAAAAAAAATGCCCTGGTGACTTCATGCATCAACTGGAAATTGTGTTAATCCTGCTAGACGGGTAACATTTTACAAATTTTATATACAAAGAAAAGTATCATCATTCTTCTGTCCTGGTCACTAAGCAGGTTAAGGCACTCTGGTTCAAATCCAGGCCAGTAAAGTGTTCCTTTTTCTTCCTTACAAATATCTCTAATTTGAGCTTAAATGTGGGAGTAAAAATGTTATCTTAATTTCACGAAAAAAGAAAAAAAAATGAAAACATGCCTCAGTGGCTTCACATACTAACCAATTAGCAATTGTATTAATGCTGAGAAAGGTAATTATCTTAGAAAACACTGAGTGTAGAAATTAACTCTTTCAATGATGCACTAAAAAAAAAAGGTATCCACAATTGATTGTGTATAACGTAAGTTTAGGTAATGCCCATTATTCATCTAAATGCTTTTTTACAAATACCAATTTATATTATTATATTAAAATACGATCAGTGTCAATGAAATCATTGGTAATAAGAAAAGGAAGTGAATTATATTAAGTTAAATTCATCAATCATAGTTTTGTTTAATTCTGTCTTCCATTTATCTTTTCCAAATTTGTATGAACAGTTTTCTTTGGATACGGTGGTTCTCGTTCTTTTTTTGACCATTCATGCTTTTCAACACATCTTCCCCCACATCGGTCCAGAGAATGCTTACTTTCATACAACACCGCCTGCAGCCATGATGTAGCAATTAAAAAAGAAAGGTGGGAATGATCATGTGATGCAGTGTGATAGAAAATGTGTTTTGATATCCAATTGGGGGGGGGGAACCTTGAGTTCTTTCTTTCCTAGACCCTCGTAGTATCTTATGTAGTGCTAAAAATAACTCACTATACAGTGAAGCTTGGTTATAATGGCAATCAAGGGACAGTAAAAATTTTTTGATAGCACAACAAAGTGATGTGCCGTATATATATAATTGATAATTTTTTTTAAAAATGTTGGTATATATTGAATTTTATAAATGACATTATGCACTTTTATTTTAACATCATTATTTTAGGGAGAAGATACAGACTAATATAACTAAAGCTTAAAACTTAGGTATTTGTTTAGTCACCACTGGCTAGCAGAACCCTTTTTATTAGAGGCCACTTCATTTAAGTTATAGCCACTTTCTCGTGGCCACAAAACATTTAAATACTGAAGCCTTAGGAGGGTTTGTTTGATCAACATTTTTCATAAAAAATAGTAAGTAGTTTGCGGTTTCAGAATGTAACCTTGCTGCAGAGTCAAAACAGACAGGATTGCATTGGGAAACAATAAAGTGGCGAGTGTGATAGCTACTGAAGTCGTATTTTTAATCACCATTCCCCAATATTTAGTTGCCCTGGGGCCAGTGGCGACCGTGAATTTTAACCTTTAAATATAGCATGAAGTCAACTGTATAATATGACAGTGTAAATCTAAACTACGAGGATGGTCCAAAAAGTTTTTAGATACAAAAAAGTTTATAAAGCTAGAAGTTTCAATCTTTCTTTATTTTTCAAAATAAGCTCCACCACACGTTATACACTTCTCAATCCGTATAAACCAATTTTTAAAAGCTCTGCACCAGTCTTCTCTTTTTAGACTTTCAAGTTGGTCAATAAAAATTTGAACTGCCTCTTCGGGACTTTAAAAACAAGTTCCGCACAATTTATTTTTTGTGTTTGTAAACAGAAAAAAGTCACAAAGAGACAAAGTCAGGTGAATAGAGTGGGTGGAGTAAAAGTACAATATTTTCTTGTGCTAAAAAATCTCCTCTCTTAACGAGATGTGATAATACATGTCATGATGAAGGACCATTCTTCTAATTACTCTCTTTGGCTGCTTCTCATGCCACATCTGGAGCACTTGTGGAATACACAGACACTAACATACCAGTCTGTTCCGACCATTTTTGTTTCATAGAATTACTGATTCAACATGTCCAAGATAAGAGAAGAAAGTTATCACCATTCTCATCCTAACCTCACTCGTCGAATGTTTGGAGTGAAGGTTGATCTGAAAAACACCATATCATGAACTGACACTTAGTTTCTGGTTCAAACTGGTAAATCCATGAATCTTCATCAGTTACAACATCCCAGATACTTCTGCTTGTCCCATCTTTAATTTTTTTTCTTTATAAAATGGCACTATTCCACACAAACCTTTATTTGATCATCTGTCAATTTATGGAGAATACAAGGAAAGATCACTATGTTTTTCACGAAGAAAGAACGAAAGTTTTTCATGAAGTATCAAATTCACGGCCCTCAAACTGATGTTTAGGAACCTTGCAACTTCTTCGATAATTTGCGGATCTTCTTCCGTAAGAGATTCATTTTTTCAACTTTAAATTCTGATGTTGATGTACTCGGTTTTTCATTTCTTCCGTCATCTTCTGATGATCTTTTCCCTTACTCAGTGACCCAAATAAAAATCGTGGCACATGAAGGAGCAACATCTGGAACTGCTGAAGACAAATCTTGACAACACATCTCTGCTTTTAACCTTTTAGAAAAGCCATAAAAAATAATAGCTCACCGAGCTTGTCTATTCAATGTGAAAACAAGAATGTGCATTACATTCACTCTTTCGACATGGTACGGAATATGATGCGGTCAGTTTGCGCTTTATATGCCTTTGTCCTTACACCTTCATTTTAAAAAATACCGCCAATACGTAAAATTATTTGCATTTTGCTAATACAAAATAATATTAACGTCTGATATTTGGTTTGTTTGTTTGTTTTTTGGTTTTACGGCTCAAAGACTACAGTGGTCATGCTGCGCCGGGACCTACTATTTTCCGAGGAATCCGAACCTCTTAATGCCTGGGGAACCAAACCCCGGACTACAGTGAGCAGTGC
>QLNU02003225.1:45439188-45457830 GCA_006491805.2 Dysdera silvatica | reverse complement strand
GAGGGACCCTGGATCAAATCCAGGATGGGGAAAGCGTCTCTTTTTCTCCAAAATTACACAAGCTCTAGTTTGAGCTGTAATTAATACGTGGGTGGCAAAAATTATAGTATAATAAATTCCCCCACGAAAACTCACAAAAATCTCGCCCCGGAGGCTTTCTTGTGTTGACCATATTTGGCAATTGTGTTATCCCTGCGGAGGGTAATAATACCTTAACATCTTTACATACGGAGAAAGAGAGCGTTGTTTCCTGTCCTCATTCGTCTAGCGGTCCAAGACACTCCGGGCTAAACGGAGGGACCCTGGTTCGAATCCAGGATGGGGAAAGCGTCTCTTTTTCTCCAAAATTACACAAGCTCTAGTTTGAGCTAATTAATACGTGGGTGGCAAAAATTATTGTATAAAATGCATTATATTGTACCTACAGTGAAGAAAACCTAGTGCACATGGGAGAGAATGAACATATTATGTAAAGCCGTTTTATCATACCGTTTATAAAATATTAAGTATGGGTCTTGAGTTGAGCTACTTACTATATTTAGAAGTATTAGCTTCAGAAAATTAAGAATGTGGAATCAAAAAGTGTAGGCTTTAAAATTCTGGAGTTGGGGCCTGAGATAGAGGGCGGGCAAAGGCCCAGTGAAAAAGAAAACAAAAAAACACCTTTTTTGTTTTAAATTACCATTAAATATAGTTAAAAAATAACCTTTAAGGTTTGCTATTTAGCGATTGATTGCTTCAGGGAATGCTTTTGTGTAAACATGCGAATATAACTGATTATTTACGTTTAACCACTCAATTTTCGATTAAGCAACGGACTAGAGAAGAAAACGCAGATTTTTGCATGAAAACCAGACCCTGGGAGAAGCACCTGGCAAATAAGAAAACAATTGAAGATAGCAGGAAATCAAGCATGTTTTTTCTATACTGGTTCCCTACTAAAGTTCCTACAAAAATTCGACTTTTCCCCAATCCACTAAATTAAGCACACCAGACAAAGTTATTCATCCCTTGAGAAATCATGTTAATATCTTATAACTTTGACTCCAAATTTGCATTGCATGCAGCTCCTGTCGCAATGTTCTCTCGCTAACAGGTTGGGATGGACATTCAATAATGGACTGCAGCAATTCCTGTCTGGTTTGAAAGCGATTTTGATTCATAAACCGTGAAACTCTTCTCTGGTCCTTCTCGGTTAGGATGTTTTCCCGACCACAATTCTGGCGTCGTGTTTCATGGCTACACGTGTTACATACAATGCTTGTAGATAAGCTGAACAGTCTTCTGCGAAACCTCAACAAATCCGGCGACTTTGCTCACCGAATGGCCATGGGCACGGCGGAACACAATTGCCCCCTTTTGCCAATCTTTTCACATCCATGCATTTCCCCCATCTTGATGCACAATTCACGTTGTAACAATAATGTCTTACTCAACGTTACTGCCTTATGATCACAGAGGCAGTGCATGCACAGTTGAGCATGTAACTCGACCACTGCCCCATTTGTACCATTTGTGTTGATGGTCATTTGTAACGACTACTCCATACTTGAACACACCAGGGCAAATAATTTTTTGTCCGGTGATCTTACCTGACAATTCCTAGTTTCCAAGTGTGCTGGCTACCCTGTTAATTTTACCATAAAGTAAAATAATTAACTGAAAATTTTTTTGTTCCCATAACAAAATTCTTATATTGTACTTGCCAGCTTTCAAAAATTGCATCAATAAAATTATGTATCATGCTATGTTATCTCTGGTGAAACCAAAACATTGGAGTACCGTTTATTCACTAATATTTTAAAAAATAAAAACTGAAATATTAAAATCTTTCAATTTTAGTAAATCAATTTATTCAAAAGTTGTTTTGGCCTTATCACACCCCCTCCCCAACAAACACAATCAAAAAATAGCTTTTAAATATGTATCAGTCGCTGAGTATCTCTACGTAATTACTGTAGTAACATAAGCAATAAATGAAAAAATTGTAAATGAATGAAATAAGTAATAAATGAAAAATTTATTTGCTTGTACTTGGTCATTTTAATGAATACAGGATGCAGACAGATTGAATATGGAGTTTCGGCTGGGTGTCAAATTTTAAAGTACACACATAGTCGGAGAAGGCCCACAACCAATGAAACTGATCAAAACATCCATAATGTGTGTGTTCAGCTGTGTGGGAAAATCATTGAATCACTATTCATGAATTATCTGAAGAATGTAACATTAGCTATGGTTCAGCTCAATCCATACTGACTGAAGATTTGGGAACGAGACGCATGTTTGTGCCAAAACTGTTCTCTGCAGACCAAAAAGATGACCAGCTTTCAGCTGCACTCGATCTTCTTGAATGTGCTGAAAATGATGAAAACTTTTTGAAATCGATTGTAACAGGGAATGAATCCTGGGTTTATGGCTATGACCCTGAAACCAAGACTCAGTCTTTGCAGTGGAAGGCTCCAAGCTCTCCAAAACTGAAGAAACATGAACAAGTCAACGCATTGTGAAGACACTGCTGACCATTTTTTTCAATTACGAGGACATTGTTCATGGTGAGTAGCTATTCCACCATTCGGTGCAGCTTAAGAATTTTTTGCCAAGCATCAAATTTCCTCAGGTCTGACATTCACCGTATTCTCCAGATGTTGTCCCCTGTGACTTTTTCTTCTTTCCAAAAATTTAGTCCTACTTCAAAGAACGAAGATTTCCAGATGTCGAGGAAAGCCAGCAGAATATGACAAGAGATCTTTTCACTATTCCAGACAACGAGTTCCAGTCTTGTTGCCGAAAACGGAAAAAATGCTGGATAAAGTGTGTGATTTCAAAAGGAGACTACTTTGAAGATGATTCAATGCCAAATCTATAAGTACGGCAGTTCTTTTTTTAGCCACAGTCCCAATATTTTTTATCACATCTTGTATTTTACACTCGTAAGGTTATTAACTTGTATAAATTCTCATACATTTTATAAGACTGCTTGCTCAGAAATTTTTTTATGACCTATTTCACACTTGCAAGATTGTTCACCCCATGAATTCTCATGTGATTTGTTAAATATCTATGCTTATAAAATTTTTTTGTAACATACTTCACCCTGGAAAGGTTTTCACCACTATGAATTCTCGTGCGGAATGTCAAATTGCTTCACTCAGAAAATTCCATATGGCAGGGATTGAAAAATCCTATGAAACGTTAGGAGCCAGGCTAGAAAACTTAGGATCCAAAAAAATCCAAAGCGCAATCTAATTTTATGAAAGAAAATTTAGAACTGATAAGGTCATATGATGTACAAAAACATTTAATTTATACACACTTTACGCATTGCGTTTATGTCCTTCGACATGCTTCGCAGCTTTTGTTTTAAAATACCAATGGTCAATTGCTTTATTAGGATTAAATTCTTTAAATAAAGTCCATTCAAATTTATCAATAAATTTTGCAAACTGCTTACTTCCAATTTGTTTCTTAATTTACTTTTTATCAGGTTCATGTGAGAAAATCCTTTCTCACATGATGCTGTGGAAACTGGTGTAACAGTTACTATCTTGAGCAGAGAACTTAAATTTGGAAATCTTTCATGGCTTCAGTTTTCCCAATGATTGTTCAATATTAAAAAAATTTTCCAGGTGTTTTCAGATCAAACCACTTTGACAGAAGATCAAGAAATTCTTCTATCTTACCTTTACTACTTAGAAATTTTCTATAATGTAAGCCTAAAGTTTTTATTTTACTTTCTCGATAATTAAATCTGTAGCATCCGGCCATTGAAGTGTGTCAAATATGGCAACAGTAATCGTTGAAATTTCTAAGACTTTCTCATTAAACAATTGGATGCCATCTTCCACAATATTTGCTGCTTGTCATTTTCAAGAGCATTTATATCAATTTTTGTAAGAAGTATCACTTTGAATTTCCCATCTAAAGTTGTGTTAAATACAACTAATTATTAAGCTATTAATTTTAATTAATAATTTTAAATAATTAAGGTGGATTGCTCGTCCACATTTCAAGTGGTCTTAAAAAAAAAATTAGATCTAGCTTGGAATGAGCTAAATTGTCAATAAGGAATACAAGCATCTAGAGACAGAGTGGGAGCTGTCGGGCTCCGCGTTTTGCACATATGCATGGACTTTGTAAATGCAAGAACATTGCCGCTAAATTAACAGTAATGCCGAAACATGCTATAAATTAGCTAGATCTACTAGCATCTTGTGAGAGGAGCCTTTTCCTGTCACGTTTCTGTGCATGACAGTGGACACTAGTCAAGCGAAAACATAGCAATGTCGGTAAATTATAGCAGGGACCTACATATATATATCGATATAAACTATCAAGTTCACTATACTTTTTAATTATCATTATACCACTATATTCATCTTTTCGCAATTTAATTTTACCATTTACTTTCCATAAATACCGTCATCCATTTTTTTTTATTTTCCATGCTTGATTAAACAATCCCTTCTTAAAATAGCCTATTTTAAAGCTCCCCCCCCACCAATTATGACTATGCAGGCCCAGATTATATTTGCAAAAAACCTTTACCTTATCCTTTTTGCCAACGAACAGACGTCAAGTCCATGTACATGCACAGAAGGCAGAGATTGGCGACTCCTATCCTGACTCCAGATGCTTAAATAGTGAATGACCTTGAGTAGCCACCTTAGCTTTTAGAAAACTGAGTCAACTCGCACCAAAAACAAGGCAAACAAAACATTTCCAGGGAGCCGCAGGAAGAAACGAATTCTCTCGTTCTTCTTTCTTTCCTCACCTTCTTTTTTCTAACTTTACAGAAGAGGAAAGAAAACATCACTCAGAGAGAAAAAAAACAATAATGTAAAGAATAATTAGGGTCACCAGATCTAACTTTTTAGTTGCCACAGCAACCTGGTGCCAGGTATTTTTCAAACCCTGCCATATGGTATATTTTACACTTGGAAAGGTTTCTCATCAGTATGAACTCTCTTGTGTTTTGTTAAATCGCTCTGTGCATAAAACTTTTTATGACATATTTCACACCCATATGGTTTTTCACCAGTATGAATCCTCTTGTGCTTCATAAGCATACCTTGCTCAGAAAATTCATTATGACATATTTCACATCCATAAGGTTTTTCACCCGTATGAATTCTAATGTGTTTTTTCACACTGCTTTGCCAGGAAAATTTAATATGACATATTTCACACTGGAAGGGTTTTTCACCAGTATGAATTCTCAAGTGCCTTGTCAAATAGCTTTGCTCAAAAAATCCTTTATGACATATCTCACACTTGAAAGATTTTTCACCTGTATGAATTTTCATGTGTTTTGTTAAATTGCTTCGCTCAGAAAATTTTGCGCGACATACTTCACAATGGAAAGGCTTTTCACCAGTATGAACTTTAATGTGTGCTTTCAAATTGTCTTGCCGGGAAAATTTAGTGTGACATATTTCACACTGGAAAGGTTTTTCACCTGTATGAATTTTCATGTGTTTTGTCAACTTGCTTCTCTCAGAAAATTTTGTGTGACATACTTCACACTGGAAAGGTTTTTCACCCGTATGAACTTTAATGTGTGCTTTCAAATGGCCTTGCCGGGAAAATTTAGTGTGACATATTTCACACTGGAAAGGTTTTTCACCTGTATGAGTCCTCCTATGTTTTGTTAAACTGTGTTGCTCAAAAAATTTTTTATGACATTCTTCACATTCGTAAAGTTTTTCATCTGTGTGTTTTCTCATGTGTGTTCTCATGTGTTTTGTAAGACTGCCTGGCACAGAAAATTTTTTATGACATATTTCACACTCAGAAGGCTTTTTACCCGTATGAAGTCTAATGTGTTTATTCAGATCACTTTGCTGGGAAAATTTCCTAGTACATATTTCACATTGGAAAATTTTTTCACCAGTATGAATTCTCATATGTATTTTCAAGTCGCTTTGTTGAGAAAATTTCACTTGACATATTTCACACTGAAGAAGTTTCTCACCAGTATGAATTCTTATGTGCTTTATCAACTCGTATTGTTCAAAAAATTTTATAAAACACATTTGACACTCAAAAAGTTTCTCATCCATGTGAGCCTTCTTGTGTATTGTTAAATTGCCTGATATAGATAGTTCAGTAATTCTCTTTAGTTATAAAACTTTTTTTTCCTTTGCACCAATATAACATCATTGGTTTTGTTGAGTTCATATTTCTTTCATTTATTTTTTTTTTTTTTTCAAATTTCCTTGGTCATAAAAACCTTTACATGGCATATTTCACATTCAATAGATATCAGCATAAATTTTCATGTGTTGCTTCAAATATTCCCTTTGAGAAAACATTTTATAACACGTTTCTCACCAGTATGAATACTGACTTTGTGCAGAATTGCTGGTATACTTGACAACTAAATTTCACTTTGACGTTCATATAAATCCTCGGTGTTACTACATCGAAGAAAAAAAGTCTGTGTAGACACCATGAATAAGTGTTAACCTACGGAAGAAGAGTGGAATTAGTATATGTAATGCTTGAATACATATAATTAACTTCACTACGATCTTGTATATCCAACTCAAAATTCTAACCTTGAAACGGGATTTCTTTTGGGGAGGAGGGGGGGAGATAAATCAAAAGAATTCAATTTCTAACCTCCACAGTTTTGGCTCTCACCACTGCTCCATTTGACAAAGAGCCCGAGAGAAGAAAACATTACATGTTTTTCTTTGTTCTGACACTTGTGGTAAACAAAATTCTAGTATGAATCAAAATGATAAGTGAATAACATTTTTGACTCCCAAGTTTAAGCTCAAACTATAGTGCTTTGTAAAGATTAAAGAAAGACACCACCTCGGCTCAGAGCCGAATATGAATCCCTTATTTGCTCAGCCTCCGGGAGATGAGAACGATGTTCTTTTTCTTTGCAAATATCAGCTATCGAAGGACAATAAAGTATTACCGTTCTCAGGGTTAACACAATTGTTAATTACAAAAACATGCATCAGTGGCTTTATGTGTTGAGCAATTTGCAATGGTGCTAAACCTGAGAAGGGTAGTAATATTCTATAACTCTTACATACGAAGAAAATGAACATCGTTCCTATGTTTCGGTAACCGAGCAGGTTAACACTAGAACTGTGGCACTTTCATTGTACCTAGAACCATGGCTGCAGTCATTTTGACCGCCCTTTAATATTCTTTAAAAAACTACATGCAAATACAATTTAGTTTTTGTTTCAACAATACTCATGTATTTAGGTTAAATCCCAATAATATTCATTTAATATTTTCAATAATTAGGTTAATTTTTACAATTAAATAAAATTTTGTTGTGCATATTTTTTTTCGGGGAAACTATTATTTACAGGAAAAAAAATATTCTTCAAAATCATAATGTCAACTAAAAACAATCTTACAGATTTAAGGGTGGGCGATGCCCCCGCACTCTTGAACAGAGATTATATCATGAAAATTGAAAAGATTTTAAATATATAGTCTAGGGTGGGTCGAATTTTCAAAAGTTGCTCGAATCGAAACGCAATAGTGCGGAAAAGTTGCTGCTCGTCAAGATAAACACAGTGAAAAAAGAAGTTTAGGAATCGGATAATATCTTTAGGTCGCGCATGACCCCCAAAATTTGAGAAATTAGCCATAAACTGACCTTTTTTAGAAACTTTTGAAAAGTATAGATTATCATGAAACTTCAGTTGTGACAGTAATTAGAAACTAGTTAACGGGAAATAATACTTTGATGGGCGAAAATGCACCCAAAGGGAGCTGGCAGGGGGTCGCATTAGGACGAAAATTGGCCAAAATTGTGAAAAAAACAAAACACCGTAGAAGCGTTCATGACTTCAGAAAAATAGGTTAAGTAGACTGTTTGATTAACTATTGCTGTGCAGCTCTTCGCCTGTTTGCATTCCACATTCAGTGTAAAGGAAAACGACCTCGAACTCACCAGGGGAGGTGTCCGCACTTTGAGTTCCATCCACGCCCTTCCCAAGCAATCAACCATAGCTGGATGTGGAAAATCACTACTTTTCTGATTTGGTTTAGTTCACAATGAACTGGACTTCGTTTTTAAATATTGGAATTTGGCAGACAGGAAGCAAAATTGCACATATGAAACCATCTCTGCTGTCACCGCCACATATTTTGCTTGCTGCTTCTGTGATTAGTTTCACAGTAAGTTTAACCTCCTGAGTGTGACATGGAAATTCGTTTATGTCGAAAGTTAGTATCCGCTTGGAATGAATGAGGTCTAAGAGTTCTTTGGATATTTCAGATGCTAGAAGTGGAGGACAGGTAATTTTCGTTGATGACTAGATGATCCACCTTGTCTAGTCTTTTGCATTAAAATTAAAATCAGGAATGATGAACGCATGTAAGGATTTGCATTTCTCTAGTTTTTCCTTGGCTTTTAAAGTGTATCTCAAAGCAAACTCTCTGACATGATGTCGTTCTTCTTTCACCATAGCCAGAAGAAGATTCTTAAGGTGGGCAAAGAAGGCATTGGATGCGATGGAACAAACACAAACACTGGGTGGAAAAATGGAGCCATTAGGTTTATAGAAATTTCTGTCAAAATTCCTTTACAGTTGTCTGCCTATATGCTCCACTTCAATGAGTTGCCATTGAGGCACTTCATTGAAAAATTAGACGGCAAAACAACTTGCCCACAGTCATACTCTGGACCTGTCGAAAAGCACCTTCAAAGATGCGAAAAATTACCAATGGCAAAATTTCTGGAAATTCAGTGTGTACTTCCAAAAGTGAACACGGATATCCTACGTAAAGATCAAAAATGTTTACTTGGAATATCACTGGCCATCCACTAAGGTGTTTGTCCTCCAGATCTTGCCATTTGTAATCCTGGACTGCTCAGCCATTCCAGGTGGTTAACAAAGGCTAATAGAGTCCTTAGACTATACGTTGCTTCCTCAGACCCATCTTCAAATCTTATTCATATCACAGTGTTCATCCTGAAAGTATACTCACCTCTATGGTTCACAATCAAAACCCAACCAGCAATACTTAAAGGCCCAAAACATGTGTTTCAGTGTATTCAGGCTTCCCGTACTTACCAGATCATCTCAGAACAATCATTGATCCAGTAATCCAAAACAATGCCTTCTTTGCCCATCTCGAGAATCTTTCTCTGGCTATGGTGAAAGACGAAAAAAAGCATGTCAGAAAGTTTGTTTGAGACCCATTTTAAATGCCAGGGAAAATAAATGCAAATCCGTACGTAGGTTCATCATTCTTGATTTAAATTTTGATGCAAAAGACTACACTGGGTTGATCAGTTGGTCATCAACGAAAATTACCTATCCTCCACTTCTAGCATCTGCAACATCTGAGGGTATCTTAGACCTCATTCATTCCAAATAGATACCAACTTTCGACGCAGATGAATTTCCACGTCACACTCATGCAGGTAAACATATACTGTGAAACTAATTACAGAAGCAGTGATCGAAGTATGTGACAGTGACTGCAGAGATGGTTTCATCAGAGCAACTTTGCTTTCTCGCTGCCAAATGCCAATATTTGAAAACGAAGTCCAGTTCATGGGGAACCAAACCAAATCAAAAGAATAGTAATTTTCTATGTCCAGCATGATTGTTTGATTGGGAAGGGCATGGGTCCAACTTGAAGTACGTCTACTTCCCCATGATGAGTTCCGGGTTGTTTTCCTTTCACTGAATGTGGAATTCAAATGGGCGAAAAGAGCTGCACAGCAATAGTTAATCACCAGTCTGCTTAACCTATTTTTCACAATTTTCGTCCTAAAGCGACCACATGCCTGCTCCCTTTGGGGATATTTTCATCCGTCAAAGTATTATTTCCCATTAACTAGTTTCTAATAACAGTCACAACTGAAGTTTCATGGTAATCCACACTTTTCAAAATTTTCTAAAAAAGGTCAATTTATGGCTAATTTCACAAATTTTGAGGGTCATGTGTGACCTGAAGATATTATCAGATTCCAAAACTTCTTTTGCCACTGTGTTTATCTCGACAAGCAGCAACGTTTCCGCATTATTACGTTTCGATTCGAGCAATTTTTGAAAATTCGACCCACCCTAATATAGTCATAAAAAAAAAATAAAAAAAATGTAGAAGTAAAATTTCAGCTGTTATCAATTTTTAGTTACGTAAACCGGGACAGAAATTAAAATTAATGGCAAAAATTTTAAGCAAACAAAAGCTATGTACAATTTTTCAAGGTTGTTATTTGACATGTATTATGACTGAGACTGACATTTCTTATCCTTTGCAATTATTTCGCATAATGTTTATATTTGGTCATGCCGAAGGCAAGTGTTTTTCAGGGCCATCTGTTTTACATTATGTTACTCTTGGTTTCGCGAATTGATAGAATAACAATAACGTTAATAATTGATTAATAATGTTTCTGTGTATCTAATTCATTCATACATGTAAATAAACTGATTGAGTGATATAATCAAGCCAAATTATCGCGTTTCACATATTGAAATTCAATCAGGAAAAAAAACCTGAATAATTCTACGATGTTCGCATAATTCTTATACATTATTAATTAGTCATATATATACACACTACTGGCCATTAAAATTGTTACACCAGGAAGGAATACAAATAACAGAATGATATTTATTTGACATATATATTATAGTGGAAAGAGCAAGTGATTAAATTTACAGGAAATTAGGATGGTTAGATCCTGAGAAATCAGTACCCAGAGCAACCACCTTTGGCAGAAATAACAGCATTTATCCGCATGGGCATGGAGTCAAACAGAGATTGTATGGCATGTATGGGTACAGCAGCCCATGCAGCTTCAACACTATGCTACAGTTCATCGACAGTAGTGAGTGGTGGTGACGTGCCAGTCGCTCAGCAACCATTGACCACACGTTTTCAATTGGTGAGAGATCAGGAGAACGAGCTTGCCAGAATCGAAACATTTTCTGTATCAAGGAAGGTCAGGACAGTACAGGCAACCATCGAACATGTTCTGTATCAAGGAAGGTCAGGACATTACGGGCAACACATGGTCTTGCATTGTCCTGCTGAAACATAGCGTTAGGGAGGACTCGAAAATAGGGCAGAGCCATGGGCCTCAACACATCAGAAATGTAACGGTGGCTGTCCAAATTACCAGGTATGTGAACAAGAGGTGATCGAGACATATATCCAATGGCACCCCATGCCATCACTCCAGGTGATGGGCCAATATGAAGATGTCGAATGCAAGCTGGCAATGTGCGTTCTTCACGATGCCTCCAAATACAGATGCAGCCATCATGATGTTGTATACAGAACTGGGATTCGTCTGAAAAGATGACGTAGTGCCATTCCTGCGTTCAGGTTCGTCGTTGATCACACCATTGGAGGCATTCCTGTCTGTGACGCAGCATCAAGAGTAGCCGAAGCCATGGTCACCGTGCTGACAGTCCATGCTGCTGCAAATGTCGTCGAACAGTTCAAGCAGAAATTTGTTATCTTGCAAACGATTTCATTTCTGAACTCAAGGTTCATGACGTGGCTATACGATCCCTAGTGGCCATGCAGATAAGATGTCTGTTTTCTCGGTTATTAGTGATGGGGGCCACTGAGATCCTGCACGACATTCCGCATGACTGTCCTGAACCCATCGATTCCATACTCTGCGGACAGTCATGGGATCTCGACCAATATGAGCAGCAATACTGCGGTACGATAAACCGCAATCCCGGTAGGCTACAATCTTTCTTCAATCAAAGTCAGACACATGCTGGTAGGCATTTCTCCTTCTTACACGAAGCATTACAAACTTTCTTAGCCAAAAACAAACGTTCAAATGCAATTCGAGTATGAGAAAACTGCTGTCAAATCTCTGCTTTTATACACAATGTAGGTATTGCTACCGCCACCTGCTTTGCGTGAATGCACTGAAAATTTAATCGTTTGCATATCACAGCGTGTTCTATCTGTCATGCCAATTTCACATGTGTGGCATGGCATGCTGCCTTCCTGGTGTAGCAATTTTTAATGGCCAGTAGTGTATATCATATATTTATCATCCTTACTTTATACATCATATTATTCTTGTTAATTGATTATTATAATAATTATTTACACAAAAAACGACAACGCGATGAAATTGATCGCTTCCGCGGTTCTAGGTCCATATGCTTATAACTACGGTTCTCTGTAATGTATTTTTTTAAAACTTTATATATGCTATTAGGAACATATTTTAGGAAAAGTCAAGAATTTCTAGCTTTCAAACACGAAAGGTTTAAAAGATATTTGAGTTTAAACTTCACAAGTGGTCAATTTAACTGCAGCCGCTAGTGTTAAGGCACTCTGGTTAGAATACAGACCAGGACGTTTCTTTTCTTCTTTACTAACAGTTTGAGTTTAAATGTGAGAGTAAAAAATGTTATCCATCATAAACTTACAAAGAAAAAATATATTAAAAATGAAAACATGCCCGAGTGGTTTTAAGTGTTGACTCAAATGGCAATTGTGTTACCTTGAGATGGGCAATATCATAGGAAAAAAAAAGGAATGTTGAAATTAAATTTTTCAATGATACACTAAAAAAAAGTTGTTCACAATTGACTGCATACAAAGTTAGTTTAGGTAATGTTCACTATTTATAAAAGAGCTTTTGAAAAATAATTTATATTATAGTCGAAACAGCATATATATATATATGCTGTTTCGACTGTCCATATGCAAATGGACACGGCAACGAAATTATATTCCTATAAGCGGTATTCTATGAACTATTGTTGCAAATAATTTGCTCATTACATTTTTATGGCATTTTTTTTATTAAATTAGATATTTCTAATTTGATCGATCATATACATTATTTATTTCAATATTTATGACATACTGTAGGAGCACTTATAGAAACATTTGTACTGTATTAGTGGGGAAAAATCAGTTAACTTTCTTCATGCGCATGGATGTTCTGATAAATGATTAAAGATTTGATCTGTTAAAGTATCGAAAGGGCTCCCAGTCGACTTTTCACGAGAAGCTATGAAAATATGGACAATTTTTATTAAAAAAAAAAAAAGACAGAGAGACAGAGACCAATAAGTACCTAATACAGTGATCTGTATGTTTTTTTTTAAGTAATTGTTGTCACAGGCGTAGGCAGAAAGTTCATAAAGGGGGTTATAGGCTCAATGAGGTGGGGTGGCAGAGCTACAACTCATACATTCCTATGTTAAATATACAAAATTTCATTGCAATGGGGGCGTTACAACCCCCAAAACTCCCCCCTGGCTACGCCTATGACTGTCACTCAAAATTCAAACAGAGTTCTTTGACATCCTTTTTCAGAATTTTTTTTAAAATTTCAGCCCTTTTTATAGACAGCAATTATATTTTATATTACATCTCCCACCACCCACCCACCTAAAAAAAATGAGTAGATTTAATGAGCAAGAAGAACTGAAAAATAAACAGTGCTGATTTTACTCAAAACAGAAGCCAGATATTTATTATGTAACCTCAATAATTGCTTAACTTTGATATAAAAATTAAAATCCAATCCATTAAATCATACATATAAAAATTATGGAACTTTGTAAATGATAAAATAGTATTAATAAAAAAGACACATATAAAAGAGTTATTGATTCAGAGGTTGCAAAAGGCACTGCACGAGTTGCACGAGAGCAAAGCCACGAAAGTTGATTTTGATTAACTTATTAAAAAAAAAAAAGGCCCTTGGACTGAAAAAGGTTGAAGACCCCTGCTCCGAAGTATGGGTACTGAGTTGATTCACTACACTTAGAAGTATGGCTTCAAACAATCCATAAAAATAAGAAAGTGGAAGAAAACGGTGTAAACTTTGGAATTCTGGTTTGGGGCCCCCTCACAACATATAGCAAAGAATTAATAAACTTCAGTGTATAAAACATTGGTGACACTGCGGAATTCGTCTCCTAGTGCTTCCCTCCTCTTAAAATGAGTCGGAAAGTCGCTAAATGTTGTTGATGGGCTTGTCTTCAGAGCAACTGACCTGCCGCATGCTGTTTACGGTGTTTTTTAGACCATGTTCATTTTCCTGAATCAGTGTGGGAGTTATTGGGGGAGACCCCCCCCCACGCTTGGAGCTGCCAATTTTGATCACATTTGAATTATACCATAATCTTTAAAATGTTGAATGCCAGAAAAAAAGCACCAGAACAGCCTGATATTCATTACTACCTAGATATACCAGAAAATTTGTTTCCAGCATTTTTAAACACTATAAATAAAAAAATACTCCTGGTAAAACTACAGATGAATCCCCTGTTTTGTCGCCAACTCGTCTCCAAAACTGATGCTATACTCTTAAAACAGAGGGAAAGTTTTGTGGAGCGTTGAAAATATGTGCATGCATGTGCCAGTTGTATTGTGGTGTTGTAGCGTCGGTTCGTACCAGTGGTGGTTTATGAGTTGTAGCGATAGGATGAGCAAATGTTTAAGTGATTTTATTTTTGTAACGGATTGGAATTGATAGTTTGTTTTGAACAGGGAGGGGTATAGGAGGAAGAGGTTTGAGCGGAAGCAGTTCAAAAAGGTACAGCAGGAAAAGGTTTAAGGAGGTATGGGAAGAAAAGGTTAGAGGAGGAATGGGAAGAAGGGGTTTGGAGGGAGGGAAAAGGGAAGAGGAGGTAAGGAGAGATGAGGGGAATGTGGAGTATCGCATTGTCGGCGATGAGAAGCAGTTGGACTCAAGTATGAGTCCAACTGCTTCTCATCGCTCTTCACAAATCAGCGTTGATTAGCTGTTGGACTCGTACTTCACGGAAGGTAAGGGGTGGGGGGAGGAAGAAGGGAGAGGGAGTATGAGGGGATAATGGAGAATCGGAATGTCGGCGCTGAAAAGCTGTTTGACTCATACTACGCAGAGTATATGTGGAGACGGCGTCACAAAAAGGAAGTGGAGGAAATGATTCCAAAAGCCATAAAAAATCAATGCTTAAAGACAGCAGTTTTTTTTTTTTGTTAAAAAAATCTGAAAAGAGTATAATAGGTAGTAAACTCAGTATAAAAGGTAATTACTCCTTAAAAAAGTATGGCGGCCGGGAAGCGAGCGCACGATGACGTAATCCGGAAAGGAGGTTGCCGCGACAGGGTTGCCACGTCTTGGCGACAAATCGCACAGGGGATACAAGTGTAGTTTGGTCATACTCCCGTCGCACTAAGAAAACTAATAAAGGTTAGTACCTCCTTTTTTTAATGACGTAAACATGGCAGCACGCCAGTATCACAGTCGCCATGAGTTTTGGAAATACTTCCAAAGAAACCCAAATTCTAACGAAATTGTGCAGTAGCGCCAAAACATTTTACCGTTTGTATTGCAGAAACTTTTTTTTTTTTTTTTAATTTTTTGAAAATACTAATATGTTAAAACATTAACGAAATCTAAGCTCACCCGCCACCCCTAAAGAGCTTCAAACTACGGCCGCCTTGACTCCAATTAAAAACTAACGATTTATTGACCGAATATATTCCGCGGACAGTGTTAGTGGTTCATTTCATTCTTCCAGCTTTGGGGGCCATAAAAGATTTAATCCGGCAAAGGATCCAACAACAGTTTTGGTCCATTTAAAAAAACAGTTCGCCCGTTGTTTAAAGAAAAGAAATCCCCCAAAAGATTGGAGATTTTGTACCCATGACTAATCATATAACAAAGTTTCACTGTATTTTGCTTTACTTTCGTTTACTTACATGTCAGAATTTCCTACAGTCGTGCTTAGCAGTTTTTATAACAGCACTATAATTATTTTATTTAAAATTTTGATGATGCAAGATAGACTTCTAAATTCTTTACTAACACAAAAACCCACACTGCACATGGTCCTAGCATTTTACAAACTGCTACAACCAGTGGGGTGCCTACGGAGCATACAGGAGGAATTTAAAGTGAGGCCGGATGTAAGCATTAGGCCACGCCTTCTATGCCCAAAACATTGAAAAAAGCATTTGCTCATTCTACACTTTAGTGGGTGGTCACTTACGAAAATACTTGCAAGAAACATTTTTTTCTTTACTCTAAAAAAAAAAATCGATTCTCATCTTTCAAACCATACCCATTTTTTAGCTCTAAGTTGCTTAAAACTATTTTTCAATGAATTTTACAAATGTAAACAACTGAATTTAAAAGGAACAGTTTTGGGATAAAAGGAGCATTTTTCAAAAACTTGAATTGCAGTTGACTTATAATTTCCTGGTACGTACATATAGGAATTCTACATACATTGTATATAGGTTTATTTTTGTTTTTTTATGAAATAAAGGTAATGAATTTCATGAAATAAGGGTAAAAATCGTGTTTTCTAGAAGATTGTTTCCATTTGATATAGATATTTTATAATTTTACGAATATTATATATATATAGCCTGTATCATAAAATTCCTCGGTCAAAATATATAAAGATGTTCGCTAACTATACAAAAAAATTTTTTTGTGTATCGAGTAAGTATTTTCAGAGAAAATGTTCCTTAACATCAGTATGGAAAACCCCGTATCATTGTTATCGTCCGCGGTTTCTTTAACGTCGAAAAAAGAGAAAATTTACGGAACTTAAAAAAAAGAATTTACATAAAAGTACATGAAAGTTAGAATTTTTTATAGTAAAGAAAAAAATGTAGGGGTCATGACCCATGAAACCCCCTTATATAATTGACAGCCAATTACCCGTGAAATGGCCCTTTCGTGGAAAACCCTCTTAAAAGCCACCACTATTCAGTGACCACCTCACTTAGCGACCACTGTTTCTGGAAACTTATTTTCTCCCCACCCTATAGACACAATACTAAATTTATCTCCATTCAGACCACCTTTTTGAGCAACAGCTTTTTTACGGATCCGATGGTGGTCGAATTACGGATGCTTTACTGTATATTACAATAAAACCTCTCTTAACGACCACTTTTCCTGGAAATAGATTTCCTCCCAACCATAGACCCAATGCCTAATTTACCTCCACAGAGAGACCACCTCCCCAACGACCGCCCTTCCATTGAACCGACGGCGAGCGCCTTAGGGAGGTATTATTATAATTATATGCATATGCTAATAATTAGATTATAATCTCCCTAAGGCGGCTGCCGTCAGTTTCGTGAAAAGACCGTCGGGTTCAAAGAGGTGGCATCTGAATGGAGGTAAATTTAGCGTTGGATGATCTATGTCGGGGAGGAATCCGTTCCAGAAAAGGTGGTTGTTAAAGGAGATGGACGTGGAATAGAGGTGGTCGTAAAATGAGGTGTTCGTTAAGAGAGAGAGGTTGTATTATATTGTATATATACAGGGTGATTATAATTAAAGTTCAACTTTCAAAAAGCTGTAAAAAAAAGAATCACTGCTCAGAAAGACCTGAAATTTGAACTGAATATTGGAGATGGGAGTTATTTAAGGTAACTGTTAAAATCACTTATTACCGACTTATCACTGTTCCAAGAGCAGTATGCTCCTCTGAAACATATGTTCTCAAATAACAGCTGTTATTTCAGATCACCGGTGATTAGGGATAGGCGTTATTTGAAGTAACAGTTAAAAATCACCGGTGACCGAGAAATCACTGTTCTAGGAAGATATTCCTCCGTTTTCGTCGCACAGGAAACGCGCTAAGATGACGGGCTATCACAACACTCGGCATAGTTTGTCTAGCTGACGCCAGGTCTCAGGCGTTAATTCCCAGTTTAACATCTGATATTACAATAGGTTATATTATTATTATTATATTGTTATAGTTAACCAATTATTATTTTAATCAATTGGTTTTTTAATTAATTATTGCTTTAATTGGTTTATTATTTTTTGTTTAATTCACTTAAAGTTTAAATTCGGTTAAAAAATATTTGATTATTTAGGTACTCCTACATCAATAACAACTAGCGAATACAATCATCATCTAGACGATAATTTAAAAAAAAAATTAACTTACCGCGGAATCAAGACCCTTTGTCATGGTGGAGATCCCATTCTCTAATCTACCCAAATCTATCCGAATCAGTGAAAAGAAAAATCAACTTTATGGCAGCATCAGTGCCTTGCGAAAGAGTTTTCTCAAAGGCTGGTAACATTTTAACGGATGGAAGAAATCGGGTGGAGCCTCTTCACGCCGAAAGATTATTGTTCCTAAATGCCAATTCATATTTAATGGAATAGATTTTTTATCCATGTATATTAATTAGTACAAGTATTAATATTTTTACATTACTGAGCTTTACACATGAAAAATTCTGAATACATACATGTGTATAACTACATCAGCTGAGAATACACATTTTGTATCATTATCCTGTTTAATTAGTTCCACATTGTAACCTTCCAGTATGTTTTACCAATTAATTTACAGCAGTGTCAATATTTTTTGCTGTATTTCATTACTTTGAATTTAAATAATTGTTTTTTAAACTTTCTTTGATTTTTAAAATCGTGTATTTTTTAAAATATCTAAAATTCAATATTTTAAAGCCTTACTTTTTCTCATTATTTTTGTACTTCATATGTGTGTATTTTTTTCCAAAGGATTTATTATTTTTATGGAGTTGGCACGACGTTCTGTTACGGATTGAGCATTGAAATGTGTAATCGTTAAGTTCCTCAATTCTCCAAACCTGTGAAGCAACGCATACGTTCCAATCACCGGTGATTGGAACCTGTTACCTGGTTGGAACAGG
>QLNU02003225.1:45391576-45439088 GCA_006491805.2 Dysdera silvatica | reverse complement strand
ATTTCTAACGAATGATAATATCAGAACGAAACGCGCCGCTATGCTTTAACTAAAATAAAAAATCCAGCTCTACAATGTCAATGCTATTATTTAATGTATTTCACGAACGGCTGTCCCAATTTTTGGCTTAATGAAGAAGTTGCCTTTTCTCACTAAAAAATAATCTCCAACTTATGTTTGCTGTAGGTTACTGCCTTTGCCATCACTCCACCAAACTTTTTCTCTAAATGTCACTAAAAGGTGCAAGTATAGAAATAATAATCGACCAAATTAAAGGCAATACGTGGGTAATTAGAATCATGAACTTAATACCATAGTCAACAGCGTATCTTATGGCTTCAGAAACTATCAATACTTTCTCTACTGCAACCGAGATCATATTCGTTCTCCAGGAGTATTAAGATAGGTCAGGAAATGTATATCACTGGCAGCAGGTGTGATGGATTGATGCTGTGGATGTCACAAGTGTGTGAGAGTTTTTAAGGTTCCCGACCGTAGAAAACACGCATTCGGTTGCATATATCCATTGACAGCTTCTATTATTGCAGGTAAGGGACACTAGAGATGGGAGTTATTTAAGGTAACTGTTAAAAATCACCTGTTACCGACTGATCACTGTTTCAGGAACAGTATGCTCCTCTGAAATCCCTGTTCTCAAATAACAGCTGTTATTTCAGATTATCGGTGATTAGGGATAGGAGTTACTTGAAGTAACAGTTACAAATCACAGGTGATCGAGAAATCACTGTTCTAAGAACATATTCCTCCGTTTCCATCACACAGGAAACGCGCTGAGATAACGGGCTATCACAACATCCGGCATAGTTGTCTAGCTGACACAAGGGCTTAGGCACTAATTACCCATTTAATATCTGATATTACAAGAGGTTATATTATTATTATTATATTGTTATAGTTAACCAATTATTATTTTAATTAACCAATTATTGTTTTAGTCAATTAGTCTTTAAATTAATTATTGTTTTAATTGATTTATTTTTATTTAATTTACTTAAAGTTTAAATTCAGTTAATATGTGATTATATAGGTATTCCTACTTCAATAGCAACTAGTGAAATCAATCACTATCTAGACGATAATTAAAAAAAAATTAACTTGCCGCGGAATCAAGACCCTTTGTCATGGTGGAGACCCCATTCTCTGATCTACCCAAATCTATCAGAGTTAGCGAAAAGGAAATTCAACTTTATGGCAACATGAGTGCCTTGCGAAAGAATTTTCTTAAAGGCTGGTAACATTTTAACCGATGGGAGAAATCGGTTGGAGCCTCTTCACGCCGAAAGATTATTGTTCTTAAATGCCAATTCATATTTAATGAAATAATTTTTTTATTCATGTATATTAATTTGTATAAGTATTAATATTTTTACATTACACATAAAAAATTCCAAATAAATACCTGTATATAACTACGTTAGCTGAGAATACACATTTCGTATCATTATCATTGTTTAATTAGTACGATATTGTAGCCTTTCAGTATGTTTTACCAATCAATTTACAGCAGTATCAATATTTTTGTTGCATTTCATTCATTACGTTGAATTAGTTTTTTAAACTTTAAGTTTTAATATTGTTTATTTTTTTTAAATATCTAAAATTCAGTATTTTAAAACCTCATTTTTGCCCCTTTAGTTTTGTATGTCTGCATTTTTTTTCCAAAGGATTTATTATTTTTATGGAGTTAGCACGACGTTCTGTTACGGATTGAGCACTGAAATGTGTAATCGTTAAGTTCCTCAATTCCCCAAACCTGTGAGTAACGCAAATGAAATCGCTGGTGATTGGAACCTGTTATCTGGTTGGAACAGGTTATTCACAAATAACAATTTGGTCCATCACTACTTGGTAGATGGAAAATTTTGTGCTTATCTGCCCCCACAATGGAGGTATGCTTGGGCCGCCCCTGTATAAGCTACTATGATTTTAAAAAAATATCGTTTTGAAAAAAAAAAACCGAAAAAAACCCGATCGAATTTGCACAGTCCCATGGAGGTCGTTAAAACCGATTTTCACTGTACAACTGTGCAACGTATGTATTACAGGTTAAATACACTATTATTATTTCACCAATCAGCCAACAGTCTAGAGACGTGCATAGTAGATACGCATTTAATATCAGTTGGTGGAGAGCTAATAAATAGCCACGATAACGTTAAGCCCTCGATCTTTTCTAAGATGATATATGACGCTTTTTTTTCGATGTGTAAAAAAAATCAAGTTCACTTTTGAAACACAAAAAAAACCACACTTTTTTTCATAAAATGTCACTTTTGAAAGAAAAAATTAAGTTGATCGCTCATATTACACATAAGCTAATACATAGGTCAAAGTCAGTCTGCATCTGCCTAAAATTAGTAGTTACATGCTAGAAAACGCTGCTAAAATTGAGATACTGGTTCAACCACACACGGTTACAATACATTTTCGGAGGGCACAAGTCCTATAGATCATGAGGGCGCATGCACCGGCCCAGGGGCCAGTGTACCCTCATGGAAAAAAAAAAAAAATTCCTGAACTGTAGACTTTTCGAATGTGGATTATTTATTGAATACATAATATCAATTAATTCTGTAAACATGGTTTCTTATGTAAACTAAATGCATAGATTCAAGTTAATTCGTCATCACTTTAGCTTTTATTTGTGCTCGTTTGATATCACTTTTCCTTCCGGCCGTTGACTGATGCATTTTATTTCGATTCTCTCATTCATACAGATGCCACTGGCTAAGCGAATGGTAGTTTCTCCTTTCAGTGGGTATAAATCTACTTGCTTCGCTTTGATTTTCTCGTTCGTCCCGACCAACTAATTAAAGAGAAGATTTTCCAATGTGTGGAAGCCATGGACCGCTAGCTGACGTGCGATTTAATTATTTGGTTTGTTAACTATGTATCGATTTTTCCCACCGTAAAAACATTTCGCTTCGTTAGTATGTAACTACTTCATAAAATTAACAGTTGATCGGTCTTCTGAAAAGTCTCAATATTCAACAAGATTAGATTATATGGAGTGTCTCAGAACCAGGGTTACAAACTTCTAGGAGGGGTAGGGTACACCTAGACGACTCGGGATCACATAGCAATGATGGTCGCAAACCACTCACAGAGCTAGTTCTAAAACCGTCCAGCATGCACAAATATTTACAACCAGTGCGTGAAAAGCGCCAGATAAAACTCAGGTCAGCTGCTCAAGTGCATAGATGATTAGGACATCGCATTTTGCGCTTCTCATGCACTGGTTGTCACTATTTGTGCATGCTGGACGGTTTTAGAACTGACGCTGTGAGTGGTTTGCGACCAGCATTGCTATGTGATTCCGAGTCATCTAGGTGTACCCTACCCCTCCTAGAAGTTTGTAACCCTGGTGCTGAGACACCCTGTATAGAATATAGGGGAAAAAAAAGCACGAATGGCAAATTCTTGGCAAACAACTTTTTGATGTAGCGTGCTTACCTGACACTTGTCAGTACTTGTACTTGTCATTACAGAACTGGAAAGATATTTGATCAATTTTACAATGATCAGAAATCGAGCAGAAATCTTAGAATTTGTACAAAATTGACTACTGAATATATTGTGTGGCAAAAAGGAGAGGAACAGAAAAAACTATGTGAGATAGGAAGAAAAGCTGGAAGCAATTCAAGAACTGTACAATTAGAAAAAACAGGGGATACTTCAACTGATATAAATACTAGGAAACAAGAAGAAGATATCAACATCGTTACTCCTTTTCGCTTCAATGAACCATTACAAGATGAGTTCATACCATATTCTGGCGAATCTAGTACAAGTAATGTGCAAACACCAAAGCTCTTGAGGTCTGCAAAAAAGAGAAAATTAATTGAAATTACCCCTACTATGGTTGATGATGGCATACAAACACAGTGGCGTTCAAAATATCATTGGCACATCCATAGTGTTGGGAAAAAGTCAACTGGGAAACAATCTGGTTGTTCCAAAGAAATTGATGAAAATATTTTAACTATTTATTGCACAGTTAATGGCTGAAACTCATTTGAGTACAAGGCAAGCCATTAAGGCTGTTCAGATTGTTAGTAACAAGCTGTTTGGACAGAAGTTTACAATGCCAGATGATATGGAGTACCATTCTGAACGATCAAAGCAAAAAACTCCATGACGCCCACTTACCAATAACCTACACCAGCTTCTAACAAGACATTCTGTTACTGAAGCACTATCTCTAATTCCATTGAGAGCTGAACAGCAAATAGGCATGGCTCTCTTGTCTATAGATGATGAAGTGCAAATGTTTGATGGAACATTTTGTGTACGTATTGGGAAAGTAATGGCATTGCCATTGCATATTGAAAAAACAGTGAGGATTTTACCACTACAACAGATAGCTAATGAAAAATAAAGCAATCTTGTAAAGTTACTGGATTATCGATTTCAAAGGCCTGAAGTTCTCACAAAATCAGAGAGAACAGGTTTATGGCAACAAATCAGGGCAACAATGTCTGATTTGGCAAGTGAAAATGAAGGGTTAGCTAAGGCAGTATCAGAACATTTCAGGCTTACTTATGTTTCAGATCAATTATTTTATATTGTACATACTGTTCTTGCTTGGGATGAATCAATGAAGTCTAATTTGTTCTATAGAAAAAAAAAAGTTGGATATGAGAAGGTGCTGGGAAACACAACTTACATATCGTTAGATGGTGCACAATATGTAGTATGTAGGTGATAGAAGGAATTATGCACTTTTGAAACTTATTGGACTGGAATACTCACAAAAATCTTGGAATAGATATTTCAGTTTACAGAATTTGTTGAAAAGAATGGAAAAAACAACTTAGCTTTGTGAAGTGACAGCTATAACTGATGATATCAGAGCAGTCGTAAGTGATTGAGAAGTGCTGGATAGCGTAGAAAAATCCATAGGAGAAACTTCATTATCATTGGAAAGTATGCCAGAAAATGAACTAGTTGCAACAGTATGGGATGAAGAGTGGAGTTTAGGACAAATTATTAACAAAGTCAATGAAAATACGTATAAAACCAAGTACATGAAACAAGCTAATGAAGATTCAAATGTGTACTGGCTGTGGCCTATAGAAGACGAAGTGTATAACACGAAAGTAGAGCAAATAGTGGTTCTATATATGTCCAATAATAGATATTTCAGATATTTCTTCCACACGGACTATTATATTTAAGTTCGATAATCATGCTTTAATTAATACTTTAGCTGATGATTATTAAGAAACAGCTGCAAATTACATTTATCAGAAATAAAAATGTATATAAATGATGTATTACACACTATTTTTAATATTAAGCTGTATTTAATATATAGCTGTAGTTTGGACAATTTTTGGAATATTTTGATGAAATTTGTGTCAAAAGACTTAGTTTTCCATCTAGTTTGTTTGTAATAAAGGGGTTCAAATTCAAAAAGTATGACTTACATATTTTGACAATTACAATACTCCCTCACCCACACTAGTGATAGTGCTAGTTAGATAAAACATCAAAATATATACCTGAATAACAATACTGGTACTTTAAAAGCACAAAATCAGCAATTTTAGTTCCATGCTCTTTTTGGTTATGTTCAATGAATTAAGTACTGCTATAATATCAAAGAAACATTCAGTATATACATGTTTATTTACACAGTGTTAAAAATAAAGAAGCCTTTCCGTTGAGGGTAACTTTTTTAAAATAGAACATCTTACATTTCACGGTATCAGGTCTCATGCTCTACAAGACTATACAACTTTATGAAATAAATTATACAACAATATCATTGAACTACTAATAAAGAAAAGGTGAAAGCACAGAAGTGAATTGACACAATAGTAAAATGTTTATGTATCACCACACCCCTGCAAGAACAAAACACACTTGAATTTCAGCCTTCACTAGAGGTGCTTCTCATAATAGGAAACGAAGAATAAACAGGATAAGAGCCAATTAGAATTTCCCCTGCCATTAACAAAGAGTGGCAATTGATTTGGATTTGCTGATTCAAATTACTAATGATGAATAAAGACTTTGATAATAAATTATACAGTGGCACATTCCACAAAACTAAAAATATAGTGAATACAAAACTATCAAAGTTGCAATGTATTGTCATCACTTATTTGACTACAAGACAGCTCATGTAAGCATAATAATGGAGAAGTGATGGAATTGATCTCATAATTAAAAATACATTTCGGAGGAGGAGTGGTGAGCAAATTTTTTTTCAAGGTAAATTTTAATATTCAACGTTTTGTTGTAAACTTACTTGCTATATTCAAGGAATGTTTACTTTTGTTACCTCAAACTTGTATGTCCACAAAAAATACATGTTTTGAAAATGAAGTATTTATAAATTATGGAAATTTTTATATTTCAGCTACTTCAGAATGACCACCCTTTCATTTACGGACAAAATTTCCTTTCCAGAAAGTGTCCACTAATGAGGGGGTTCACTGTATCAGTAACAATTTTCATTAATTTTTGACTAAGAAATTAATATATGATCACTATGCCAAATTCTATCATTGAACATTCTCTTTTATCAACTGTCAAAACATTTAAAATAGAAGGAAAAACCAAGGAAGCAGATCTATTACAAATACATGCCTTTTCTTACCCAAATAAGATCTTCCACAAACAATACATCCACTCAGCTCTGGCTAATAGGTGGTGTGTTCCATGCAATACTCGCCTCTGTCAATAGTATACAAAAGAGCAAGTTTTGCACATAGTCCAACAACGATTGCCAGTTCTCCAAGTCACAAAATTAAAAATTAGGGGCTTGCATAACTCTTCCAAGTGTTTCCCCCCATAAACGAACATAGAAAAGTTTATCACAAGGTGTGCTTATAACTGTCATAAAACATTTATGACTGTTGAAAGTCGAAAAAAAAAAAAAGTTTTTTATATACATTTGGCAAAATATCTTCACTAGTATAGACAACCTGTAATCCCTTCAAACTCCATTGATCACAAGTTCTATTCAGTCAAAGAAAAATATTTTAACCTATCAAGACTTTCAATATGCACAGCTGCCAATTTTGAAATATGAAAATCTGGGAGATTCAGCACAGCGACACTTACGATACACATGTCATGTCGTGCAAGATATTATCTGACAGTTGATGTACAATCTAAGTAAGCCCAATTTTTCAACACGCAGAAACTAAAAGGTCAATACAATATCATATGATTGCATTTATAGATTTAAAAGAAATTTGAATATAAATATTTAAATACGAAATTTTATTTTTTTAATAACATTAATTGAACTGAGAAATTACATTAAAAGCGATAGAAAGGTATTTAGAAAGAAAAAATATTTGCATACTTTAAGTTTCTTTGAGGTGTGACATGGCTGCTGCTTTTTTTTTTTAAAGAATGTGTCATTATCAGTATTGGTTCTTCCCAATCAATGACCAAACATTGACTATCAATAGGAAAACATTCCTAGGAGTAGGGAAAAAATTTAAAAAACCTGGCCAAGTCAGCAGATTATCCGACTTGACTTGCCCGGGAGATGCGATAAAAAACCGGGAGTCACCCAGAAAAATCTGGTAGGGTTGGCAGTTATGAATATGTGCACAAGGAGTCGCATCCATGGTCCCAAATGTGGGGGTAACTATTTTCCTTTTCTTAGAACTTTCTCTTCCCAATAATTCTTCCATGTAAATTCAGAATTTCCCCCTTGTGTTAAAACTCCAAATTTCTTCTAATACTTAGGAACACAAAATATACAATACCTATGAATACAAATCTTCTTTCAACAAGAATAATAAAATTTTTCTACGTAACTAACACTAATCAGAGTATAATCTTACAGAAAGAACATTGATAAGAGTTATAATAAGAAAAATAGAAAGTAACTGATAGTCCAAAGTCTGGGGCAGGTTCAATAAATTTGATTTTCATGTTTAAAATGAAACCTTAACCTATAAAATTAAAATCTTAACCTATAAAATTTGTCAAATTTTGATTTGGCCGAGAATAGGCCCATCTATGAAGCATATGTCCTTAATGGGTAAATTAACTACTTGATGGCATTATAAGTGTAATAATTTTCACATGTGGGTTGCTTGGGGCAAAATTAAAATAAATCTTTGATTTAATTAATGAGAAGTTTGCTCCAGTGAATTTTCTTTCTTCCTTGGTTTTAATAATTACACTTTAACTTTTTGAAACAGTTAATATGGTACATTTTCTAAAAATTAAATCCACAACACTACCTACATTTGAAAATTTCATAGCCAAGTGATTTCAAGATATAAAGTACTGCAAACATCTATTTACTGAACTAAATCTAATTATTTTTTCTTCCCTTATAGTTTAAATCCAAGACCTGTCAATTTTACCAAACAAAAATAATTATAAACAAGCAAGTGAAAGAAAATTGCCTAAGGTCGATATTTAAATTTAGCGGGTTTCAATTAACATTAATTCACAACATTCCAATCCACAACCCTCTAACCCGCCAATCACTAATCCACAACTCTCTCTCTAATCCTCCACTCTTTACTCACGACTCGCTAATCCACCACTCTAATCTGTCATTCTCTAATTCACTACTCTAATCCGCCACTTTCTAATTTGCCATTTTCATATTCACAACTCTAATTCTCAAGTAACTCGGTAGGTTTTCAACGTTAACAATAGCCATCATTATTTCATTTACGCAAGACCTTCACCTTACCCTCTTTATTGCAGACAGACAGATAAACCAAAAGTGATAGCGGGTTCAATATCTATTGAAACCAATTAATAAATTGTACTCAAACTTTGCTTTTCCAAAATAAATACTATTAAATGGAGAAGACAAAAAACTTCTCAAAAATTTCAGCAGGTTTTCATCATGTGTTTTGTAAAATAGCTCTTTCCAAAAAATTTCATGACACATTTACACTGGTAAGGTTTCTCATCAGCATGAGTTCTCACATGATATTTTTAAATTGCATTGCTGAGAAATTTTCATATGACATATTTCATACCAGAAATGATTTTCACCAGTATGAAATATAGTGTGTATTTTTAAATCGTTTTGCTTAGAAAATTTCATGTAACATTTTTAACACTGGAAAGGTTGTTCACCAATTCCCATATGATTTGGCAAATTGTTTCACTCAGAAAATTTCATACGACATGCTTCACACTGGGAAAGGTTTTTCACCAATAAAGACTCCCTTATGTTTTGTTAAAGTGCTTGGCACAGAAATTTTTTTATGACATATTTCATACTGATAAGGTTTTTCACCTGTATGAATTCTCACATGCTTTTTCAAATCGATTTGCTGGGAAAATTTCATGTAACGTATTCCACAAGGGAAAGGTTTTCGTCAGCATGGATTTTCCTATGCTGCGTTAAACGGCTCTGGTCAGAAAATTTTTTATGACATATTTCACACTCGTAAGGTTTTCCACCCATATGAATTCTCATGTGTTTTATACAATTTGCTTGTTCAGAAAATTTTTTTTGGCATATTTTACACTCATAAGGTTTTTCACCCGTATGAATTCTAATGTGTCTTGTCAAACTGTTTTGCTGGGTAAATTTCTTACAACACATTTCACATTGGAAAGGTTTTTCGCCAGTATGGATTCTCCTATGTTTTGTTAAACTGCTCTGTGAAGAAAGATTATTGTGGCATACATCACACTCATAAGACTTTTCTCCTGTGTGAATTCTCAGGTGTGTTTTTAAATGCAAGTTTTGAGTAAATTTCATATGACATATTTCACATTGGAAAGGTTCTTCGTCAGTGTGTATTTTCCTACGTTTCATTATACTGCTTTGCTCAGAATTTGCTTTATGACATATTTCATATTTACAAGGTTTTTCACCCATATGAATTTTCATATGCTTTACACGACTGCCTTGCTCAGAAAATTTCTTATGACATATTTCACATTCATAAGGTTTTTCACCCGTATGAACTCTCATGTGCTTTACACGACTGCCATACTCAGAAAATTTCTTATGACATATTTCACATTCATAAGGTTTTTCACCCGTATGAATTCTCATGTGTTTTACACGACTGCCATACTCAGAAAATTTCTTATGACATATTTCACACTCGTAAGGTTTTTCACCCGTATGAATTCTAATGTGCATTTTTAAATTGCTTTTTCTAGAAAATTTCACATAACATACTTCACAATGGAAAGGTTTTTCACCAGTATGGATTCTACTGTGCTCCGTTAAATGGCTTTGATCAGAAAAATTTTTGTGACATATTTCACACACGTACGGTTTTTCACCCATATGAATTCTCATGTGTCTTGTATGATGGCCTTGCTCAGAAAATTTCTTACGACATATTTCACACTCATAAGGTTTTTCACCTGTATGAATTCTAATGTGTTTTATTAATTTGTATTGCAGGGAAAATTTCTTATAACATATTTCACACTGGAAAGGTTTTTCGCCAGTATGGATTCTCCTGTGTTGTGTTAAATTGCTTTGCCTAGAAAATTTTTTGTGACATACATCACACTCATAAGGTTTTTCACCTGTATGAATTCTAATGTGTGTTTTCAAATTGCCTTGCTGAGAAAATTTCATATGACATATTTCACATTGAAAATTTTTTTCGCCAGTATGAATTCCTATGTGCGTTTTACTTTTAAATGCATTTTTTGTGGAAATTTCACATGACATATTTCACATTGGAAACGTATTTCACGAGTATGGATGTAAGATATTATTATGCTTTTCAGGGCTAGCACAAGTGTGTGTCAAATTTATTAGTATGGATTCTCATGTGCTTTGTCAAACTGCATAACAAGGAAAATTTTACATTGGAAAGGTTTCTGGCCAGTATGAATTCGTATGTGCTGTATAAAATTTACAATGATCAGAAAAATTTATATAAAATATAAGACACTCAAAAAGTTTCTCATCTGTACGAGTTTACCCTTGTGTTGTCATATTGCTAGCATAGAAAGTTCTGTAAATATCTTTGGTCATAATTTTTATTCCTTTGCACCAATATGACATCATTGGGTTCGTTGAGTTCACATTTTTTCTGTTTATTTATAAATCTTCTTGGTAAGAAAAACTTTTACGTTTCACATTCAATAGATATCAGTATAAATTCTGATATGTTGCTTTAAACATTCTTTTCGAGTAAACCGACCATAAACATGTTTTTCACCAATATGAATACTCACTGAGTGTAGAATTGCTGGTATATTAGACAACTAAACGTAACTTCCGAGATTCATATCAACCCTCAGTGCTATAGCAAAATTCCATGTAGACACCATGAACAAGTGTTAACCTACGAAAGAAGAGTGGAATTAGTATATGTAATATACGAATATATGTAATTCCACTACAATCATCTATAACTCCAAACTTAGCCTTAAAGCATTTTTTTTTTAATGGGGGTGGGGAGCTGAATAAATCAGGAGAATTTCGTTTTCAAGTCATATGGTTTTGACTCTCACCAATGCTTGTTATTTTCTCTGTATTCCTAGGTTTAATTCCCTAGGCGACCATTGTTTTGGATTCCTAGGAAAGCAGCAGGTTTTGCTGCAGCATGATCTTAACTGTCCTTCTTCCACATATGTAAAATGAATTATCGTAAATCATGTACCATATGCAGTTGAATGAGGTGAACTCCATGTGAATGTATACATCTTCTATTATCTGTGTACTCTAATGTTTTAAATATATTACCAAATCAAACAGTGTTAATATTATTTTGTATTAGCAGAGTGCAAAGAATTTTGTATATTGGCATCATTTTTCAAACGTAGGTATAAGGACGAAGATTTGTTAAGCTCAATTTACAGTTTCTAATACTTGACTATGTGAATACACTAGAATTCTGATTGTCTACGGGGTTCATAAGTGGTTAGTTGCTAGAATTATTATGGTACACACACAAAGAAAGTAAAAGTCATTCTGCTCCAAACAAGTATAAGTTGAATAAACTGTTTAGCTCAGGAATGTACATCAGAATTTTGACAAAGTTGTTACGAAAACTAAGGTAATTTTAACAGAGTTCAACTGTGTTTACTTACACACAAGTACTACATTTTTTTCATTACACCCTTATAGTGAAGTTATGCTTTGTAAAATTTTTAGTTCTTGACAAAAAGTCATGCATAAAAAAAAAACATATAACATACAATAATTTATTGCATATAATTTCATATTCAAAAACATTGTTTTTTACTTGACAAAAACTGCTTTGCTTTCTTATTTCTGTTTTCCTATGCTTACTTTTTTCTTCGTATTTTTTTGGGTATGACTTTGAAAAGGTATTATCATGCATTTTGTGCTCTTGAAGTGAATAAACACGATTGGCACAAATTCGGTAACCGTTACCTGAAGCCAAATAAAAATTAAATACTATTATACATTTGAAGTTCTTAAAAAATGAAGTAGTTCCTGGTAAAGAACAATAAACTTTCAAAGTGTTAAAATTATAGAAATAACCTGTTTTTTGGTTTCTTGCTGGTATGTTAGACAACTAAACGTAACTTCTGAGATTTATATCAGTCCTCAGTGCTATAGCATAAAAAAACGAATTCCATGTGGACACCATGAATAAGTGTTAACCTATGAAAGAAGAGTGGAATTAGTATATGTAATGTGTGAATATATGTATTTTCACTACAGTCATCTATAACCAACTCCAGCCTTAAAACGTGTTTTTTTTTTTTTAATGGGGATGGGGAGCTGAATAAATCGGAAGAATTTTGTTTTCAAGCCATATGGTTTTGACTCTCGCCACAGCTCTATTTGACAAAGAGTCAGAAAGAAAGGCTTTTTTCCCCTTTGTTCTGACACTTGTACACAATCAGAATTTTAGTGTATTTACATGGTCAAGTATTAGAAACCGTAAAATGAGCTTTACAAATCATCGTCCTTATACCTTCGTTTGAGAAGTGATGACAATACACAAAATTATTTGCACTCTGCTAATACAAAATAATATTAAGATTGTCTGATTTGGTAATATTATGTTTAAAACGTTAGAATACACAGATAATAGAAAATGCATACATTCACATGGAGTTCACCTCATTTAACTGCTGATGATACATGATTTACGATAATTCGTTTTACATGTGTGGAAGAAGGACAGTTAAAGTCATGCTGCAGCAAAACCCGCTGCTTTCCTAGGAATCCGAAACAATGGTTGCCTAGGGAATTAAACCGAGGAATACACACAGGGAAAATAAGCATCTATATCATCTAGATCAGTAGTTCCCAACCTTTTTCAAGCCGCGACCCATTTTTATAGTAGCCAAGTAATCCGCGACCCCCTTTTATAGTAACCAAAAGATCTGCAGCCCCCCCCTCTCGATATGCGACATTTCAAATGCCCTCACATACTCTTCTCTCTGAATACAGAATATCGTAGTCATGGCTCCAGCAGCCTAGAAAAAGGATGGGGGCTCTGGCCCCCACTCTACATGGCCCTGACATGCGGCATTGCAAGTGCCCTCACGTACAATCTCTGATTACTTAATATCGTAATCGTAGCCTCAATAGCAGCCTAGAAAAATGATGGGGCCTCCGGGACCCTTTCCCGATACGCCCTTGAGGACTTGGTCGGTGCATTTCGAGTTTCTAATTTATAGAAACATGTTTCGCCAATTCTTATACCCCTAAGAAAACGTTCAGAAGCATCAAAAGTATAGTCTGTGGGCATGCACAGTGCAGAGTTTTGGAAGGTGCAATTCAAGTTTCTAAGATCTAGTGCAAAAATGGTACTAAACCGTTGGCAATAATGTCCACTCCAGTTGCTATTTGATAGAAAATCAGCAACAATTTGAAGTCCAAGTGCATGCGCACAAAGGCATGGAGCCAAATCACCCTCAAGCTCCAGATGCTCATTTCCAGGTTAGAGTCCACACTTAAGCAGGCACAGGATCCAACAACAGTTTTGGCCAGTTTGAAAAAACAGTGTGTCCATTGTTTGTTAAAAAACAGTCTTTTCAAACAGTTTGGTGTTTTTGTACCCATTACTACAGGGTTCGAAATTAGTGGGTGCACTGTGCACATGAAATTTTATCCATGCATGTAAATTTTTAATTTGGGTGCATGCAGTGCACCTAACTATTCCAAACTATGGCTACTTATGCTTATTTTTCAAGAACAGTGACCTACGGAATAATTTTATATAATTTTCTCAATGTATCTGCATTTGCTTTGAATTTTTTTTTATTACAAATGAATGTTCAATTATTTTGAAAAGTTGCATTTTGTTGTAGCTTACATGTTTTAATGTAATTATTACACTTACATTTTACCCGTTTTTAATGTTGAGGTTTACTTTCTATTCCGTTCGTTACTTGTACACCTAACTAGTATTCAGTGCACCTGATTTAAAAAGTTAATTTCGACCCATGCATTACTAGTTATAACACAGTTTCATTATATTTTGCTTTGTTTTCATTTACTTACGTGTCCGTATTTCTTAGAGGCGTGCTCAGCAGTTCTTATTACGTAATAGTGCTATAATTTTATTTTTTTTAAATTTGGACGATGCTAGAAGGATTTAGTTTTAAATTCTTTACTAACGAAAAAGAAACCCCCCCACTACTTCCAACAACATACCTCTTTAAAAACTGCTACAAGGTATATGATAACGCTATTGCCATACGTAGAATTAACAGAATAGTAATATTTACAATCAGTTGCAGTTACATACGCATTATACAGCTTAGATAACTTTTTAGTAATTTTAATTTTATGAAAACGCGCGGTGATACAGTAACACCCTCATCTCAGTTGAAAAATGTATTTAAAAATATTATGGGAAAAAAAATGCTCAGACGCTAATATAGCTAGCTCATGGATCAGTCAAACCCATAGACCCAGTGCATTGGCGCGTGCAGGAAAGTGTTAATGGGTGGTTAAAACCCCCATTGCTGTGTAATTTTCCCTATTTAACATAGGAATATGTGAGTTGCAGCCACAGACGTAGAGTTATATGGGCCCGTGTTTTCCCAATAATTTGAAACGAATTGCGATTTTACACATACTGTAATGTATAAACGTACATAAAATGCCCTCCCCCCCCTCAATAATTTTGAAAACTGTACGTTGATGGTTGCATCTCTGTAACTCAATTATTGGGCTTATACCCCCACCCCTTACGAACTTCCTGCGTAAGCCTATGACCCAGCATCCCCATGTTAACGACTGCTGTTGGAATGGCTCCACATCTCGTGGGATGAAACACGTCATCGGCTGCGTGAACGAAGGACTTACCTCCCTTCCTAGAAAGCACTAACGGCTAGGGAGAGGAAAATGCACAATGTTAAAGACTCAGACGATTTTACTGTATTCCACGTAGGGAAATTATGCCAGGGAAAGGGAAAATTTTAGGGAAGAAGTTGTTGACGTAGTTCTGAATTTTTTCCTGCATTCGACACAAGAATGGCTGAAATCTGACAAACTAAAATTAGAGTGAATCATCATATAAATCCATGATAAAATACAAAGATTAAATGGCAAATAAACAAATACTCAAACGACCACAAATAATCTGATTAAATGCAGTCTAACTTCGATTTAATGATATCCTCGATTTAAAGGTTGTTTTTATTGATCCGGATTGAGAGTTACATTGAGTTCAGTGTTATGTTTTCCTCAATTTAATGATAACTCTTTGTCATTATTCTGTAGCTGCAAGTAGAATTTCAGTTAGAAAATCAACTGTCGTCAGCAAATTGAGTTTACTTCAGTTCACTCAATTGAAACGAATGTTCGTTTACGGTGTGCATTTACTGCGTTTTGATATCAACGATGGATTATCTTTTCGGCGGATTTGAAAAAAAATAAAATCGAAAATGCAATGTTAAATGCCCACTTCTAATAAAAACAGAAACAAACTTCAATAAAAGATCTCTTTTCAAATTAGCAGCTACGTACGTAATTGTATCATATTTTTAATAAAATTGACAAGTTTTCTTCAGAATGCTGGTAAGCATTTTTATTATTTTCATGATTTTTTATTTCAGCTCCGATCAATAGCGTACCCATGATTTTTGCTCGGGCCGAAAATGTAAAAAATATTCTTATTTATGTATTTTTTAAAATTTTAATGTACTTTGCATGTCAATTTTCAGCCCAAGGAAGAGTCCGAGATACATCGCGTCCACACGCTGATTCCGATAAATGTGTTCGCCCGATTTAACGATTTTCTTGGTACCAATGAAAACAATCGTTAAATCGAGGTTAGACTGTATGTTTTCAACATTGCTTAGAGACCAATGAAAAAACCGTTATAAAGATATTATGTATATTCAACTGTTTCCCTAAAAATTTCCCCTTTACTCGGCATAACTTCCCTACGTGGAGTATAGTAAAATCGTTTAAGTCTTTAACGTTGTGCATTTTCCTCTTCTTAGCTGATAGTCTAGCAAGTTAACGACATAAATGTGGTGACCTTTGACCGGCGACTGTGTTGGTCTGAGCAGGTCTCCGATCTTCTTTACCAATTAAAGCACCACTTAGGCATGCTCAAATGCTTTGCCGGCCGACGTTGGGGTGTTTCTTCGAGGAGGCGGTTTCAATTCTATAATGCATTTATCTTATCAAAAATGCTGTATGGCGGAACTGGAGTAGTTGCCCTTTGCTCCGACCTTAGGATGCAGCTTGATAGGTTCTAGTCCCGTGTCCGGAGGCTTTGGCTTGGGGATCTGCAGTATGCCAACCTAGCAGCCATGCAGACGGAAGACTTGAGTCTCCTCCATCATTAAGCTAATCGGGAGCCATCTTGAAAGGGTTCTCTGTAAGATGTTGTATTTACCCTCAGGTGCAGCGGTGTGACGTGAAGCGATGATGTAGTTCCGTGGCTTCTTGCACCTCGCACAATACACCCTTCTCACTATGGGGGGTGCTGTGAAAGGAATTAGTGGATGTAGAGGTCCTGCGTATCATGTTCCGCGATGCTATTGCTAACCTGACCCTGCCTCCTTTCCAAAACTTCACGAACGGCTCTTATTGTGCAGACACCAGGAAGGGTGGTGCCATGCTTACGATCCCTCATATCGGCTTGGCTTGTGGGAAGCCACCAACTGGGTCCTCCACCATAGCAGCTCTTCTGCCACTATCTTCTGGGACTACCAAGTAGCCTTGCTTAGCCTCCAGGCTGATCCTTGCCCATTGTCCAGGACACTATGGTTGCGGCGGCTATTTTGGGCCGTTGTGGATGCCTGAGCATATCGTGCCCTAGAGGACGCAAACGGAACCTGCAGTAACAGGCTCTCACTATATAAATCTTCTCTCTCTCCTGCCCTATCAGGAGTATGAAGGTCACCTTTCGCCAAGATATGGTGAATCTCCTGGAAAGAGACATATCGATCATCCTTTGAAATGCGAAAGACTCCGTTCTTTCTCCCTGATAGTTCCCTAAGGTGAGCACAGACCAGACTGCATCATTTCAGGTTTGGCTGTGCATTCACAAACCAGTTCCTCTGCCATATTAGGCGACTGCTGTCTCCCATGCGTCTCCAGTGTCAGGAAAGTGATGATGAAATCCTAGAACACATCTTATTGCGGTTCCCGGCTTACGGCTACCTGAGAAACGAGCTCATTCTGTCCCACCGCCGGTCTGGTCATGTCTAGCCACCAGATCTGTCCGACCTCTTGGATCCATCCAGATTCTCCCGGCTCTGTGCCACTCCTCCATACGTTTTTTTCTGGGGTTGCTTGGTTAATGTAGTGTCCGCTGCCGGCCCTGTATGCGTTTTTGGTCCAGTAGCTGGTGCCGTTCACACTGGCACCTGGTTTCGGTTTATGTTAAATGATGACATTTATGCGAGCTGGCATCTTTGTATGCTGTGCATGGTCGACATTCAAATACTCCCCTTTCCCCCCAACTCGCCTTGGCAGTTGGTTGTTGTCTGAGCATCCTGCTGGGATTACAGTGCCGCCTACAGTGGACACCCTTCCCAATCTAATATAAAATCTTCCTAGCAAGCTTTTCTCTATTCTCACTGAGCTATATTACAACTGGAGTGAAGACTGATGGTGCCGTTTTCCAAGAACCACATCACTCCTTTATTTATACGCGGTAGGCAAACAACCAGCTTCAATGTGACTTGTAATGTTAACGGATACTTTTAAGGATAAAAAATAAAGGAACTATTTCATTTTAAGTTAATGTAAAGCAAAGAAATAACGCAGGACTTTTGGTGAAAATGTCTTTTATTTTCAAATTGTGTTAAGAAGTAAGAATAATTTGGATTTTAGTTGAGAACTATATACTCAGTTAACAGACCGATATTCAACGCTTATTTTTGTGTTTTTCTACAAATTTATAAATTAATGATCATTAGTGTATGCTTTAGTTAATTAACCTTCAAAGATTAGTTAGTTTAGAAAGTGATAAAAAGTTCTACGGCATACATATGGTACATAAAAGTCTAACATATAATTTTCGATTTAAAGAGCACATACATATTACAGAGTATATAAAAAAAAAAGCTAATCTAAAACACACACAGTCTGGGGACAAGGGGCCTCCCTTGCGCCTAGTTTTTTTAGAAAGGAGGCAAAATCATACCTTTACAATTTTGGGTTTTTGTTCCTCCCCACCCCCAGTTTACGCTATATTTAACCCCTTAGTTACGCCTATGCACACACTAGTTGTGAAATATTGTAGCTTTAAATTAAATGTAAATTTTTAACAGCAGGTATTATTAATGGTATTAGGTTTCTTTGCTCCTTTACGGACTGTTTGCCTAACATGCTTACGAAGTGTATCCTTCGCAAAAAAAAACAGGCTTCAGGTGAAACTGGGCTGTTGAATATGGAGTCCGCACTCCAGTTGTAATTTAGCTGTGTCTATTCTAGTGTTTTAAAACGGTTATGGTTCCATATTGTATCGCATATAATTGTAAGGAACGGGTGGGGAAAAAAAGGCGGATTCACTCATTTCATAGTTAAGATCAAGATCCTATTAATGTGGTTTTTTTTTCTTGTTTGCATTATGATTGATTCCCATTATCACAAACACTTCCATGACAACTATACATTATGCACAGAGGTGTCTTTATGAAGAATTTTTCGCTATTAGGCTTGATTTTTGTTAAGAGCATGAAGTGATTTTTGGAAACAGTATTTATTAATAACATATTAATTATCCACATTATACGGGGTGCAGCAAAAATTAACATCATACAGAGTATTACGAAAAGGGTCCTTGATTTCAAATAGTTACAAAATAAAAAGTTATTTTAATATTATAAAAATTTTAGTGGCAACAGATACACAAAAATTAAACATTTTCTTTTATTTTGTAAAACATTTCTTACATTCCTGTAAAATCTACAAAGTAGTGTTTTTCAAGATGGCGTTCACCCCACAACAATGAAGCTGGTGTGTTCTGAAATCTGCTAAAACAGAAAGTGTTGTGACTCTTCTCTTTCGAACGCAAATGTAATGCGCATCCATCTACTAATAAGTCGATTTTGAAGTGGTACACAAAGTTTAAAGGCAAGGGATGCATCAGTGACTAGAGAAAAAGACTCTGGCTGCCCGTCCATTTTTGAGGAAATCGTTGATCTCGTATAGGAAGCCTTTTTGCACAGCCTAAAAAAGTCTTATGTGCACAGGTAGACGAGAGTTACAGATCCCGAAAAATAACGTAAGCAAGATGATATGGAAATGCTTGTGGTTTCACTTTTACACGCTGCAACTAGTCTAAAAGATATACCTGCAGGACTATGACAGTAGACTTGCATTTTGCTTTAATCTCCAGCTGTTAATGGAAACTGATGGTACAATCCTGTCAAAGATCGTTTTCAGTGATGAAGCGACCTTAGACTCGAATGGAAAGGTTAATCATCACAATGTGCGAATATGGGGAAGTAAGAATCCACATCAGACCCTGGAGTTTAAACAGGACTCTCCTAAAATTAACGTGTTTTGCTCCGTATCAAAGTGGACTGTGTACGGCCCATTTTTTTTCCACAGAGGAACTCTGAATGAAGAAAGTTACCTGGACATGCCAATCATTTGGTTAATGATACAACTTGCTGCTGAGGGTGGTGACTACCTCTTTCAGCAAGATGGAGCACCACAACACTGGCATCTCGACATCCGTGAATTTCTGAACAATCATCTGCCAAACAGATGGATTAGCCACGTTGGTAATGCAGACAACATGTTTTGAAATTTTACAGATAGGCCATCAAGAGAGTTTGACATTTTATCATTTGACATAGTTGATGGTCGTGGAGTGTCCACCAGCATTCTATTTTCTTATAAAGTTAGTTATCAATACACAAAATTCATTTACCATGTTGTTCTTAGCAAGAGATCGGCGATAGTGCTAGTCAGATAGTAGAATATCAAAATATATACTTGAATAATAGAATATCAGTACTTTAAAAGTACAAGGTCACCAATTTTAGTTGTGTGCTCCTTTTGGTTATGTTCAATAAATTAAGTACTGTTATTTATCGAAGAAATATTCAAGATACACATGTTTATTTACACAGCATTAAAAATAAAATCACCTCTTCGTTGAGAATAAACTCTTTTTTAAACATAACATCTTACATTTCATAGTATCACGTCTCATGCTTTATGGGACTATACAACTTTTTAAAATAAATTATACAATAGTATTGTTGAATTATTGATAAATAGATGTCAAAAATACAGAAGTGAAGTGACACGATTGCTGAAATGTTTATGTATTACCACACCCTAGTACGAACAAAACACACTTGTATTCCAGCCTTCACTAGAGGTGATTCTCATAATAGGAAACCAAGAATACACAGGGTAAGAGCTAATTAGAATTTCCTCTCCCATTAACAAAGAGTGGTAATTAACTTGGATATGCTAATTCAAATGAGTAATGCTTAAAAAAGACTTTGATAATAAAAACATTATATAGTGGTACACTGTGGGAAACTAAACATAAAATGAAAAATACAAAACTATCACAGTTGAAATAAATTATCATCATTTGATCAACTATCAGATAACTCCTATAAGTGTAATAATAGAAAAGTGATGGAATTGATCTCGCAACTAAAAATATGTTTCAAAGGAGGAGTGAGTAAAACCTACTAAGAAGTTATCGATCAATTTTTTTCAAGGTAAATAAATTTTAATATTTAACGTTTTGTTGTAAATTTACTTGTTATAGTCAACAAATGCTTATGTTCGTTATCTTAAATTTGTCTTATGTCTACGAAAAAATACATGTTTCGAAATGAAGTATTCAAATTATTGAAATGAAACATTTCAGATATTTCAGAATGACCTCCTTTCATTTATGGATGTTTTCTGTCCAACAAGTGTTCACTAATGAGGGATTTCATTGTATTAGCTCCAATTTTCATTAATTCTTGACTAAGAAATTACTATATGATCTTTATGTCAAATTCTGTAATTTTACATTCTCTTTTAACAACTGTCAAAACATTTAAAATAGAAAGAAGGAAAGACCAAGGAAGAGAATCTATTACAAATGCAAGCCTTTCCTTACCCACATAAGATTTTTCACAAACAAAACAGTCACCCAGCTCTGACTAATAGGTGATCTATTCCATGCAATAATACTCGCTTCTGGCAACAGTATAAAAACGAGCAAGTCCTAAACATATGTCCATCAACTCCGCCAGTCCTCCAACTCATAAAATTTCAAATTAGGGGTCTGCATAACTCTTCCAAGTGTTTCTCCAGAAAAAACTTAGCAAAGTTTGTCTCATGATTTGCTTATAGCTGCCATAAAACAATGATTTATCGCTGATTAAAGTAGCCAAATGGGTGGAAAGCATGCTTTTTTATATATACTTGGCAAAATATTTTCACTGCTACAAGCAACTTGTAATCGCCTCAAACTCTATTGACCACAAGTTCTATTTACAATCCAGGTAAAGTTCTTTAATTAACCTAATAAGACTTCTGATATGTGCACAAGAAGTTGCAGTCATGATCCTAGGAGGTGTGTGTGTGTGTGTGTGTGTGTGTGGGGGATTAACTATTTCCTTTTCCTTTGAACTTTCTTCTTTTCAACATTTCTCTCCTGTATATTCAGAATTTCACATACATGTTTCTAATGACCTTACATAGCTTTAAAACGTTTTACATTCTCTTTTAACAACTGCCAAAATATTTAAAATAGAAAGAAGGAAAAACACCAAGGAAGCGGATCTATTACAAATGCACGACTTTTCTTACCCAGATAAGAACTTTCACAAACAATAAATCCACCCAGCTATGGCAAATAGGTGGTCTATTTCATGTAATACTCTCCTCTGGCAACAGCATTCAAAAGAGCAAGTCCTGCACATTGCCACTAATTTATTCCAAGTCACAAAACTGGAAATTAGGAGCTTGCATAACTCTTAAAATCTTTCCCCAGAAACAAACCAAGCAAAATTTGTCACATGGTCTGCTAATAACTGCTATAAAACAATAATTTATCACTGTTGAAAGTAGCCAAAGGGGTGGAAAGCATCATTTTTTATACCCTTGGCTTCCTTCTCCACTTGGTAAAATATTTTCACCACTATAAACAACCTGTAATCGCTTCAAACTCCATTGGCCACAAGTTCTACTCAGTCCGGGAAAATTCTTTACCTAACACGACCTCAGATATGCGGAGGGAGCTGCAGCCATGATCACAAAGGGGGTGGGGGGGATAGTAAATAATTTTCTCTCTTTCCTTTGAACTTTCTTCTTCTTTCCAATAATTTTTTCATGTAAATACAGAATTTCACTCTCGTGTTAAAACTCAAAGTATCTTCTAATACTTATAACTCAAAATATATAATATTTATGAACACAAATCATCTTCTAATAAGAGTAATAAAATTTCCCTACATAACTAACACTAATCAGAATATAATTTTACAGAAAGTGCATTAATAAGAGTTTTAATAGGAAAAAAGAAAGTACTCGTTAAGCCAAAGTCAAAGCCAGGTTTAATAAACTTAATTTTCATGTTTAAACAAACTATTTAATCTTAATCTATAACAAACTTTTCTCATTCTGATTAGCCGATAGTAGGCCCATCTCCTTCAAGGATAAATCAGCCACTTGATGACATTTTAAGTGTTATAATTTGCATGTGCGGGATGCTTGGTCTAAAATTAAAATAAATCTTTGCTTTAATTAATAAGAAGTTTGTTCCACTGAATTTCCTTTCTTCATTGTTTTAATAATTACACTTTAACTTTCTAAAAGAGTCGTTATGGTACATTTCTAAAAATTAAATTCACAACACTACGTCAGTACATTTTAAAATTTCATAGACGAGTAATCTCAACATATAAAAAGTACTGCAAACATACTATGTTAAATCTGATTATTTTTCTTCCCTTATGCCTTAAATCCAAGGCCTGTCAATTTTGCCCAATAAAAATAATTAAAAATATATTATATTCAAAATCTGCCTGCTAAAAATTAAATAACATTGAAGTTCACAGGAGACAAAAATTTTTTCAAAAATTTCAGCAGGTTTTCATCATGTGTTTTGTAAAATCGCTCTTTCTAAAAAAAAATCATATGACATATTTACATTGGTAAGGTTTCTCGTAAGAATGCGTTCTCATATGGTACTTTTAAATTGCGGTGCTGAGATTTTTTTATGTGACATATTTCACACCGAAAAGGATTTTCACCAATATGAATTCTAATATATATTTTCTAATTGTTTTGCTTAGAAAATTTCATATAACATTTTCCACACTGCTGAGGTTCTGCACCCATATGAATTCTCATTTGGTTTTGCAAACTGCTTCACTCAAAACATGTCACGTGGCATGCTTCACACTAGGGAAGATTTTTTATCTGTATCGACCAGGATTGAATAAAACCCTTTTTGGTTGAAATGGGTTTTATTGGGGAAAATTAGGCTCTATTAAAACAATTATCTTCAAATCTTTACACAAATGAATAATAATAATCCAGCATATCCTAAACACCTCCAGAATCTCTGTTATTTATACACAATAAAAAATTATAAAAGAAAAACAACATATAATTATGATAAAAAATCATTTCATATCGATTACATATCTGCCAACTTAACAGGAAAAAAAAAGAGATTTTAAAAAGTTTTTTTTTTAATGTGTACACGTGAATATTCCATAAAATAAGGATTTTTTAATAATACTTATATTATTCACATTTTTATGAAATGTTAAAGAGATTTAATTATATAACAGATTATCAGAGTTAAGACCAATTATTTATGAAGAATATTAATATTTTTTAGACAAAGAGTGACTTTTCAGAAGCTTGACGTCATACAAAATCCCACCTTTCAAGTTTGTGTGGGGATTTTTACTTTTAAAAATTCCTATTTAATGATAAAAGTAAAGAGTTTTTTTAAAATTGCAGAAAAATATGCAACCAAAAAACAGAAAGTAAGGCTGAAAAACAAAGATTCCATTAAAAAAAAGATTTGGGAGCTATACCATGACCAGTATCATGGACCAAGTGCAAGTTGCTTAGTTCTTGTTTCAGCTCACTCTAATGAAAGGATAAAAGAACTTGAAATTTCAGCGTGTACATTTATTGATCTTAAATTCAATTATATCTAATTTAACAATTTTCCTCTTTTGAAATTAGTACATGTAGTTACACTTTTAAAATATAATGTACATTTAAAGTGCACCTAATTGCATTTCCTTAAATGTAACTTTATTATGTTTATGGCTAAGCATATGAGACCGTTCAACATAAAAAAGCTCAACACAAATTATAAATAAGTCATAGTTACTCATGAGATGCAATGACAAGAACATATTGGCAACTCCAGTTTTAAATTTTATAATTTTCTTTTCAAACTGTTAAAGCTTCAAAATTCTTTTTGCCGTTTTCAAAATAACTGAGATACTAGAAATCTATAGGATAAGCTATATGATTTTTTATCTCTGCAAAGATTTGAAAATAGCCTAAGTAACTGTTTTTAATAACAAGAACAATAATAAATCTTTAAAATACCCAACTAAACATAAAAAAAAGCCCACCTGAATTGGGTTCCTAAAAAAAAAAAATGCTGGGTTTTATTCAACCCTAAAAAGATGCATTATTTGAATGTTATTACTATCTTCATCGATATGAGAGCTTCAATATATAACGACGCTTACATGAGGGGACAAATGGATATATTTAGCTGTCACAGGATGATGTTTATCAAATGGAATAAGTTTAGACTTTATTTGAGGATACTACAATATTTGGCAAGGTAAAGCAATGGGCAACACTAATTAATGTAAGGAAAAGCTTTTGAGTATGTCAATGTTTATAAATTTTTGCAGAGTGATAACACAGATATCAATAAATGAATTCTTTATTTTATTTTGTACAGTTTTATACTTGTAAGATTCTATAATGTTTGTAAATTTAATGACTATATTTTTCCATTAATATAAAAATAAGGTTACCGATGATTGGCTAATTTTATGCACATATCAATGAAATAGGAGCATACAGAATTTAGTACCGTGATTAGAAATCCATTTATTCAATATTGGGAAAATGAGGTTTTAAGTTTTTTTTTTTTTAATTTATTAAGTAGGGTTTTCTTTAGGTTTTTTGAGTCATGCAAAATTAAAAGAACCCTGGTGTTGGATGCTGTACACCTCTATTTTATTGAAATGTTATATGTTTACTATAGATATGTAAGAATAACAAGTTATTATTGAGCTTATTTTTATATTATTAATAGAAAACTACATTGATAAGAAACATATAGGTTCTCTGAAATTAAAAATATATTAAATTTTACGATTATAAAGTGTTACAAAATAAGATAGGGAATTCGTTTATCAATAGCAATGATGACATTGTTAAGAAATTTATAAATCTTGACCAGCTTTACTGCTTTGTCCCACCAAGGTGGTTATGGAGCTTTGACCACACTATACCAGAAGGTGAAAAAATTCGCTCTACAGCAGCAGGACTTGCAGGACATAACAAGTTTGAATTGAATTTGCAAAAGTCACTCGAGAGATCGTTTCCTTTTTCTGTTCTTATTATCATAATGTTCTATCACTGTTCATTCGAAAACATAGTCACATCTTCAAAAAACATTGGAGGGTAATATTTTGCATATGTAATTGCATGTGGTAAGTAAACATATATGGGCATTTTTTTGAATAACCAGTTTTCAGTTGCATCTTCTTGGGAGGTCCCTTGCATAACTATATTTAGGGTTTATTGTGTTTGCTAAATAACAGAATGGTTGAACAGCTTGATGCACTTTTTTTCAACACAATTTCCTTGTAAGGTTCCAATTCCAAACTTCCTGCAAAGTGAAGCCATAATTCTACAGCATAGGATAAATTTGTACTATCTGATTGAAGGGTGTCTAGAATAGACTTTATTCAACTATTTTATTATCCTGTTATTTATATATCCTGTAAATTTGTGCATTATGGTGAATTGTAGTGATATAGTTTGGGATACTGTCAGCATGCTCGAGTTGAATTTGCAGTACTTACGATAATTTTTTACACAATATTTTTGGGTAGTGTTTTTTTTTTTTTTATTAAATGGGTTTTAAAAAATCTGCCCAGGATTTTTTGGGTCGGGCAAAACTGACACAACCCTGGTATGGATTCTCTTATGTTTTGTTAAGTTGCTTGGCACAGAAAATTTTTTATGACATATTTCACATTCATAAGGTTTTTCACCTGTATGAATTCTTATGTGTATTTTTAAATCGATTTTCTGGGAAAATTTCGTATGACATATTTCACACTGGAAAGGTTTTTCACCAGTGTGGATTCTTCTGTGTTTCGGCAAACTGCCTTGCTCAGAAAATTTCTTATGACATATTTCACACTCATAAGGTTTTTCACCAGTATGACTTCTAACGTGTCTTATCAATTTGTTTTGTCGAGAAAATTTCTTATAACACATTTCACATTGGAAAGGTTTTTCGCCAGTATGTATTCTCTTGTGCTGTGTTAAATTGCTTCGTCTGGAAAAAATTTTGTGACATATATCACACTCATAAGGTTTATCGCCAGTATGAATTCTCGTGTGTATTTTTAAATGTATTTTTTGTGAAAATTTTGCATGACATATTTCACACTGGAAAGGTGTTTCATGAGTATGGGTTCTCATGTGCTTTGTCAAACTGTCTCGGAAGGAAAATCTCACATGACATATTTCACACTGGAAAGGTTTTTCACCAGTATGGATTCGTCTGTGTTGTGTTAAATTGCCTTGCCAAGAAAAAATTTTATGACATATTTCACACTCATACTTTTTTTCCCCTGTATGAATTCTCATGTGCATTTTTAAACGTTTATTTTGTGAAAATTTCACATGGCATATTTCACACTGGAAAGGTTTTTCACCAGTATGAATCCTCATGTGTTTTGTCAAACTGTCTTGCAAGGAAAATTTCATATGACATATTTCACACTGGAAAGGTTTTTCACCAGTATGAGTTCTCATGTGCTTCATCAAAGTGTCTTGCAAGGAAAGTTTTGCATGACATATTTCACACTGGAAAGGTTTCTCACCTGTATGAATTCTTATGTGCTTTATCAACTTGTATTGATCAGAAAAATTTATATAACACATCTGACACTCAAAAAGTTTCTCATCTGTATGAGTTTTGTCGTGTGTTGACATATTGCCTAGCATAGAAAGTTCTGTAAATATCTTTGGTCACACTTTTTTTCTCCTTTACACCAATCATTTACACCCATCATTGAGTTTGTTGAGTTCACATTTCCTCTATTCATTTTTAAATCTTCTTGGTAAGAAAAACTTTTACATGGCATATTTCACATTCAGTAGGTATCCGTATGAATTCTGATATGTTCCTTTAAACATTCTCTTCGAGTAAACCTTTTTTAACATGTTTCTCACCAATATGAATACGCAGTGCAGAATTAATGGTACATTTGACAACTAAATGTAACTTCTGAGATTTATGTCAACCCTCAGTGCTATGACATAAAAGAAAAAATTCCATTCAGACAACATGAAGTATAAACCTACGAAAGAAAAGTGAAATTAGTATATGTAAATAATTTCACTGCGATCTATGTCCAACTCCAAACTTAAAACAGATGATTGCATGTTTTTTAATTGTGTGTGTGTGGGTGGGTGGTGGGGGGGGGATGGCTGATAAATCAAAAGAGTTTTGTTTCTAAGCCCCATGGTTTTGACTCTCACCACAGCTCTATTTGACAAAGAGTCAGAAAGAAGATATTTTTTTCTTCTTTCTGACACTTGTGGACAATCTGAATTCTAGTTTGACTCTAAACATGGGTGGATAACACTTTTGACACCCAAGTTTAAGCTCAAACTTTAGTGTTTTCTATAGAATAGAAAGAGACACCATCTTGGCATGGATCTGCACCTGAGTGCCTTTATTTGCTTAGCCATCGGGACACACGAACAACATTCTTTTTTTCTTCATGAATATTCAGAATCAAAGGACAATAAAATATTATTACCTTTTGCAAGGTTGACAGAATTGTCAATTACAAAAACATGGTTCGGTGGCTTCATGCATCAACTGGCAATGGTGTTAACAGTGCAAAGGGTAATATTTTGCAAATCTTACATTCGAAGAAAAACATTTTCATACCCAGTTACCAAGCAGGATAAGGCACTTCGATTTTACTCCTGGATGGGACGATGTTTCTTTTCCTTCTTTACAAACAATTGTAGCTTGATTTTAAATATGAAGTCAAAAATGTCATTCATCTTTACCCCACGAAAAAAAAAAATAATAATGAAAACATGCCTTACTGACTTCATGTATTAACCAATTGGTAATTATGTTAATCCTAAGAAGGGTAAATTACCTTAGAAAACATGGGGTGTGGAAATTACTTCTTTCAATGATGCACTAAAAAAAGGTATCCACAACCGATTGCATACAAAGTGGATTTAGGTAATGCTCACAATTCATCCAAGTGCTTTTTTTTTACAGAAATACCAATTTATATTATTATATTAAGTGATTAATATTGACCACACCACTGACAATGAGAAAAAGAAGTGAATCACCTGGAGTTAAATCCACCAATCCTGGTTTTGTTTAACTCCACTTTCCACTCTTGGCCTTTTTTAATTTTCCATTTGTATTAACATTTTTCTTTGGATACAGTAGTTTCCATTCTTTTTTAACTGTTTCTGCTTTTCAACACATCTGCCTCCCTCCCCGATTAAGAAAACGCCTGTTTTAATATAACACTGCCTGAAGGCAGTGGTGTACAAATTCAAAAATTTGAGGGGAGAATTAGAGAAAGTATGTTTTGATATCCAATTGCGGAGGAGGGGGAGGGGTACTATGTCAACGCTTCCTATAACTGAAAGCTAGCGAAGTCAGTTCGTGACGTCATTAGAGTGGACCTTATGTCTTTTCCACATTTAAATCGTTGGAAAATACGAATATTTTTGTTTAAATATATATGCATGTACATTAACTACTATTTTTATACGTTGTTTATAATTTAGATGCTTATTTGCTATATTTAAATTGAATGTTTTTAATAAAAAATTGACAGATGTATTTTATTTAGAAATTTATAATCACATACATTTTAAAAAATATAACTTCAACCAGTAATGATAAAAACTTAATTCATTGCATTTTTTAAATTGCAATTTATCTTCACAATAAACAGACAAAAGCATTTTTCATTTAGCCATTTTAATCTCACGAAAGAAAGATTTTACATCATTCACATGCACAAAATGAACCAATAATTAAAGAGAGTGTATACATAAGAAGTCACATAAGAGATATTTAAATTAAACAATTTTTTATTTTAAGAAAAGTCATCATTTTAATTCAACTAAAAATTATTAAATTCGCACAATATAATGATAATTTAATAATTTTTAGTGAATTCACAAATACATTTATATAAGTAGCATATAAATGCTTTAAAAAATAAATTGGCTTATAAGATTTCATATCATTCATTTTAAAATTTTACTTCAATTTTTAATAAAATTTTAAATTTCACAAAAAATCAAAATGACTTGGAAAAAATAAACCACTCAACTAATAATTTTAAATGACATATCAGGGATTCACTTTAGGAGCCACATTGCTCAAAATATGCAAGGTCACAAGTGATTGTTTATGTTCGTTTGCGGTTTTCAGCTGTGCTGGGACCTACTATTTTCCGAGGAATCTGAACCTCTTGAGACCTAGGGAACCAAACCCTGGACTATGGTGAGAAGTGCGATCTTAATGAGATCTCTAAGTAAGCGTTCTTTGCATTGTTGGGAGACAAATCCAGATTAATGGCACACTGAGCGAAAGCATTACCACACTGTGCCACCGCAGGGCAAGTGATCCTTTGTGTTTTACGGCACAAGGACAGCAAGGGTCATGCTACACCGGCACCTACAGTTTTCTAAGGAACATGAACCTTTCAAGCATTATTGAACCAACCCCTACATTATAGAAAACAGTGAACTTTTTTTTTTTGCTACAGGTGTCAAGCCCAGGACAGCTGCACACTAGGCGAACGTGTTACCACTGCAGGGCAATCACAGGTGATTCTTAAAACCTCAAATTCATTAATAAAGTACTTTATTGTCTTTACTGAACAAAATTTTTATTAATATGCTATATTAGAAAATATGGAATATAAATGACAGCCCATTTGTCAAAATTTTGATACCATATATCACATCCTATTGTTCAGCAACTGTCATTTTAAAATTTATACTTAAATTTTCTCCTTAGCCAAATTTCACATTGAAGTGTTTTATCAGTAGTATGAACTCACAGATGTTTGCATAATTGTTTTTGTTCAGCAAACTTTAATTATAACATATTTCACTTGAAAAATTGCCCTGTAAGTATAAATTTTTATAGGTTTGAATACAGTAAAGTCACTTATATCCGACCTCGAGATAACTGACTGTTCAAACCAAAACTAACAGCAACTGAAGTATATTTGTTAAAAGCTGAAGGAGAACATGTCTTAGGAAATAGAACTAGAACTTTTAGATGAAGTACCATGGGTTTGGTTCTGCCAAGAAAGATGTATATGAACTACACTATCATGTCCTATTGTAAAAGAGTAGGCAGTAATTTTACACAAGACATCAGGAGCTGAGGAGGATAAATTCAACGTAAGTGAAGTATGCCTTCACTGATGGAAGCTTCATCATGGTGTGAGGCATATTGCTATTGCAGGAGAAAAACGATCAGCTAATGATGCTGCTGCTAAGGACTTTGTTTAAAAGTTCGATAAATTAACCAGTGATGATGAACCCAAGGCAGACCAAGTTTACAATATTGATGAAACGGGCTTTAGCTATAAAATGCTCCCAAAAACAATCCTTGCCACAAGAAATGAAACCGTGTCAGGCACAAAATTAGCTAAGGAGAGACTGACAATCGCAACATGTAAGCGATGGCAATAAAATGCCCTTGTTTGTTACAAGCAAAGAAAAGAAGCCAAGAGCCTTTAAAAACATTAACCTGTCATCACTTCCTGTTTACTATCAAAACCAAGGCTGAAAGTCAGTAGTAGTAGTTGGACAAGGCTCCGTCACCCTTCTGAGACTGAACTTTGACATGGAAACATCGAAACTGTATGTTTGCTCGCCCATATAACTCCCCTGATCCAATCAATGGACCAGGGTGTCATTGAGTGCTTAAAAAGAAGATACAGGGGAAAATATATTGGTGCTTTGGTAGAAAAAACAGAAGAGGGATGCGATCTCTTCCAGGATATGAAGAGTTTAAACATAAAAGGTACAATTTCCACAGTTGCTAAAGCATGGAAAGAAATTGAGCAACCTATTCTTCAAAAATCATGGATGAAGGTTTGGCCAAATCTTAAGCAAGTAGGAAAACCACTCTGAAAATTACGAATCGAATACAGTAGAATTAGTCCGAGATTTGCAAACCTTTCAGCGAGATATCCAGCCAGCAGATGAAGACGTATGGTTTGCCGAATGTGATGTTTATGAAGTCATCAATGAAGAGTTTGCTGATGACCAAAACATCTCCGTTGTTTTGAACGAACAATCCAATGATACAGAAGAAGATGGTATGGTCGAAGGAGATGAAAAGATTAGCCACTCTGCAGCAAAGGATGCATTTGAGATGGCACTCAAATATATCGAACAACAACCAACTGCAACACCCATGGACATATAACGGCCAAAGCAGAACGCACGATCAGCAGCAAAACTGAGAATGATGAAATTTAAACAAACAACAATTATGGAAGGATTTAAAGTAATTTGTAAAGTCTTATATACATACATGCACATATTTTGTTGTCCAATGGAAGGTTTTTCAAATATGTGTTATGTATGTGTATATTCAAAAAGCTTTTTCAGCACTGTAACAGACTTATTTCTTCCCTATCCTCGGATCATCTGACCGTTTTAGTGTTCCGACCATAGCCTGGTCCCATAGGTGACGGATATAAGAGGTTCAACTGTAATATATTTGTTCGTTTTGAGTTCTATGGTGCAAGGACAACAGGGATTCTTCTGCACTGGGACCTTCAGTTCTATGAGGAATCTGAACCTCCGAAGGCCTGGGGAACCAACTAAACTAATGATATACTTTTGGGGTTTTAAGGCATAAAGACAACAAGTCATACTGCACTAGGACCTACAATTTCCTGAGGAATCTGAACTGCTTAAGGCCTAGGGAACTAACCCGAGAACTGCAGTGAGCAGCCAGTTAATAAGAGGTTTTTTTTGACAGAGTCAGGAGTTAAACATGGGAAAATGGCATGCTAGGTCTAGCTAGGTGAAGGCTATCCCAAATCCACTTTTAATATCGTTACTCTCTAGAGGAGCTGCCTGAATATTAAAAGGATTGAATCAGCATAATACAAATAACTTGTCCATTTGTAAATGATAATCCCACATTGCAACTGCGCAAAACGGCAATTCATGATGACATAATCCGAGGAGGAAATTGGTGGCACAATTGGCGACAGAGACAAAGAAGTAATATGCACTGATGCCTGCATCTTTCTCCCAAACCTCTAACTTTACGCTTTGGAGGCCAAAATGAACACAACTGACCTCGGTGACAGTACAGAACACATTACCCACATTTCACTCTGTCCTCTAGAAATCACTGGAAACTTCACTAAATAGGGTTGTCACGTGACATGATGTGACGTCATATACGTCCGTATGATTGAGCGGGGAGTGATACACGATGCCATTTTGTGTTGACCATGTTTTATATCATCGTATTTTTTGTGCTGAAGTGGAAAATGTCTGAGCGTTTGAATCTTGCATTTTTTTATGGATTACGAAGTGAAAGAAAAAAAAGTGTGATTGAGTGGGTGATAAAAGAGAGGTTAATTGCGTGTGAGTATGAGTATATGAAGTGCAAGTAGGCAATAAATTGAGTGGGTATTAGAAGGTGAAAAAAATTAAAGTGTTTTTTTGTTTACAAGTGCATTTGGCTAAATAAAATAAGTACTTATTTTTTACTTTTTTAGAAAGGGGTAAGGAAGAGAAGGATGATACTTTTCTATGGTTGGGAGGGAGGGAAGAGGAAGTTATGGGGAAAGAGGACTCGTTTTTTACTTTTTTTAAGGCCTGCAAAAAGAGAGGAACGGGAGGGGAAGAGGAGGATTAGCAAAAATCACAAAAAACGCTGAGGGGAAAGAAGAGGAAGGTCGGGCATTAAAGTTGAGGACTTGTTTTTTACTTTCTTAGAGCCGGTGAAAAGAGGGACAGGAAGGGAAGAATTAACGAAAATCACCAAAACATCATAAACAACAATGGCGGCCAGTCACTGCGTAAATTGCTAGTTTTGAAGTTTTTGGAAACACTACACTAGATCTGGAATGGGTAATATGTAATGTATTAATGCTCTGACCTCTATTTCTTCATAAATTATAATTTATACTTGGGTTGTATTATCAGTAAGGCATTAACACAAATAACAGCTATTTATTTTATTTGTCATTTTCAAACCCATTTCAAGGTTACTATGAATTAACAAGTAATGAGAATAAGTAATTGGTGGAACTATAGAACATGTAACCCACTTTTTCGTCTATCCTCTTCAAATCGTAGGAAATTACACTAGAACGTATTGTGACATGACATACATCTGTATGATGCGGTGAAAACTGGTGTGAGACGCCATTTTATTTTTTCTTCACGCTCCTAGTGAGCATCTGAATGTTTTCATTTTTTATGGATGACATTTTTTTTATAGATTAGGTGGGCCATGAAAAGGGGTTTAATTGTGTGCGAGTATGGGTGTCCAAAGAGGAAGAAAACAGTGATTCCATGCAAGCCGTAGTATAGATGATGATTTTCAATGGTGTTGTGGGAAACATCGTAGGGGTTTTTTAGGTTTGGAGGAAGGAATACCGGAAAGGGGGAGGAGGACGATCAGGATGCACGAAAAAAATGGGAGGGGAAGGGGAGGAACAAAATTAACGAAAAGTAGGGAGGGAGGAGGAAGCAGAATAACGAAAATTACAGCAGTGACGGAGGAGGATTACCAAAAATGCCGTAAATAACATTGTGACTAGTGACTTCGCCGATGCAGGAAACATCCAATCACATGGAATAAGTACTCATTTTTTATTTTTTTAGAAGTGGGAGGAGGTGGTGAGGAGGAGGAAAAGGACAGACGAGAACGGCGTAAATAACATGGTGGCTAACTCTGCCAACTACCAGTTTTGGAAATAGACTAGGATCGAGTGGGTTGGATGTTCTGCAGTAGAGCCAAGGCTGGACACAGTGGGGAGGTCACAGGGGTCATGACCCCTAAAATATATTTTTTCACTGTAAAAAATTCCAACTTTCATGATAAATGAAGGGGCGAGACCATACAAAATTCTGTCCTTGACCCCTCCCCCAAATGAAAGTCTGTATCCACCCGTGAGTAGAGCCGAGTAATTTTTTATATTAACAAATTTTTATAATGAAACATTTTTAATCTTTCTATTTACATTTTTTTTTTAATTGTGCATTTTGGGTTTGTGTTTATATTAGCAACGATTTTTATTAATTTTTGATAAAGAAATTTATATGTGATCTCTACACTAAATTCTATCATCGTTTAACAACTGCCAAAACAATTAAGAAGGAAAGAAAAATGAAGCGCATCTTTTGCAATGCATGCCTTACCTAAAATAGGATGTTTCACAAATAGTACATTCACCCAACTCTGGCTAATGCAGCGCCTTATTTCCCAATAAGCTATAGTCTAGGGCGGCCGAATTTGATACGGGATATCAAATTGTAGAACTTTTTCTAGCCAGCATATTTGTTAAAACCGAACTGAATGTTTATTTGGTAATGACGGTAAAAATTAGAGATAGGTCGTTCGTGAACGAACGGATCTCTTTGAACTATTCACGTAAATGACCGGTTCGTATCGGTTTCTTTTTTATGTGAACTATCGTTCCTCGTCATAGTTCCTGATTATCGTTCGCAGTTCCGGACATCGGCACAGAGTCCTCAAAATAATTGGGGGGGCGTTTTTGTACGTTTATACATTACAGTATGTGTAAAATCGCAATTTATTTCAGATCATTGGGGGCTCGGGTCTATATAACTCTACGCATATGGTTCCGGATCTTAGTTCCTCGTTCGCACTTCCAGATCTTAATTCCTCGTTCGCAGTTCCAGATCTTAGTTCGTCGTTCGCAGTTTGCGACTTTACAATGGGAACACACAGTGAGTGCCCCGCCGATTTTGATGAATTTTTTTTTTCGTAAAAGCAAATACAAAATAAGGAAATACGTGTCTCGGCATTCGTGCCAATGCGGCTAATTTTCGGAGATATGAATTTTTAAAGATTTTGCATATAAATACAGGGCGTTGCCGAATTCGACGGACAAATTCAGAGGGATGATAGTAGGCATCAAGAGGATGAAAAATTGCTTGAGAAATTGGGGTAGCAAACCACGTTTAGCGGGAGAGAATCGAAAAAATAGTTATGAGGGGTGTGACGTCGAGTGGAACAAAAAGGGCCAATAATAAGTAGAAAAAAATTTATTTGACGTAAACCTGTAATTTGACGTAATTTGACACTGTCGGTGAAATGTGTTGGTGAAGTAACGTGCCGGTGAAGTTTTTGTCCGCGAAACGAACTGGACCGCAGACATCCACCGCACAAGTCAATAAGATTTGTTTTTCCTTATTAACGGTTCATTTTAATGTTATACACACTGTATTTCATAACAATAATGACACGGCGCCATTTCCGTTTTAGGCAACATTACAAAAAACAAACAAAAAAACCACACACTCTTTTGCTTAAATTTAAAATCAGTGGAGAATAAGGCCAAGTAGTTAAAACACTAAAAAGTATTAACAAGAATAAGTAAATGTCAACATTGTGGTTGCTGGACCGCACAATCACGCTTCAAAGAAATAAATTACAACGAAATTTTGATAAAAGAGTAAAAAAGAAAAAAAAAGCAAGATAAAAATCAATTTCAAGTAAGTTAAAGAATTAATTTAAAATAAGTTAAAAAAGTTAATTTAAAGTAAGTTAAAAAAAAAAGCTAATTTTAAATAAGAAAGTTATTTTTTCTTAATAATTTGGTGACAGTACAGAACACGTACCCTCTTGAAAAGAGTCAAAAGTATTTGGAGATGGGTTTGTGATCTCATGAATCTGTGATGTCACACACAGGGCATGCAACAGGGCACTCACATGCAAGGGCATTTTCGAGTGTTGTGTTTTGTCGTTGTTTTGTTGTTTTGGCTGTGTTCGTTGCAGGAAATTGTATGTGTGAACGGTTGACGTATTTTTGTGTGGAATTTCGGTTGAAAGAGAAAAGAAATGTGCTGGAGTGGGTTACAAAAGAAGGATTAAGTGCTTCGTCTGGATATGAGTGTGAGATGAAATCATGGGCTAGGCCTCATTTGAATGACGCTTTTCAGTGTGGATCCCAGAAAGCATGATAGGTGAGGAGGGAGGTGGAAAGGATTGGAAGTGGAGGAGGAAAGGGACAGGGAGGCCAGGAAGGGGGTGAAGGTAGGGTTGTAGTAGTGGTAAAGGTGGACCATGAAACCAGGAAGGGGGTGTAGGTAGGGATGTAACCAGGGTGAGGGGAGGGAGGGGGAAGAAGCGAAGACAAGATGTGGGAAGGGGGGTGGGGGTGAAGGAGGGGGCGGGGAAGAAGGAAGGAAGTAGGGGAAACCCACAGTCCTGAAAGAGGAATTGTTCAATACCTATTTCACGGAATTTATATGGTGACACTGATGCCCAAATAAACCAGGAAATTTGTTTCTCGCATTTCTGAATGCAATAAAACCACACACACATCCAACAAAGAAGCACAACAAAGGTAAGTACCTCTTCTTTTCTGAACTATGCTGGATCGAGACGTCCATATTCTTAAGATGACTGGTGGCAAGTGAGTCACTGTTGGCATGTGTGTTGGAAACACTTCCCGCTAAAAAGCACTAGGGTACATGTTCTGTACTATGGCCAATAATTTTCGACAGCCACGTAGAAATAAGCTCAAACTAGAGCAGTATTTGTTTAATAGAAAAAGAAATGTTGTTCTCCTTCTAGATTCAAACCAGTGTCCCTGCATTAAGCCTGCGGTGTCTTGACCTACTAGACGAACGAGGACAAGAACAACAGCCTTTTTCTCCATATATAAGGATATAAGATATTATTACCCTTCACAGGGATAACACAATTGCCAAATAATGGTCAACACACAAAGTCACTGGGGCAAGTTTTTGTGAGTTTTCATGGAGGAATTTATTTTTACTTAATAATTTTCAATACCCATGCAGAAAGAAGCTCAAACTAGAGCTGTATTTGTTTAGGAGAAAAAGCAGCACCATCCTCATGTTGGATTCGAACCAGAGTAACTCCGTTTTGTCCGGAGTGTCTTGACCTACTAGACGAAATGAGGACCTAGAATAATGGCCTTTTTCTATGTATATAAGATTGTAAGATATTATTACCCTTCACAGGGATAACACAATTGCCAAATAATGGTCAACACACAATGTGACCGTTGTGGGTTTCTGTGAGTTTTCATGGGAGAATTTATCATTACTTAATGATTTATGTACGCTAATGGCGTACGCTATGATGAGCTCACATGCAAATCCACTGCCCCTCTGGAAACATTTAATATAGACAACTGAAACACATTCATTTTGACCACCAACGAACATGTAACATGCCCCACTCGATTATAAACTTTTAACCTTTCAATTTCAGCCTGTGAAAAAGGTAAAAAAGGTATTCAAACATTTGCTCGTATTTTAACGCTACAGCTAATACAATGTTAACAACAAGGACTGCAGAAAGAAACAAAATGGTTCAAAGGACAACACAATGAACAGATGTGCACATGGCCCACGCCCAAAAAAATTGTCAAACCAATTTTAAGTATAGTGTGAGTTTTGACAATGTAAGAAGGAGCTTGGCGACTGGGATTGTTATGCACTTTCACCGACTAAATTATTAGTTATGTCATATGGAGAGCTTTTGAAACCTGATATTATGCAAATTTAGTTATACTATACATGAATAATTTATGTCAATATAGACATTGAACTTATATCCATTGTATATTTGTATTACAAAACATCTTTTTCAATATTGTTGAGTTCGGAAAATTTTACTTTTGAGCTTTCTACTGTCCCTAAGCATGTGCTTTATGTGACTACTCAGAAGTCCACCACTGGTGTGTAACATTGTAAATGTTTGCATTAGCATGAAATTAAATGTCTATTAATATGAATTAAAATGTCTATTAGTACGAATTTAAATGTTTATTAATATAAATTTGAATGTTTAAATGCCCTTGGTCCAGTTTTGGGTTCTAAAAGAAAAATGTTTGTGTGAATTCTGGACTAGTATAGAAACCAAACTCGTAGAGACTGGCATCTTGAATCGGTTGCATCACTACGATTGTCATCTTTATGATGCCACTTCCAAAAGGTGCGAAGAAACACCCTAAACCTGTTTGGTTAAAACCACTATATTTATTATTTATATGATTATTGGCTAAACCACTATACCTGTTTGCATTGATGCAAAATTAAATGTTTTCAGTAAATAAAATTGAATGTATTTAATAACATGGGGTTAAATTATTTTTTGTTAATTCAAAATTAATATTAATGCAGTTTTACCTATATGTAGAAAACCTTTAATTTGCATTTCATCAGCAAGATTACTTGAATTTCTATTTTCAAAGAGCATAATTTCATTTTCTTTGGATTTAGGATAGAAAAAAGTTAAAATTGGAAGGAAACATGGATTCTTCGAAATCAGTGGATTATCAGCATACTGTTACAAACGGAAAAATTCTATCCCTAACTGATATTTCATTGCAAGATGTACACTGCTTCGTGAAATGCATGAAACAAAAGTGTTTCACTCTGCCAAACTTGCCAGAGCCATATCTGGCTATTTCATATGGCAATGAGGTATCAGTTTTTTTACGTCACTTTTGTAGAGATAGTGTGTAAATTTATTTTACGATAATGTAGCATGCAAAAATTTGCATTTATTGTGTAATGATGACTGAAATATATCAGTTATACTGTGCTCTGTATATTACATTGAGCTTGCAGTCTCATTTTAAATGAACACCATTCAGTATAGGACGGGAAACTTAAAAGTATAATATGCAATCGGACGGACATGCTTGTATCAAAGTTTTCTGTATTTCTTGAATTTTGTAACATTTATCAGCTAGTATGGGTATATTGAAGTCCATGTATATTGAATATTTTCATGGCTGCCTTCAGCTTTCTTATAAGCAGGTTTGATTTATTTGCCATTTACAAGTATAATATAGTATAAATATAAAGTCAATATATTAGAAACACAGTGGAATATATATATCATCATCATATTCAACCATTATCTATCCACTGCTGGATGAAGGTCTCTCCAAATGCTTTCCACACAAGTCTATCCTGAGCAATTCGCTTCCACGTCACCCCAACCTGTTTTCTTATTTCATCCACCCATCTAGTTTGAGGACGTTTTCTAGGTCTTCGGTGGTCTCTTGGAATCCAGTTCAGAATTTCTGTTGTCCATCGTTGATCAGTTCTTCTTGCAATATGCCCAGCCCATCGCCATTTCAGCCCTTTTACTTTAACAATGATGTCCTCTACTCTAGTTTGCTCTCTCACCCAAGTGTTTCTTTTTCGATCTCTCCTAGTTATTCCAAGCATGCACCTCTCCATGCTCCTTTGCGTTGTCTGTAACTTTCGTATTGCTCCAACTGTTAGACTCCATGTCTCTGATCCATAAGAGAGGACTGGCAATACACACTGGTTGAAGACCTTTCTTTTTAGACACAAAGGCAATTTCCCCTTCAGGATAAAACTGTTTCTTCCAAATGCACTCCAGCCAAGTTTAATACGTCTGTTGAGTTCTTTCATAATGTTGCCATCCATTGAAATCAGCTGGCCAAGGTAAATATATGAATCAGCAATTTCTAGCTCAATGTTGTCAACTTGTATTTTTGTTTCCTCTACGAAATTATTGAACATGATCTTAGTTTTTTGTAGGTTCATCTTGAGTCCAACTTCTTTACTTCTAGTTGAGAGCTCCTGTACCATGTCTTGGAGTTCTAATGGGTTCGTTGAAAAAATAACAATGTCATCAGCAAACCGCAAATGATTTAAATATTCACCATTTATTTTTATTCCCTTGTTATTCCAATTTATCTGCTGAAAAATCATCTGTAAAGCTGAAGTAAAAAGTTTTGGAGAAATGGTATCTCCCTGCCTCACTATATATATATATATATAATAATACTTTCGAAGAGCCATGAAACGTATCATTGTAGACAAAGTTGGAGCAAGTAACTGTATAATAGAAGCTATTCAGTTTGATGTAACTTTGTTTTTAATAATGGGTAAAGCCATGGTATTTAAAATGTTACGGAAGAACGACATTCATGGTTAATGTTTTCTACAATTTCAAAATATTAAACTGCAATGTTTTTCGTAAGTCATTTTAAGAAAAGGGCCTAATACTACTTTTAACTGAAATGGTATGAAAATTTTCCTGCAGTATAAAAAAATGCATATCGTTACGGAAGGGTAGAAAAAATATGAAATAATGTCTTTCCGTAATGGGGTTTTCAATTTTTTTTTTCAATTTCGGTAATGTTAATTAAATAATACAATTCATTATTTTGAAAAGACTTGCAAGATTAAAATGATATAATTTATTAGTTTTAATATGATGTATAAAACATCATGCTTTTTCAAATTTTAAACATGTCCCAAAATACCATGGCTTTACCCTAATACATTAACCCTTTAAGGTTTCTTTGCTGTCCAAAATGACCAAAGAGTTGCTGTCCTTCCAAGTTTTTAAGTGGCCATATGGCTGGGGTGTGGTAAAACTCCCGATTCAGATACCACATCCCGGCCATACAGCCGCTTAAAAATCTGAAAGGACGGCAATTCTTTGGTCGTTTTGCCCAGCAAAAAGCCTTAAAAAGTTACACAAATTATTAAATAATATTACAAATAGAGCATATATAAACCACAATAATCTAACTTAATGTAGTTAGTTTGAAAGTATAATATGTGTGTTTTAACTGCAATTCTATTAATCCCTGCATGTGTGTATAAAAATGAAATTGGAATTTCAAATTACATTACAAAAGTAACAACTTTATAATACATGGAAACTGAATATGTGATGTATAATTTAGTTATATGGATATGAAATAGCAGTGTTTGATCATTAAATATTTAGAAAAGTTATGTTAGAAGCAATACTTACAAAGGACCAACCCAAAAGGACTTAAACATGCACATGAATATGTGTCCATAAAATTTTGTAGATTTAGGGCCCCTAATCATGAATTTGTAGTCAGATTTCTGTAAAAGTCATCCATTCTAATTTTATAGGGCTTAACAGTAAAAAAAATGCTATATTTAGACACTTTTAATTATTTATTAAAAACTGAAATTTAAGAGAAATTAGATTAAAAATACAGGAATTGGAAATACATAATATGGTTAAATGAATAAAAATTTTAAAAAATCCACAGATACTTATAAATTCAAAAAATCATAGCTTAAAATATGAATAAAAACTATTAAAATATGACATGGTTCTGATAAGACCTTGGTGAGCTTGGCGATAAGAGAGAGAGTATGGGAAAATTCAGACTTGTAGTAGATAAACGTTCGTTTAGACCACCAAATTTACATGTTACCTGTTCCCAATTAGGTAAAATGGACAAATCAAACATGTGAGAATAGGTTGAAAATTGTGTATTGCCTGTTTTGAACGATTGTGTTACATTAGCAGGCAATCATGAATTACAAATGTTAATGCATAACATTAAAAAAAATCAGCAGCACGTAATTGAGATGCCTTCACAAATAATGACAGGTCATCATTAAACCAAAGTAAATTTGAATTAGTTGAGGAGCCAACAATTCTGGTAGATGCCCAAACATTATCCAACAGAAATGTAAATAATTTTTTTTTTAAATAAATTTTTGCTATTTATGTATTCTATATCTTCAAGAACTTCATTCCAATATTTAATTGCCATGTATTCTATTCCCATTCTTAACAATTTAATCCTAATTCTTGGTAATTTCAATTGATTTTTTCTTCTTAAATGTATGTTACTATTAAAATATTCAGTTTTTATTACACTCATATGTTTATTTTCCTTAATCTTTTCATAGATTATTTTCAGTAGGCAAATTTTTTATTAATTTTTTTCAATTAGAAGTCAACCATATGTAACGAATATATCATTCTGACGTAGCCCATTTCTATGCTCAATAATTTTTAAAAATTTAATCGGTAATAATTTAATTAAACTCATATTGCCGCTATTTAGACTACCCCCAAATATGTTACAATAAGTTATATGCCTGTGAACGAAGGGAAAATATAAATTTTCAATACATTTTTTGGAATATCCTTTGATAATTTTCTTATGATACCCAATCCTGAGCTAATTTTTCTACTAATTTTACTTACCTGCTTATTCCAACACAAATTATTAGTAACAGTCGGACCTAGAAAATCAATTTCCTTAGCAACTTCAATCACGTTATTATTCCTTATCAACTATTATTATTCCTTAGCAACTTCAATCACGTTAACGAGGATCCTTTCCAATTCTTCCAATTTATCAATTTCTTTGTTTTTTGTTTTAAAAATTATTGCTTTATCCTAATTTCATTTATTTTCAATTGATTACTTTTAATCATAACTCAAATTTACGAATTTCTTCTTTCGCAATTAAAATGAACTCTTTTAAATTATTATCTTGAAAATATACATACCAGTATCATTTGCGCATGATGTAAGTTTTTAAATTTATGTTTTATATTCTAAGTTACTGCCATTTTGTTTCAGTTCGGCTCTCCTATCTTCGTCAGTGGTCCATTAAACACTAACTGCTCTTTATCCAAATTGAAATAATCATCTGCATTTGTAGAAGAGTGCATATTTTTTAAAGCTTTCTATGTACAAGGAGAATTAGGTGCATCATACCTATTTTTCCTTCATAAATATTCGGTTGACTGACACTTTATGCTAGGCTCAGTCGTACTTGGGTATGCAATGTTCTTCAACATTAATAAATTGTCAAAGGCCGTATTGTTTTTTAAAAAAAGTATTGGATATACAGAACATGGCCAAAGTTTGAAAAGTGCAAAATTATCATGAGTAGGATATGCAGTAATGGTTCTAGGCAAAAGAAATTTAGGGGGGGGGAGAGGCATACATTCCTGTTCATGTGCACGGGCGAAGCTAGCGGTGTCCATGCACATAGGCAATAAAATAAAATCTAGTTTTATTTTAGGGTCCATGGCCCTCTCTGGCCCTTGCCTAGAACCACCATTGGGGATATGGATTAATTTGAGGTGTGGAGTGGGGGATGAGGGGGTATACAGGGTGGTTAGTCATTATACACGCAGATAACTGTCGAACAGAGAGAGCTGTATGTATGAACGTGATGTATTAGTAAAATGACTATGGCTACAAGATCAGACTGCGTACAGCGTCCCTAGCGGAAAAATTCAGAATTTAAAGCTGCTATCTCCAAACTATTCAAGATAAGGGCAAAAAGTCAATTACAAAGTTGTTAAGCACCAGCTAATTAGTACGAAACGACTTTTTTTCCATCACCTTAATCGGGCAAAAATCGTGATTTAGGAAGTTTAAGTGCTACAGGATGCCCCTGCGTGACAGCCTTCCCTTCGTACAGCTATGTATAGAGGGGAAGCTTCAGGTAGGGGCGATACTTTCATTGCACACACAACTTTAAGGGTGGTTTAGTAAAGTCATTATACACGCTGATAACTGTCAAACGGAGGAAGATAGATGTATGAATATGATATGTATGTACGATCTGTATACGTAGTGAAGTGACTATGCGCTACAAGGTGAGACTGCGTGCAGCGTACAAATACAAATTTTATTTTCATGCCATTTTTACATTTATATTTTCCATTCTAACATCATCAGTTGACATTACGTACCTAGTGGAAAAATTCAGAACGTAGAGTTGTTATTAACAAAATAAAACACATTAACATACAAAATAAATACGATGGTTTATAGCTATTTCGAAGTTAACTGCGGCCAAAAAGAGGTACTGAGGCATCTGGTGGCGGAAGCTTTGTCCTCTAACTCCAAGCCGAAACCTAACATTCCTATCTCGGACCAACGTGTGATCAGGGATTTGTATTCAAACGATAATTTGATTATCACTAAAGCAGACAAAGGCGGGCAGATAGTAGTTATGGACAAAGAGAAATACATTGAAGGAGTCGACAACCTCATCAGTGAAGGTCCTTATAAAGTGCTCAAGAAAAACACATCTTCCGCTCAACTCTCTAATGTTAGTAAAATAGTCCGGTCATCAAACATCTTGGATCCCGAAACTAACAAATCCGTAGTTCCTTCTATTGCTAATGTCGCAAGACTGTATTGCCTCCCGAAGGTTCATAAACCCGGCATTCCATTGCGGCCCATAGTCTCCAACATCGGTACTGCAACCCATCCCCTAGCCAAATTTCTCGTCCGCAGATTTTCTCCTCTCCTGGCTAACAACCATGATACTGTCCTTAATTCTTCTGAATTCATTTCCAAATTAAATTCCTCTTCTTCTTTCGCTTCTTCAAAAATAGTCTCGTTCGATGTCAAAAGCCTTTTCACAAATGTTCCCGTTCAGGGAGCTCTTGAAGCTCTTATCTTTCGTATGAAAGAATTTCATTTTGCTGATGCTGAAATCCGTGAATTAGTCAAATTTACGGAGATCTGTATCACACAGACTTGCTTTTCTTTCCGTGATCAATTATTTTCGCAAACTGATGGCCTTGCCATGGGAAATCCTCTTTCACCCGTTTTATGTGATATTTACATGCATTATGTCGAAGAGGATATTCTCAATCGCATACCATTTAAACTGTGGATTAGATATGTGGATGACACATTCGCTATCCTTCCAAACGATTGTTCAGATCTCTCTACAATTCTCACCACCTTAAATTCCGTCAACCCTCACATACAATTCACTTTGGAAGAAGAAAACAACGGTTCATTGCCTTTCCTGGACGTTTTGGTACATAGATCGCCGTCCGGGTTCCAAACCAGCGTATATCGGAAACATTTTGTTGTTAGCCAAACGCCGCATGCTGCTTCCGCCCATCCACAAAATTAGACGATAAGCACGTTCTACAGGTTTGGTCTCATGTACTCTAAAATTGTCATCATCTGAAGAATTACTCAAGATTGAACTTAACCATATTCTTGACATCGCTCGAGATCGTGGTTACAATCCTACCATTATTGACGACGCTTTGAAGAAACTCACTAGACCTAAGCTGTGCAGTACACTCTTGATTGATTCCTCTCCTTGTAATTTTATCAGCATTCCTTTCGTTCCACGAATTTCTTCAAAAATTGCTTCCATCCTCCGTAAATTTAATTTCAAGGTCACTTTTACTCCAATCAATAAACTCGGTTATTCCAAACTCAAGGATATTATTCCTGATTGCAATTATTTTGGAATTTACTCCATTCCATGCCAGTGTAATCGTGTTTATATTGGTCAAACACGTCGGGCCCTTCGATTTCGTCTTAAAGAGCATGAAGCCTACGTGCGTAAACAACAACTGGAAAAATCTGCTTTGGCCAAACACGCCTGGGAAGCTGGCCACAAATTTTCTTTCGACAAGGCCCATCTAATAGAGAAAGTTTCTTCACCAGCCGACCTCAATTTCTTTGAAGCCTTCCATATTCTTTCGCATTCCTCTTCTACTGTTAACGATCAGCTTCCGTTCAATTCCATGTCCTCTATTTGGAGAAACTTCATTCGTCCCATAGCAAAAGACGCGGCTACGGACCCACAACTGGTTTACCCGAACTAATTTTGGACTAGCAATTTGGCATCGATAGTTTTTCTAGCACGTGTGTCACATTAGTGTAACTAGGGTTCTGAAGAAGGAAGCCTAAACGCGCTTCCGAAATAGCTATAAACCATCGTATTTATTTTAACTGTGTTAATGTGTTTAATTTTATTTAATTCCTAAAGTTTTTATAAAAATTCCCTGCATATTACACAGATCGGATCCTCAATTTTTACCACTTAGCTTTACATGTGTCATGACCTGACTTCCTTTTCCAAAGTGAACCGACGCAACTTGTTGCCACGTCACTCTTCCCGATGTGAGCTGGAGAACTGTATGCAGTGACGTAAGAAAGAGGTCTCAAACTCCTTCCTCACTGAATATCGAAAGGCACTATTTTTTCTAATGCCGCATCACATAACTTTCTTTAAAGCAACTGGAGCCACATCCCGTAGATTTTTGAATTACTACGCTGATTGTAAGTTTGGATATCGTAAATCATATAAAAATGAATAAAATCATTGTCGCAAAGTTTGATTACTGATTGTATTGTTAGAAAAGAAAGAGCTGCATAGGACGGGAATGAAGTTTGTTAAAATTAGGGATAAACATCCACAGCAAAACATCGATGTTTAACATCGATGTCGACATCAGCGAAGTACCATTGATATTTTAAAAATATTGGTCTCCAAACTTCGATGTTTCAAAAATTTGTGTTTATATTCGAAGACCATTATTGTTTTATCTTAAAAATTAACATTAAACTACTTTTTCCTTATTAAAAAATATATGGTTATATGCCAAATATCGGTTTCTAAACATCTTATAACCAAAACATATCAGTATTCCAAATTTAAAAATATAGAAATTAACTAAACAATGAATTTGTTTAATGACCAATGAGATAAGGTAAACCCAATATTACAAACTAAGTTAAAAATATTTATCTGTTTCAGAAAAAGTAAGAGTTTAGTCATGATTTTGAAATTAAAATGAAGCAAATTAAAATGAAATGGCGAATATATCGTATAATAGCATATCAAGCAGGGATAAGCAACTATGTTTAACAGCGTTGTACACATCGAAGAAATGCCACCGATGTTTGAAAAATATCGACCTCCGAACATCCATGTTTATTCGTTGTAACACCGATGTTTTGAAAGTTTTTTATTTATAACTTAAAACCATTGTTGTTTTATTTTTAAAAAGAATAAGCTA
>QLNU02003225.1:45380293-45391476 GCA_006491805.2 Dysdera silvatica | reverse complement strand
AAGTTAATTCCAAAGTTGTCCAGCATCACTGATGCAGTACAAAATGGTACATGAATTGCGGGAATAGAACACGTCAAACGCTAATATGTGGGTATTTGGTTCGGCAAATGTGAACAGCGTATTACTGTATGTCATTAAGTATGCTCGCACCATCGGCCGCAATACATGTTTATATCCAGTAGAGCATTTATTCTCGCACATTCAGTAGCATTGCAGACGTGACGCTTGTACAGGCATTGGTAATGCGACTGCCGACATTGTCCACAGTCGTCGGTTAGGTGTGATAGACCTGTCTTTTGAGATAGCCCCAAGGGAAGAAGTCCACTGGGGTAAGGTCCGTTGACTGTGCAAGCCGGCTCACACTACCACCATAGCCAATGACCTGTTGGCGGAAGGTTTGGGATAATAATAATTGTACTTCTGTTGAATGGTGAGGAGGAGGAGGAACGCCGTTATGTTGGAACCACATGGTTCTCCGCTCACTCAATGGAACATCATGCAAAATATCCGATAGTACGCCATGTAGCAGCTGCAAATATCGACGTCCCGTTAATGTGCCCTCGTAGTACATAGGTCTAATGAGTCTGTTGTTCAAAATACCGCACCACACATTAACAGACCACCGCATCTGATGTCGGACTGGTCGTCTCCATAAAGGATTTTCGAGAGCCCAATAATGTCCGTTGTGTCTATTTAACACCCCGTTGCGGATTAATTTTGACTCGTCCGTCCACAGGACATTCGCTAAAAAATTCGGCTGCATATCTAAGGTGTTCGTAACGAAGTTTCACCAATTAAAACGTCGCTCAGCATCCCCTGGAACTAGTGACTGCAGCAGTATTCCATAGTAGGGGTGAGCTCCCACTTGCTGCAAGATTTGCCGCACACGGCAGCCTGTTGGGCCACACATCATACCAACTTCTCTTGAACTGCCCCATGTGTGGATCAGAACATAAGCTAAAACGTCCTCTGGTTGCACACTCTGACTTACACATGCGTGGCGACCTGAACGGGGACGAGGTGTAACGCTACCAGTCTCTTTCAACCGTCGAACCACATTAGTGATGGTCATTGCAGTCGGATGGAGTCCCGAAGGAAAACGGACGGCATATTATTGTGCACTTTCTCTTGCATTACGACCACATTCCCCATATAACAGCACCATCTCGCAATACACGTTGTTGGAATAATTCGCCATATAATATGTAACTACAGACGTTTAACGCACCGTTTCACTTCTCACACTGTCTTACACTCCTTGCCTGGCCACTATTTTATGCTTACCGATAACGTATGACGTACCGTACACATTTGCATATCATCCGCTTTGTGACGAGATTGTGTGTGCAATGGAAGTATCGCCCCGACCCGAAGTTTCTCCTCCACGCATAGCTGTACGAAGGGAAAGCTGTCACGCAGGGGCCTCCTTTAACTTCCTAAATCATGATTTTTGCCCTATTAATCGGGTAAAAAAATCGTTTCGTACTAACTAATTGGTGCTTAACAACTTTGTAATTGACTTTTCCCCGTATCTTGAATAGTTTTCGAGATAGCAGTTCTAAGTTCTGAATTTTTCCGCTAGGGGCGCTGCACGCAGTCTCATCTTGTAGCGCATAGTCACTTTCCTTTACCTATGCATTACGTTCGTACATATAGCTCTCTCCGTTCGACAGTTATCTGCGTATATAAGGACTTCACTAACCACCCTGTATATGATGATGCAGTTTGCTGTTAATTATTTGATGACATTACTTCTTATATTTTGTATTTATACACCTTTATGTACATAAACAGATTATTTATCATCCTTTGTAAATTTTTATTAGTGTAGCTTGTTTAGCTACACATAATTTTTTTTCTGTTATTTCAGTTTCCAAAATTTTCTGTCAATGAAAATCGCATACTAGTTACAGCCGATTCCGAAATTGTCAAAGCACGGATAATTTTAGCAAAACGGTTAACGAAAGATGACGCTAGTGTTAAGAAAACACTTGAATTGACTTTGAAATTTAAAGCAAGTATTCATTGTTTATCATTTCATAATAATTGATAATAAAAACTGTTTTTAATATGTGAAATATCAGTTTTATGGTACAGAGCATATTTCATTAACTTGTATTTTTTATGACTGCATTCACGTTTTTCTAATTTTTAAGTAAGTGAGCCAATTTTCTTGTATTCATTAAGTTAGTGTTTGCATTCAGAGAGGTTTATAGGTTCATATTGTTAGAGGAGGGATGGACAAGCTAGACACCGTGACTTAAGTTCTGTTGTTTAACCCCCAGTTTATTCCTTAACTAGGCTTATACCCGAGAATAAAAATGATGACATTCATGATTAGGGCTTGAGCAATCTCCTCCTTATTCATAATGTGCATGCCAAGATGCTTGACTCTAAGTGCTGTGAAATGCTTGCATTTACAGAGAACATGGAGATGTTCTTTCTTTATTATGATACTCTTCTGCAAGTAGAGTTGTCTTATAAATTAAGCATGTGCACAGGTATCTTTTGAGATTGCAGTGACCACTGAGTAGGTTTATAACCATTCTAATCTGATTGCAAGAGAGCCTTAAAATCTAGATCTAAGAAAGGCCTTTGCATAAACTCCTTGTCCTGCTTTTGATCTCTTTTGTGTGATCAGACACTTCGTCAGAGCAGCTGGAAGTACTTAATCACTGTATTGTATATCTTAATTTACAGGTTGGCAAGTCAAAGAAAATCATTTTTCCTATCTCTAGAAGGGATAATCATTCCATTACAGTCTATAATTGCTATTAATGTTTTTATTATTATTAATAATCGTGAGTTTAAATTTTCTTTCCACACTTCTATTTTTAGGAAAGGAGAATTGAATATAAACCAGGGGATGTGTTTGGATTCTTATGCTTCAATCCAGTAGAAGAAGTTTCCTATCTCCTGAAACGGTAATTTCATAAGATAGTTTAGGTGATTGTATTTTTTTGAAACAACCACCTGTGAAGTTTGCATCATATGTGACGACTTTTTAATTTCACCGCTAAAACTTTTCGAGGCTCATCAACTTTATCCTTCTAAACACAAAATGTCGAAGTCATTTCAATGAAGACATTGTTTGGCTAGGAGTGTTGAGTCAATCAGTCTATTACTAAATGAAAAAATGTATCAATGAAAACCTAAAAAATAGGAACGTCTATAAATTATACTTTTTTTTTAATGCATCTTCTTTGCTGAAATCTTCTGATTTAAATTTTGTCAGTATTTTTTCCTATAGCGGTATGTAGAATCATAGGGCCAGAATAGATTAACATTTTGCTGAAAATGCAGAGCATCAAGAAACTAGAACTTGCAATTGTCCACCTGCGGAAGAGAATGCCATCGAAAGTTTTGAGTATGACTAAGTTGTCTAGTTACCACAGGGTTCCTACGTTCCTGGATAACCTGGAATTGTTAGGGAAGTTGAAATTGTTCATAAAGGTCAGGGAATAATGGAACTTTTTGGTCGAACTCGGGGGTGGGCTGGGAGGGGAAATCAGGGAAAACCTTCGTAACTTCTGTTTTGAATAGCTAAATCTTCTATGAATGTGAAGCTCTCATGAATGTGAAGACCATGAATGTGTCCCCACACCCGAAGTTCAGTTGTAAGTTGCAAGCGATTGGTCAGGAACTTTTTCTGGAAAAGTCAGGGAATTTTTTTCTCCAATGTGAATGAGAACCCTGTCGTTAGTCTGCACTAAAGCAACCGAGGGCCACTTTACCCTCCATGTAAGCTGACCAGGGCATCTTTGCATGGACAGGTACAGATTTTCTGTATAGGATGGTGGAATGATGACTTTCTGTCACAAAAAGAAGATTCTCCATGGCATATGCAAGGTGCCTTATGCTTTGTTCTTGGTTTAAAGTTCTTCGTTTCGTGTCTTAAGAATAACTATTTTGTAGCTGGAGTGGAGGCTCTTGTTCGATTTTTGAGGGAGATAGAGTATTTGTGGTTCTGAAGTTTTTTTCAGTTACCTATCCCATTCTAGAACAGCCAATAAATAGTCTGTACTCCATCGAGTCTGGAAATAATCCTAAGTATATCACATAGTCAAAATTCATCGGTGTATATGCTTATGCATTTTTTGTTTTGTATCATTAATGTTGTAATTTTTGTAATTTTTATGTTTGCAGTTTGGAGAAATTGGATGTTGCTGATGTTTCCTGTAGAGTTCTGCTGGAGAAACCTGGTTTAAAGAAGAAAATCCCTGCTCACCTCCCTCAGATTTCTACATTAAGACACATTCTAAGCACTCATGTTGATTTGCGATCTGTACCTAAGAAGGTCAGTATCTTGTTCTGGTGCCCTGCGGTGGCGCAGTGTGGTAACGCGTTCGCCTAGTACGCCGTTAATCCGGGTTCGACTCCCAACAGTGTACAAAGAACGCTTACTCAGAGATCTCATAAAGATCGCACTGCTCACTGTAGTCCGGGGTTTGGTTCCCTAGGCCATAAGAGGTTCGGATTCCTCGGAAAACAGTAGGTCCCGGCGCAGCATGACCATTGTAGTCTTTGAGCCGTAAAACCACAAAACAAACAAACAAACATCTTGTTCTGGTACTGCTGTTTGTCTGTTGATGCCTTAGTTGTGTCATTTTATCATGTGGCTTTTTTATGAATGATATTCTGTGGTGGTGATACTACAAGGAGAACAGATCAGGTTTAATTCCAGCAGGTATGCAGCATGGGTGCCGTTAGTTAGAGTGTTAGGGTGCATATTCCTTTCAATTTCAAACAAATGAGCTTCTACTGGCATATTGGCCCCAATAATTTTATGCCGTCGGCGCCAATGGTATGCAGTACTCACCATTTTTTCTCTACAGATTTACAGGTACATTTAAAGATTTACAGATTCCCTAGGTAAGAAACAGGTTTGATCTTCTTGGAAAACTGTAACTGTCGGTCCTGGTGCAACATGAGCATAGTTATCCCGTCATCATAAAATACAAATGCATTGTGTACAACCTTTGGCAAAAAGTATCCGATCACTTCATTAAACAGCGCAGCAACTGGAATGTAATAGAAATTCTTGTGCGTGAATAATCAAATGTAATATTTTTGGTATATATTATCAAACTGTGTGATGACAGTTGAATATTATAAATAATAAATTAATTTTTTTTGTGTAAGTAATACAATGCCAAAAAGGAAAACAGCAATAAAGTTTGCTGGAAAAAAGTATCCGTTCTCAGAGTAAGTTGGAAAAAAGTATCCAATCACAGAATAAGTTGGAAAAAAAAGTATACAAAAAGTACAGAGGTTCAAACACACAAAAATGAGATTTATGCAAATTTAGAACTATGCACACAGAATATATAAGAGAGTATGTAAAGCAAGTATTAAACTTCATACTGGTTTCGACTCTTGTTCATGCAGTGTAAAAAACGGCTCTTGACAGATGTAAAAACAAGAATTGTTCATCTACTGCTGGATGGATTTTCCCAATGACAGGTTGCAAAATTAGCTAATTGTGCTCAAAGTACTGCATGTGTTCTGTGGAAAAAGTATTGCATGACTCATAGCATGAGAAACTTGCATCGTAGAGGTCGACAGCCATCTATCTTACCAGGAGAGGGCAGAAAACTTTATGATCATGCTAAAAAGAAACGTTGCTCCACTTCCAAACAGCTGAATTCCGAATGATCTAAATACTGCATAAAATTAAGTAACCGCATGGTGAGAAACCGACTGAGTTCGAAAGAGTTCCACTTTCGTAAAACAGAAACAAAATCTTTTTTAATTGTTAAGCACAAAAAGTTTCGGTCAAAGTGGTGTAAAGAACATGTAAAATGAGGAATTAGTGAATGGGCAAATATTATATTTAGTGATAAATCACATATTTGTTTAGGGACAGGTGATGATAACGGTGCATTTATCTGGAGAAGAGCAAATGAAATATTCAGCAAAGAATGTGTAAACACTAAAGCAAAGTTTCCTGTATCATTTACTGTATGGGGTTGCATGAGGATCTATGGAGTTGGGAAACTATGCGTAATCCTCATATTTGTAAATTCCAAAACTTATGTTGCCGTTTTGTTATGTTATCGTTTATTATCGTTATGTTGTTGTTATTGTTGCCACTTCTTGCTTCCTAACATCGAAGAATGGTTTAGCGATATCAATGATATTTTCCAAGATGACAGTGCATCATGCCACTGTAGCAGATGAGTAAAAAACTGTGTTCAAAACAATGAACGTAATTCAATTAATGTTCTGACGTGGCCTACAAATATCTTGGACATCAATCACTTCGAAAATGTGTGGAATATTTTGAAAAAGAAAATAAATTCCAGAAGGCCCACAAATTCAATTGCATTGCTCCAAGCAGTAAAAAACAATTGGATGATTTCCATGGGTGCCCATGGAGGAAGGGGCTTGACCCCCTAACTGTTGGTTAAAAATGTAATTTTCCTGATTCTGCTATGTAGTTACATTCAAAAGTACAACAACGAATTTTAGGTGGCAGTTTCAACACATCTTATTATGAATTAATGAAGCAGTAATGTTTAGCAGGAGGGGGATATGCATGCATGGATTTAGGCACCCACAAGCTGTGTTTGTTTTGACGTGATGATAGGACTGACCATTAGTCTATTCTAAATAATAGTTTCCATAGAGTTGTCGAAATGACTCGAATGTTCTCCACTTTTGTCGATTTCTGTGGAGTTTTATTTCTGCTTTAAACAGCGAAGCATTGCAAGTCAAAGTAAGTTGATTTTGCGATTCCCCAGTTTTGCTATTGACTTCGTTACTGTTTTATATTTAAGTGCGCATTATTATTTTTCATTCTATTAAGTATTGAACTGATTCGCAGCCGTGGATATAGAACTGTGGATTATTATTTTAATGCTGTAACTCTTTTTGATAATGGACATAGGGAAGATTTTTGATCAGACCAGTGGGAAAATCGTTAAAAAGGGGAAACTAGTGCAACAGCAATCTACAAGAGAATTATCTCCGTGCGGGATTGGTTTGGAACAATTTTTAGTGCCTTCAAAAGGAACAGAAAATTCATTTAGTGGTCTCTCAACTTCAGCAGAAAGAATAGTTGAGCAAACCATCCAGTAATGATAAAGACACTCCTCTTTAGCTGTGAAATTTTTGCTGTACGTTATGATTTACGCCTATATTTGAATATCTCATTATCATATGTTTCAGATGATGTAACGTACCAACTGCTAACAAATCCACGGGTGAAGTTTTTTACTCGCGATTTTAAGAAAGACGTACAGGATTTTGGTAAAGATAAACGCCAATTTCAGAAAAGCTTGTTGGACGCATATCCCTGGTTGGTATATTCTCCTTCTTTAAAAGGTGGACTTTGTAAGTATTGTGTGCTGTTTAAATCGACTTTAAGAAGAGGTGTTTTTGGCGCCTTTGTGGTTAACGCTCAAAAGGACTTTAAACATTTCCATGAAGATGCAAGAGCGCATCTCAAATCCTGGTGGCACTAAGAAGCTGCGACTGATGCCAAAAACTTCTGTAATTCTGTGGAAATGAAAAGCAAAAATGTAGCTGAATGTTTGGACTCAGCCAGATCTGAACTAATTCAGATCAACAGAATTAAACTTAAATCTATTTTGAAAACAATAATATTTTGCGGTGTTCATATTTCACTTAGTGGAAAACTCTCACAAAATGAGAATTTTTAAGACCTACTTAGTTTCCGCATCGACGCAGGAGATAAAATTCTTGAAGACCACCTAAAGACACATTTAGAAAAATCTGAATATACTTCTCACATTGTCCAAAATGATTTAGTAATCAACATTTGTGGAGCTATAATCCAAGAAACGATTGTAAAAGAGGTCGGTGAATGTGAAGCATTTTCTTTGCTGGTTGACGAAACTGCTGATATTAACGGCAAATAGCAAATATTTCTTGGAATAAGATACATCAAAGAACATGCTGATATTTTTTGCATGATAAAAGAAGAATTCTTGGGTTTACTGAGCTTCTGAAATTAGATGCAGAAAGTGTAGAAGACGCTATTTTGCAATCCACGGAACAGCTAGGACTAGAAATGGTCAAGCTTATTGGTTTAGGGTTTGCCGGATGCTACACGATGGCTGGTAAAGTTGCTTGTGTTTAACAAAGGATCAGAGAAAAATATCCAAAAGCTGTATATTTTCATTGCGCATCCCATCAATTGAACCTAGTGGTTAATGATCTCAATCATAAATATTGAATAAGAAATTAGAAACACAAGTGGAACAATAAAGCAAGTGATCAAATTTTTTAGGGAGAGCACTCTTAGAATGAAAAAAGTTCCAAAAATTCCTGGTCTTTGTGAAACAAGATGGACTAAAAAATACAAGTCCATACGATATTTTGCTAAACATTTTGTAACCATCAAGGAAGCTCTTAACCGTCTTTCTATTGCTGATGAGGCCAAACCAGAAACACGCTCACAAGATTTCTAGTTAGACACTGCAACATCATCTGTAGTGTTTATTGTGTGCTTCAAAATCATATTCATCCTATCTGGAGCCAGTTGTGAATAAATTACAGTCTATAGATCTTGACTTGCATTCTGTACGTCGACACATAAAGAAGAAACTTCTGGAGGTTTTTCGCAATCACAGGGTGGAATCAAAAGAAGAATTTACTGAAATTTTCATGGAAGTAAAAGATACATGTGATTTTTTTGGAAATTGACGTCAAAATGCCTAGAATGTCTACAAGAAAATACTTACCATTCAAACATTCATTGTGTCACTTCAGCTGCTTACTATAGACCAGCTTTTTATATTCCTTACTTAGACTCCTTAATTATGTCACTTGAATCAAGAATCAAGGACAGATCTCAATGAGATATCATTCGAAGTAATTTTAATTTGTCCCAACCTAATGAAAAATATGAAAAAAAGATGTTTTTATCAGAGTTGTAAAAGAATTGTCCCAGTTTTATGATATTGAAAATCTGGAAGCAGAAGCCAGAACCTGGCATGATTTATGGAAAAATATAGACTGTGGTGAAAATGCTCGGCTAAGTGATCTCCTTTCAGAAAATTCACTTTTTCCTCCAGATAAAAGGGCTCTACTGAATTATATGCTAATTCTGCCAACAATATGCACCGTGGAAAGATCATTTAGCACCCTTAGGCGAGTGAAAATATGGCTACTGCGTTTTCAAAAAAAAAATTGCTGCAAACTTTCAGTTAATTTTACATGCCATAAATATACATGTAATATTGTTTCATACATACAATGCCAAATTTTTTTTTTAATCAGATAAAACATTTATTCATGTTTTTGAAACTTTATAAAAAATACAATGAACAGAACAGTAAAAAAATTATGTAAATTTTTGACAGACCTTTTGCATTTTAAAATAAAGTACTTTTTAGCTCATTGCTAATTGTCAAGCAGTATCAATTATTTTTGTAGTATTTTGGTATCTTGTACAAAGAGAGAGGTAATTTTTTTCTTAGCCACTCCCTCTAAAATTACTCATATGGGCACACATGATGATCTCCACCTTGTTTGGTGCAGAATGACCCTTGCTGTCCTTGTGCCATAAAAATGCAACCAACCAACTAAGCCAAAGTTGGGATAAAATTGCCTCAGAATATTGTAGGGGGTGTCATAGAGTCTATGCTGAATAGAATGAAAGTCGTTATTCATACCAGAGGAGGATTCACGAAATACCAACTTTAGTTATCGGATACTTTTTTCCTTCAAAGTAATATGGTTTTCATTAAGTTTTCACCACCCAAACTGTAATGTATAATTCACTTTATTTATATTTATATTCTTTGATATGTATTTCTGTTCCTTCTACGTCTGCATTTCTTAAAATGCAAACATATAAAAAGTGGAAAAAATTATATGTGTGTGGTGCCATTGCTGAAACAGCTGATTGGACACTTTTTGCCAGGGGTTGTAGCATGATATGACATATCATTATTATTGCAATATTATGTGACATGATGTGGTGATTTGAAGTGGTATTTCTGGTCATTTCTACAGGTGCTCCTGAGGATTTTATCCACATACGCATCAGATGATGATGATCGTGTTGCCTTAGAATTTCTCTCCAGTCGGGAAGGTGCATCAGCATTTGAAGAATGTATTCTGATACCATCCATTGGAATTTTGGACATATTGGACGCTTTTCCATCTTGCCATCCACCAATCGAACGACTTTTAGGTAGAATTTTTCTCCGATTGTTCTTCTTAGCAAATATTTATTTTGAATCAATTGATAAAGTAATTTGAGGGAAATGGTTGTGACAGTAACAATTCAGGCTCAAACTAGAGCTCTTCCATTTACATATTGCACGCAAAGTCATATATGCAAATTTGAATATTTTTATCCTTCCCAAGGTTATTGTCTTGGCGCAGTATAGCCCAGATGCTCTTGCGCCATAAAAAAGCCAAACAAACAAACAAACAAACAAACAAGGTTATTGTGACTCTCACAAAAATTGTTTTCAATTGAGTACAAATCATACGGTCATTAGCATATGCAGAAAGTTCATAAGGGGGTGGTGGGTGGGAAGTAAAGGGCTATAACTCCATATACAGGGTGATTCTTAACTCGAGGAAAAAATTTTAAGGGGTGGTAGGGGACCCGAAATGAACCATATTGGCCGATATCCCCATGTTCGAAACCAAGCGGGTATGGCTGCAGGGTCAATTTATTGTTTACGTCCAGCTTTTTGCTACGTAACCAGTGACACCAATTAAAATATTTTTTCAATACAGAATTTAAGTGATTCACCTAATAATACAGCAGAGACAAAGAAGAAACAACAACCAAGAATTCCCTTTTCTGATTTTGATCTGTGTTACTATTTAGTGAAAATAAGCCTAAAACTGCAATTTTTAACACACTGAAAAAGAATTGGGAACTGCCAAGTATGTGCAACAGGTGAAGAACATCAAAATAAGCATGTTTTTATCAGTGAATTATTTTTTTTCCAAAAATTAGCCGTCCGGGCACTGCAGTGAATTTAGTATTTGGATCCTGCATTTAAGGTTTCTACAAAGGGCTACAATGCGCCATTTCAAGAATTTTTAAAATTATTTAATGCCAATGGACCTTGGGCTCTCTCTATTTGGCGACTTTCTAAAATCTGTTAAATTCACTGGAATTGTAAAGCGTAAAGTGCAGTACATCTTGGAAAAAAAAGATATCTTAGGCAGGGGCGGCCTTAGTGTGTGTG
>QLNU02003225.1:45301600-45374372 GCA_006491805.2 Dysdera silvatica | reverse complement strand
ATAAACATCATTATAGACAAATGCTTTAACATCATTATAGACAAATGCTTTACTTCTACACCAACATAGAGCATAAATTTGTAAATATAGTTAGGAAATAAAGACAAAAATTAATGTCAATGAAGCTATTCATAAACATGTTCCCCATCTGATCATTGTATGAGTCCCTTTACTTCCTAAGAAATGGAATATTGTGGAAACATTTTTATCTTTAGTATAGATTGCGAACGATAGATGAGCAATGTACGCGCTGTCAGATATACAAGCATGTATATACTGAACCTTTGTGAATAGAAGGTACCAAAAGGCAGAGATGCATAACATGTCAGGAAAAGCAACTTCATTGGGTGTAAACGACTCACCAACTTGTACACAAGTTTTGACGCTTTGTTATATTACCCAATCACTCTTCGGGGATTTTCAAGCAACGCGCTTGAACATCGATGAACCTTTTTACAACATAAAAGGAATCGGTAGCTGTAAGGACATTAAAAATCTAATAAAGGTGTATCAGTTTCAGAAATCTGCCACAAAAGCTGTGACAATTCCGGGATGAGAGAGAGAAAATTTAGGCATGCTACTAAGAAGGGGAAAAAAAGAATTATGCAAAGCAGAGTATTTAAGCTGAGGAAGTAGGAATATTGGTTATAAGTGGTTATGGAATGGCATGCTGTGGAGAAAGTTAAACAAATGATCGGAATAGCAGTTAAGCTGACTAGCTACAGTGTGCTAAAAAAACAATTTTTTTTTAAGGAAGGAGGAAAGGAAATGCTTTAAGAGAAAATATAAACGAAATTCCGTTTTTGTTCTGAATGCAGTTACAGTCATTAGAAAAACTTAATTTAATGAAAATAACAAAAAATGAAACTTGCAAAGTGTGGGTTGGCCCTTTCTGACTCGGTTCCTTCGCCTGCGAGTTCTCCACGAGATGGTAAAGTTAACTTGATGTGATTCTGAAGACAGTTTATGGCCGAATGTAGCATATGAGGATAAAACCAAGGAGAGAAACAGCTAGAATAATACCATTCCTGGCTATAAATAGCCATTTTTTTCATATTAAAACTACTCATATACGTAAGTATATGTCCGTTTACCTTCCTACAAGAATACATATAATTTAAAGTTCTTTACAAAGTATTTATATGTGTATGCTTTCACGCAATACTGCCACTATGTATGACACATTCCGATGATTTTGGCATTCAAAAATGTTTCAAAGGAATTTAAAGGTTTTTTTTTTAGTTAAAGATGAACCGATTCGTTCACCGAGTGATCCTGCTCATCACTCAATGATGAATATAATCATCCGGTGAATCAATCTTATCCATCATTCACATCTTTTAATGATGGGCAAAACGATGCAATGAATCTATCAACAAACGTGCCTATCATTCAATGGCTGATTCTGCCCATCGTCCAATAATGGACCCAAACTAGTATGGGTAGAAAAATACACTCTACAGTTCCACTGGAATCAAACCCAGATTAACAGGATAATAAAGGCATGGCTTTTAATGCCACCATAGGAAGAAAACAAATTGGCGCATAACTTTTCTGTCCATTTAAGGTAGCTTCTTGAGGTAGAAATAGTCTGAATTGTCATCAATGAACGATTTTGCCCATTATTTAATGATGGGTAGAAAATCACGGCCAGTGCATAACTGTTAACTAATAGCGCCAATCTCTACTTTTGAACTTTTAATGTATTCTATTTTCAATCACACAACTGCATGTGCGATAGTGTACGCTCCATTGTCAAATGATTGTATTGCATACGCTAGTTCTTTTTTTCTAATAATCATCATCATTTCTTTGCTTTCCTATGGGATTGTCAAGGTTCACACCTGCAAGATGTCATGACAAGTCGCCCGAATATTGTGCAATTGAGAATGCATTTTAATGCAAAGCTCTCTTTTTGTTGAGAATGCACACACATGCAGAAATGTGGAGCTCTTGGAACAATAAAGGAATGAAAAATAATCGAACAAGGTTCTATTTTCTATCATATGTGGAATCATATTTTTTTTTTGTGTGTGTGTGTGTGTTAATAATTCAACACCATCAGGTAATGTAAAACATTATTTTCAAGAATTTAATAAATACACTGAAAGAAAAAGGCAGCTATCTATTCATTACACACAACATTGCAATTCATATAATCAAATACAAGATTAGAATTCCCTTAAACTGGAATTAGAACAAGCTAAAAATTGAAAACAGCTCCATCTGCTGGGCTGTGGAATGTTTCCTGTCATTTCAATGCTGTTGACTTCTCGTCTCATTGTTTATTTTTTGGTGGCATGAGAATGGCCAAGACCATGCTGTGTGACGACTTACAGTATATATATATATAGAGATGGATGTGACTCTCGGTAGCTGGGGAAAATCAAACTTTAAAATACGAATGGCTAGAACAACAGAATGTGTGTGATGCGTACCCGTGACGTATAAAGCAACATAGTCTTTTGATTAAATTCATTATGTAGGATTTTAATTAAGAGTGTATTTAATTATTATATATGATATATTATCAATTTATTAGTCATTGAATTTCACATCCCATTCCTGCAACCCAACGGATGCCACTGCTTCACCAATATGACAATTACAGACATATGATATATATATCAAATCATACTCACCAAATGTACACGTGCAGATAGAAACATTTTCCATCTTATAGAGGTAACGCACAACCTTGTTGGCAATCATTCAATGTATAACAAATTTTGAAATAATTTTAAAGCAAATAAAAGTACAGAAAAGGAATAAAAGATTTTTTTTAATTTTAAAAAAGGTGTATGTGGCTGGCCCCTGAATGAGCTACAGTCATATTACTCATAGTAACTGTGTTTTAAAAACACTAAAAAACCTAGTGCTTTCGACAAGATGTGACAAGAACACAGAAAGGTTTCCCAACAACAACAACAATGAAAAAGTAAATTAAAAAACTAACAATTATCTATATATTCAACGAAGAATAATACCCTACCAAGTACATCAAGAGCAGTTAAAAGCAGTCAGTGTTAGAAACTTCAATGTGAAAAAAAAAAAAAAAAAATAGAAATAAAAAAAAAATTACAAAGCGAAAAACACCACTATACACTTTAACTATAATAGGTTTTTTTTTGTTCACAATAACAACAAAGAGGCCTTTTACTCACCAACTCCTAGACAAAATTAAATGGCACAGGAGGTGGCGATGCTCGTTTACCCTCAGTGAGGTAAAGCCTATTATTTGGGTAAATTACAAATTCTTAACTTAAATCACCACCACGCTTTTTTTTTTTCTTAAAAAAGAAAGCAAAAGTTTTTTTGTATCACTTTACAACACAAGGTTAGCAAAATTAAGTAGAACAGTTTCATATATGTAAATGGGTAAAAATTTGAATACTATGGTGCAACGGCAGCCGAGATTATGATGGGCCACTATCTAGTTTTCCGAGAAATCTGAACTTCTGTCATCTGGAGGAACCACGCCCCCGAAATACAGATTGGTATGGAAAATTGGCAAGCGTTCGTTACCAGTTGGACTTTAACCCGAATTTTTCTCCCAATTACAGATAAAGGGGTTTTGTCATTTGGTTCTGACATTCTACTTTTTTAAGGTGTTGAACCTAAAAAACCATTTGCAGATTATAATAGCTGGAAAAAAGAAAATTCAACACACTCAGGCTGAACACGAACAAGGCATCTTTGAATTACTGTTCAAGACACTGAGTGCTAATCAATTGAACAGAGTCCTTCAAAGGCTTGTCTCTCATATGCATGTATATTCATCATAGGGGTATCCCCCGGGGCGAGTGTTTTGACGTCAAGGACTTTTTCTGACATGACAAGCCCCAAAAACTGGTTTAAACTGTCAAAAACCTATAAATATTACTTTAAAATAACTTTTATGCGATTAAAATGCTTCATATTTTTAAATATTAATTTAATACAGTTATTAGGTAAAAAAAAAAAAATTAACGTTTTCGATCTGCACAGAATCAATTCTATCATACAATCTAAAATTTTGTTAACTTTTACTACACAACATCCGATCGCACATTAACTAATTTTGTACATTTATTTATACTTAAATGATTTCTTAGCTTAAGAGTGTAGAGATCCAAAGTTTGAAAATACTTTTTCAATTGAACATGAGCTTGAAGGATATGATAGCTAGACCAGGCTCAGCTAAAAAAAGTCACTGCATTTATTGCATAAATTCTGAAAAATGCACCTAACAATGAAAGAAACGAGGAAAGAGCCTTTTTTCAAAACATATTTTGGCAGATGCAGAGTACAATATATATTTTACTATATTGCTTACACATAATCAGTATTTACTACGCAAATTATTAATTAATAATAAATTGAAATATTTATATTAGATATTGACTACTCACATACCATTCATATTTTTGACATTGTCAAGCACTATTGACATTTCAAATGTTACATGCAAAGCATGTTATTTTCAAAAGAAATTTTTATGTTGAGACGAATATTTAAGGTTTGTAACAGTTTTTGTTGGAGGATTTTTGACATGACAGTTTAAACCATGGTAAAAACCTGCCAACCCAAGTTGGCCTAAAGTAATCGATAAGGGGAATGTGGAGGAATTAATATTTTGAACAAGTTTTATACGTCGTTTTTTCAAGAGTAAATTTAAAACCAATCTGGTTCATAATCAGAGAAAAGGGAATTTTTTAGGTGCTTATGAGTCAACTGGCCTCTACTAAACATAACTACACTAAAATTAAATTTAATGTATGATGCATGAGTCGATCGCTTGTGGAAAATTATTTGGTACAAGACAATTCAATGCTTTCTTTCAAAGGTTGAGGGGGGGGAGCAATATATATTTTTTTAACCCTTTGGGGGATAAGGGGGAGGAGAGAAATTTGTTGACTTATTGTGGAATTCGCAATTCTTAATTTCTCAAAAAGTTTCACTGACTTTTATAGGAAGTTTAGAAGCAAGAACAGGGAAATTTATGTAACTCATGGAAGCAATGTAAGGGATGGGGGGAAAAAAAGAAATTAAAAAAAAATAAAAAAGTAAAATTATTCAACCTACCTTGTACGTATCTCGAAACTTGTCAATTTCTCGATGGATCAGTGATTTCTTCTCATCTTCCAGATCCATCTCATCTAATTCCTAACAGAAAAAGAGTATCATTCAACTTATGCCAAATTAGCAAATTCAGTCAAAAAAAAAAAAAACATTCACGACAAATTTTTTAAGCAGGCATTTGGATCTCAATATTTAAAAGTAGATATGTATATATGCTGAAATGACACTACATCATGTGCATTTGTGTTGCACATGCAAGTAAGTTTGGCTATATTGCAAGTCACATAATAACAGACGTCCTTCTGGTACCAGGTAGGTGTACAACCAACAGTAAAGGATGCAAGCAATGAAACAAACTCTGAATGCGAGATGGTTGTAGGAGCAAAATATGCTGGATAAAATCTCTCTAAAACAGCATTTACAAAACTTCACCTACTACAGTTTCGAGGATATATCCAGAATGATGTAATGAATAGAAAACATTAAATCGTCAACATGTCCATGGAAGACAATTGTGGGTTGATGAGAGAAATCAAAAGAAAATGGCTAGAATTGCTCAAGCCAAAAGAATGGCTACAATTTCATGAATCACTGCAGATTTAAAAACTGGTATTGAAAAATAATAGTCTAACTTCGATTTAACGATTGTTTTTATTGGTAGGAATTGAGTTACATTGAAACCAGTGTTGTATTTTCCTCGATTTAATGTTTGTTTTTCTTCATTTAAAGGTAACTCTGTGCCATTATCCTGCAGCTCTAAGTAGAATTTCAGTTACAAAATCAACTGTCATCAGAAAATCAACTTCAATTGAGTTCACTCAATTGAAACGAATGCTGGTTTACGGTGTGTCAAGACCCAAAACAGAACGTGCTAAAAAGTGCGATGCATGTTGCAGAACGAACAGCTCCACTGGAGAGCAATCACGGTGGGTTGTTTGTTTGTTTTTTTAAATAAAAAAAAATTAAAAAAGAAAAAACATCAGTACGACAAATGTTTTTTATATTTCTGTAGTGTGGAAAAAGGAATTTACATTTTATAGAATTTAAAAATGTATATAATACATATATACATGCATCTCCTGCAGAACATTTTTGATCAGCTGAAGGCTTGTTGCAGAACATTGCAAAACATTCTGCTTTGGGGCTGTCAAGTAGTTACTGAATTTTGATGTCAACGATAAACTTTTCCATGCATTTGAAAAAGCAATGTTAAATGCCAACTCCCAAGAAAAATCAAAACAAACGTCGATCAAAGATGTCGTTTTGAAGTAATAATTACGTGCACACTCAGTGGATTATGTTTATTAAAATTAACATGTATTCTTCAGAATGCTGGTAAGCATTTTTATTGTTCTCCTTTTCGATAATTTCTTATTTCAGTCACGATCAATAGAACACCCACAATTTTTGCTTGGGAGAGTGCCGAAAATGTGTGTTTTTTTTTAGACTAATATTTGTTAATTTTAATGTATTTTACATGTAAATTTTCAGTCCAAGGGAGAGCCAGGAACCACCACCCCCATCTGTGGATGCATTATTGGTTCCGATAAATGTATTCCCCCGATTTAACGATTATTTCTACTGGTCCCATGAAAATCGTTAAATTGAAGTTAGACTATATTTCAAGGACCACTAGTCGCACCTTCTCACTAATAGGCTACATAATAGCCGATGGCAACATCAGGTACCACTATCATCAAGTAAGAACTGGAGAGTATACCTGTAAACGTACCAGCATAATCATTGAATCATCCAGTACTGGTACAAAGTTGTTTGGTCTAAAGCAGTGGTCCACAACCTTTTTCAAGCCGTAACTCACTTTTACAATAGCCAAAGTAATCCGCGACCCCCTTTTTATAAAAAGGTCTCTGACCCCACCCCCTTCTGTCCGCCACATTTGCATAATAAAAGCATTTTTAAGAAGTAAAGGAAACACATTAAATATAAAATTATATTATATTAATTATATTTATGTACGTTATATTAATAACCATTAGTAGAATATTGCAATGTGTGTAGCCATGTTGAAATATAAAAGCGTTGGAAACATTTGGTATGAAATTCTTTATAAAAATAATTGCGGCGACCACCAGAAACCTGTTCGTGAACCACTTGAGGATTGCAACCTTCAAGTTGGGAATCACCACTGGTCTAAAGAATCAAGTTTATGGTACATAATGCTGATGCGTAAGAATGTGGCAAAAACAAAATGGATTCATGTCCGGTGACAACTTTACATGGTGGTAGGGATGCTGTATGGAATATTTTTTCTTGGCACATAATGGGTACTTTAACATATATAGACTCAAATCTGAATTCCATATCGTACGTAAAGATTGTTGCTGAGCAAGTGTATTCATTCCTTCATCTTGACAATTTATCTCTAATCAAAACACTACGTCCAACAGGATACCATGCTGGTTTACGATGTCCAAATCAATATGGACTGATTCAAGGAACACGAAGTGAACTTTTCTTTGCTACACTGACCTGTTCATAAATACAGTTCCTGGATTGAAATCCAATTGAACTTCTATAGGATAAGATAGAAAGGGTTGTTCGTTACAAGTCTATACCTCTGTTGAATCTCCAGCACCCATGTGACGCATACATGTTGGCATGGTACACCCTTTCTGCACAACTTTCTCAAAATCTTGCTGAATATATGCATAGACAAATTCAAGTTGTTTTGAAGGCTCAATGTATTACCAGGTAGGTGTGCCTAAAAAAGTGGCATCTTGGTGTACATGGCAATGTCATAAAGTAATGTAACAGGCAGTTCCACAACTTGCAATGCAGTCCAAAATGGCATAAACTGAATAAAACATTTCCATACAATTAAGTAACATAATTCCATACAGTTGAATTTGTTTAATAAAATTGAATTTTAAATGGATATGTATTTTACATATTCATAACGATGTTAAGTAGCAAAGTTTTTGTTTTGGTTGTGAGCATTTCGATCAAAACATAAAAAAAAAAAACTATGTTTAAGAACATTGTCACTCATTTCATGTACATTGCATAATGCTGTTGAGTGTAAATATTTTGGAAATGTTATTGTGATGCATACAGTGCAGATGCACTGTTACCGTCCTGATATGTAAGAAATTATGTCACCAGTGTCTGCCCGCATAAAAAAAAATGACATTTGAGAAAATTTGGAACACTGTGAAAAACGGGCTTTCCAATGCTCATTGACAACAGGGAAGACAGCGACCTATTTCAAGTTATACACAAGGCATAAAAGGTTCGGAAAATGTAAACATAGATATAAAAGAGGGATGAAAACAAAACAGAGAGCCTTGGAATGCTGTGACTGATGGATGATGCAATCCAGCCGGTGCGTTGGTGGGAATTTCTACAGGACAGTCAATGAGTGAAGTAATCAACGTGTGTTCTGGAAGGTGTGTTGGTGAGAATTTGTACAATGAGAGTGACTAAACTTTTTCAAGTGATACTGTGCAACCTAAAATTCTGATTAAGATACACACCATGTTACAGTAATGAGATTGAGATACAGTATCTCAGGAGTAGGGTATCGACGGTTCATTAACAGCAACTCTACCATTCACTGCTTTGTGAAGCTTAGCTGGTGACTCCACTCCTGTGCACTTGTCTGTGCTAAATGGCAACTGACTACAGATGGAACCTTCAATGCAGGAAACACCTCGGCCGAGGATTGCTGGCTAATGCCAATTCTGTAAATGGCTTAGATACAATTACTGTCTGCACCATTGTGCTCCAGTCTGTGGAACTCTGTTAATACCAAGCCGGGAAGCTGACTTAGGACTTTACTTGTCCTAGAGGACGAGGTGACTCGGTTATGGTGATCCGTGATGATCTTCAGGGCCTTTTCCAGGTTATTCCAATGGGAATTCGCATAAGTATTTCGGTGCATAAGAGCATTACAGTTCCTTTCGAGATGAATGTATTACCTCTATGCTACCCAAGGTCAATGAACCTACATTTTCTCAAAGGATCATAATGTCTCAGGACCAAGTGCATTGAGTAACAGTTGGATAACAAGCTTTTTTTTGTGGGGAGGTTGCCACCCAAGGACAATAAACCTAAATTTTTTCCAAGAAATCAAAGTCACAAGACCTATGGAATGAACTCTTCAATTACGGTGAGTAACAGTTGGATAGTATTTTTATGGGGGGGGGCTACCCAAGGGCAATGAACCTTCATTTTCTAAAGGGATCGTAATGTCTCAGAATCTAAGGGAATAATCCTTCAACTACAGTGAGTATAAAATAAATGAACCCTTTAACTACAGTTAGATAGCAAGTTTTTGGGGGGGGGGTCTCAAGAAATCAAAGTCTCAGAACTTACGGAACCAAGCCTTCAATTACTGTGAGTAACAGTTGGATTTTTTTTTTGGTGGGGGGAGGGGGGGGGTTGTTCTGATGAGAGTCAAACCCAGATCAGTGTCACGTTAAATGAAAATGCTACCACCTGCAATCACAAGGCCCTGAAATCAACTGACATACTCACTGGTAAATAAGCTGTTTATCTGCACAATTATGCAATTGACTTAAGTGATTTCGTAAGAAGATTCTAAAATAATAATACACTATCAAATATTGTGTGTTGTAAATGCACTACTGTAAATCTACAACATATCATTACTAAATGTATAGAAGAGTCCAAGAGAATCAATGAGTCCCAATTGTTATAAATCATGTTCATAGAGATAATTCCACATTTCTGATTTATTAATATTAAGTTCATAAATTAATGCTAGAATTACTTCAGACATTAAACCTAATAATAATAATAATAAAAGCAATGCAAAATACAGGTCAAGTATAATTAAAATTTCCCCTATTCAGAGCTCTCTATAGCTCTAACGAATAAATGTAATGGCACTAAATCTTGTGCCTATATCATTTGGAGGAATGGAGAGACTAATTAGAAAAACCAATTAATTCTAAAATCTGCTAATCGGGGGTAAAATGGCACTGTATAACTGGAAATAGATGGAAAATGCACGCACACACACACACAAAAAAAAGTTTTTTTTTTACTTTTGCTCATCGCAAAAACTGAAACCTAAAGTACCTTGCAGAAAAGTTTTCACAGCTTTAAACTCATTCATTCACGCAGTCACCGATATTAAAGTTGAGCTTCCATGCCACCGCTGTTGTTTTGAATCGGACATTGTGTTGATTCTTTCTATTTTTGCAATGAGCGAAACCAAAACATGCATTTTGGATTCATTTTGTGCTTTTTTTCCATACATTTCCCATCATAGTGCAATATCACCCCCCATCCCCTTCAGATTTTGACGTTACAATTTTTCCACAAAACCCTTCTCTCCATTCTGTGAATAGCAGCATACTCAAAATTTTGTGGCATTCTGCTTATTAGAGCTATGGTGAGCCCATGAGTGGAGAAACTTTGTATAATTACAGTCAAACGTGGCTATATTGACGTAAAATTTATACAAAATCCCGTTACACACACGCAAAAAAAAAATTGTATATTCTCATGGGGTTATTCTATACTTGCTGTACACATGTAAGAATATTTCCATCGGTTTTGCAGCTCTTCTTGGAAAGATTTTAATCCTCCAATCACATTTATTCATCAACACTGGATGACCTTCTGACCTATAGGTTGTTCTATCAAACAATTCAAAGGCCCTTGAAGCATTTTGCTCTTTCTCCCCATGTTCAGCTCTCACACTAATCATGCCTCCCCCCCACCTCGCAAGGACACAAAGCTGCGACAACAAATAGCAAATAAGGATAGTTCAGTTTGACATTGTCATATTCCAATATTTGATTTAAAATAAAAAATAGCCACTATATTCACTAATAATGACATATTATGAAATAATACAGCATTTTAAAGTTAACGGTTATAGTGGCAAAATTTTGTCTGAATTGAATGACGTTATAACCAGATTTGACTGTATAACCACATGATGAAAGTTGTATATAACGTTAAAAGAATAGTTTAAAACTTTACATTTCTGGATCTTACAGTTTTCTTAATTCTTTCAAAATCAATTCTAGGCTTCGGGCTACTGGTCTCCGAATTGGAGTTTTTGTGATTGATTTTGTCATTGGTATGATGATGAATGATTGCCGGTGGAGGTGAATCTGGAAGGAAAAAAGTGAATACAGATTAATTTTTATCGGTAACACTTTGAAGTAATTTATAATCTAACATACGTTTGTGGTTTTATGGCTCAAGGACTACAATGGTCATGCTGCATCAGCTAACGTGTGAAGAATACATGCCGCATAGAGATGTGCATGAAAAAAACGAAAAAAAAAAAAATTTAAGTTCTAGAGTCAAACAAATTCAAACACTCTGAAGGTTTCAGAGTAGTTCTCTGGCTTGCCAATCTCTTTCATATAAGTCCCTGTTCACCGTCTACCACTCTCTCTGAGATGAGATGCATCCATTTCCCTGACACTCCCACACAGAGTACAGTTCCGGTTGGTAAAGATTTTAAATCTGCGTAGATATTTGACTAGGCAGTCATTTCCAGTCTCTGAACAAAAAGCTGCAACAGCATATCAACAAGGGAAAGTTAAAATGTCAGGTAGAATGCTCTGCCAAGTTTTTTTACTGACTTCATGTACCTGTTCGGTTTGTCCAGTTTCTTTTACAATTAACGTCATAGAAGTACAAGGGATTGTGCATGTAGAATATTATGAAATGGCTGTTCCTTTCTTGGCTAGAAAATTGTGGTATACATGGCAACGAATTGAACGATGTGCCAGAACCCACTGCAGAGTGGAGAAGGTTTACTTTAATTCTGCAATTTATAATCCTTTGCGAGTTGGGTTGTTTGAGTGAGGTAACGGCTTGGATTGTCAAAATGGAGTCTGACAGAATGACAGCTTTTTCTTAAACTATTGTATCTTGGGGTTAGTTGGTGTAAGTTAAATTAAATTAAATGGCTTCGATTTTACCATCATATGGGGTGCAGTTTGTTCATGGAGAGATATAATGGGCAAAGAACTCCTGCACTAGTATTCCCATGTTGCACGAGACATGATTCGTATGTATAAACACAAAGCCATTTGGTTTCTGGATGCTTGGTAAATAAAGTTTCTAAAGCTATTGCTTTTAGTTCTGCATCGTTAGAAAGCTTCTTTCTGAACAACGAGAGATTAATCTGACTATTCAAGTAAGTTAGTACCTAAGAAAGTGAAGTAGTTAGTAGCATAAAAAATAAAAACGACTCTTAAAACTGCATATGCCATAATATTTTTGAATTAAAGAAAAAAAAAAATACCTTGGTGTTCGACGGGTTTGGAAAGTTCAACTTCATGAGCTCTGATCAGTGTTTCGAGAGAGCCCCGAATGATCTCGTCCCTTTGTTTCGTCATCTCGTCAAGAGTGTCATCAGATTCTTCACCCTCTTCCTTTTCTATTTCTTTAGGTTCCTTATCATCGTCTTGTTTTGCCCAAACCTTAGCTTTGTATTCATCTAATTTCTCTTTGGTTTTTGCATCCACTTTCACCTAAACGTAAAAACTCACATTACTTCTAGCTTATCATCTCCCCCTCTTAGTGTCTTAAAAAATTCATTCCAAATAACAATAGCCAACCCACTAACTTTTTTATGAAATGAACTCATGAATAAATAAATATTAAACACTATATGTAAGAAAAAACTAGTTTTACTACAAGACATCCTCTCACTGCATCACAGGTCATTTGGAATGAGACAGCAGGCCTAGGATGACTTCTGAGACAAAATATATTTGCCATACGACTAAGCTTTGCTCGTTTGTGGTTTTATGGCTCAAGGACTACAATGGTCATCCTACGCAATGGCCTGCTGTTTTCCGAGGAATCCGAACCTCTTAAGGTCTAGGGAACCAAACCCCGGACTACAGTGAGCAGCACAATCTTTTTATCCTTGGCTGTATTAGAGTGCCCAGAGCCCCCCCATCCTTTTTCTGGGCTGGTAATCGGGCTATAACTATGGTATTCCGCATTCAGGATGTGTATGTGACGGCACTTGAAATGCCACATGTCAGGGCCATATGAAAGGGTCCAGAGCCCCCATAAGTTTTCTGGGCTGCTAATGGAGCTATGACTATGATATTCCGCATTCACAGTATATACATTTTCAACGTTTTAATGTTCAATAACATTGAAGATTTTTTTCTTTCTTTTTAGAATTTTCAGTATGTATTTTATATTTTAAATAATTTTGTGTATGTCTCTGTGGCAACAATTAATACAACGATGTTACATGTTTGTACATGAGAATGGCAGTGGTAATGCTATTATTAATAGTAAGTTGCCACAAATAGCAGTGTCGACAATGCATCCACAAATCTATGTTATTGAAAGCAGGATAAGAAGAGAGAAAAAAATACATTATAGACGTAAAGGACACTTACCACAAGCTTTTTGTTCCCTAATTCACAATCATGAAGTAATCTGATAGCTCTTAAAGCAGCCTCAGGCTCACCATATTCACAAAATCCAAAAGCTATATTTGGAGAGAGAGAAAAAATTATACGAGTTAAAACACAATTTTTGCATACAGTAGAACCTCCATAACATTGAAGGTTCCATAAAAAAAATTTGATACAAAGAAACGGTTTTTTCTATGTCATAAATGGGGCCTCCAAATAACGGGGAGTTCCCACCAAAACTTCGATATATGGAAGTTCTACTGTACGTATATCTATATATTAGAAACAGTTGTTTGCAAAATTCTCCATCAAACACCTTAATAGTGTTTGTATACATGAGTGAAACAAATCAATAATACCAATACACCAGCATCAAACTACAGTGCAAGAACTAACCAATGGTAAGCAACTAGTACCAGTCAACTTTTTTATTATATGATGAAGAAAACCAACAGACAGTAAATCAATCATAAAATTTTCTGAAACTCAGTAAACCCACTATCAAAATTCTGACAGTTCACCATTGATGTGTGCGGTATATATATATATATATGACTTTATATCTGAAGCTGGTCAGAAAGTAAAGACCCATCGGATGTAGGCGGAAAGTTAAGTTATTTTTCTGCACGTTGGCCACACTGGCGTTGACCGTCAGCCTTTCGCTTTTCCCCCCGGGGTCGTTCGCCATTGCCACGCTGAGTCTTGTTCGAGTAGTACGCGTTTACAATGGCTGCGCCGATTCTGAATCCCGCCAAATGTGAAGTGTGCTCCGTCATACGTTTTCTCGCTGCAAAACGGGTGCGCCCAGTGGATATTCACAAAGAAATTGTTTCAGTTTATGGAAATGTTATGAATCAACGAAATGTTACGAAGTGGTGGAGTGAATTCTCTGGAGGTAGGACTGATGTTCATGATGAACACAGGAGCGGTAGGACGTCTGTGATCTCTGATGAACTTCTTCAAAGAACTGAAGAAGCAATTCGTGCAAATCGGCATCTCACAATAAAACAATTGCATGAAATCATCCCAGATGTGTCTAAGACGATTCTTCAAAAAGCTGTGACTGAAACATTAGGGTACAGGAAAGTGTGTGCGTGCTGGGTACCCAAAATGTTAATGGACGAACACAAAAGGAAAAGGATGGGCTTTGCACTCGACTTCCTCACACGGTATGCACAAGCAGGAGATGAGTTTCTCGATCACATTGTGACAGGCGATGGAACTTGGGTTTATCACCATTTTTATCTGAAAAAGCAACTTGCAGGACAACACTTTCACGATGACGACGAGATCAAAATTCAAGTTGAAATGTGGTTCTGACAGCAGGCGGTGGAGTTCTATAACACTGGGATACAAAAGCTAGTACCCAGACTTAACACGTGTTTGGACAATGGTGGCAATTATGTATCATTTAATAATTTGTAGTGGACGTTTTATGAAATAATAATGTTTTGAATGAATACTAGCCGTTGAGTCTTTACTTTCCAGACAACCCTCATAATTTTAATGCTCCGAGACAAACTAAATACATTAAAACGCAGTAATTAAAAAATAGACCAAATACAAAAGCGAGAAAATTTTGTGCCATTGCGAATATCAGTCCTTGATGGCCAATATCCTCAAAAATGTGGCTAGCATTAAATGATCTTAAACTGCTTGTTACAGAAGAAAAAAAATTGGGTGGTATATCAGAAAGTGCACAGCATGATACAATGGACTCACATTTTTAAGAATATTCAATTTACGAACTACACATTTTCAAAAACTATTACGTTGGTTCCGAAACGTATCTCATAGAACCAATATTAATTCCCATATACGAATCTTCGATTTTACAATTATTTTATTTTTTTAAAACTTTTTTTTGGGGTTTGTATGAATTTGTAAAATCAAGAGAGTCCACTATATATAGTCAAGAAGGACCAGTTGAACTGATGGATAATGAGTTAAATAGGTAAAGAAATTTATATTTGGCAGTCGCTAAACATCTGAACAGATATACCTTGCAGTTTTCCATTAGCTCCTTGAACCCTTTTCCAATTCAGCACAATGCCGCATCTCTGAAAGTTAATATAAAATACATTCATTTCAGAAAACTATAATGACAATAAAGTGCAACAAAAACAATGCACAGTAGAACTCTAAATAACTAAACTTTGCTTAACTGAAATCCAGGTTGAATGAAACGCTGGACTTAGAATGGTGACTCTAGGAAAAAAAAGGGGACACCCGATGCTCTATAGAGGCATCTGGTTCGTGAAAAGGGCACTTACACCAGTAACCCTCTTATATACAAGTGGGCACACATTTCAACACCCCTTCCCCTCTACTGTACATGTAATCAATGGACGGTCCCCAAGCAGCCTGTTCAAATATGTTCTATGATTCACAAGTTTAGAGGAGTAAGTGGGAGGGAAGGTGCAGTTATTAAGGTTTTTCTGATTTCTATCTCCCGCAATCTAAACTACTTAAATTATACATATATTTTCTTTTTCTTTGTTTTTTTAACTATATATTTTAAAAATTAAACTGACATTTTCATCATACATATAAAATTTGAATTTTCTGTAAAACCCATATCCGCCAACATGTCAATTTCAAAATTCTTACCATTTTTAAAACGTGTGTGTGTCATAAGCATGCACATCAGTAGACAATGTACGAAGTACATGCAGTATAGTATGTTCAGAATTGAATGAGGTACTATATTTTTTCCTTATTATGTACAGATAACTAACAAATGTAGACTATATTAACCAGAACATAAAAAAAAATGCAAGGTGATTTCGCAAATTATAATATATTATTTAATTATAGATATTTACATAGGCATAGGGCTATATGGGCCTGTGGGACCCCAGCCCTTCAATGATTTGAAATAAATTACAATTTTACATATATATTGCAATGTATAAATGTTCATAATATGTGCTTAGCATCCCCTTCCCCAATAATTTTGAAAACTCCATGTTGATGGATACTTACATCTACGAAATTATAATTAGGAAAAAAATACTGTGTTAATTAAATCAAACTTTTTGCATACATATAATTATTTACATGATGTGATAGTGATTTACAATTTATTAAGTTCATCTGTCTACGAAGCAAAGGGTAAAGACTTTGGAGTCTGACAAAGCACCTGCAACCCAGAATTAGATATAATTAGTAGAAGTGGAAGTAATATATAAATAAATAATAATAAAAAAAGATGATTGATTAGTATAGATATGGAAGGTATAAATTAAGAAAGTAGTGGTGATATCATAATATAAGCTTTAAAATGAGATATTACCCAGGTTTGTACCTCCTTTGGTTCTGGAGAAAATGGTAGTTAACTATTTCAGGATGCAGTAACTTAATAAAAATTAAATAATTAATATTTAATAATTTTCAAACGGAACACAAAAATTTTTCTCATCCATAACTATGTAAAGATACTTGATATAGTAAGTTTCATCAAAATATAAGACTGTCAATCAGAATCAGTATGCTGATTTGACGTGGAATGGCCCCTACAGAAAATTACATACCTGCAGAATTTGTCTAACCAAGTTATCAGGAGCCCTTTCAGTAATGTTTCCAACAAAAACTGTAACGGGGGGTCCTTTCATTATGTCCGGCGTTTCTTGGTTCTTCATACATAAAGAGAACGAAAATGGTCACAAATATAATAATAATTGCAATTAACGAAATTAAGTATCACTTTAGCACTTCCCCAGAATTAAATGAAACCAAGCACAAGTTATTTCAAAATCAAGAAGAGTTCAATCTTTGCATACTCTGAATACTATCTAGATCAGTGTTGTCCATCATATATACATGGCCCAGGGGCCACAATCTGACCCACCAATAACTGTTCCAAAAAATAAAATTTCCCCTTAGAAATAAGGAAAAATCATGGGGACAGCATAGGCGATTTATTTTCATATTGTAAATGAACAAATAAATAACAGCAAGAAACTTTGAAGAGAGGCTTTTAGTAAGTTTTTTTTTTTAACTGCTGGCCCATGAGATCTGTAAAAAATGTTAAGTGGCCCGCTGTTCAAAAAGGTTGGACAACCTTAATCTAGATACTATACCAAATTGGATAATTATATTTGATCTTCCCCAAACCATTCGACACATCCAGTTGATAAGTTTTATGCTGAGAAAATAAAAAGATCTACAAAATGATAAACATCTTACCTCTCGTTTGTAGATTGTGTGATGAGCGTTTGGTTTTTTCATTGTCAGTTTGGAATGAGGAGGCATAGGCATTGGTGCAGGCATTGTCATAGTAACCGGACCCATCATCTACAATTTGGAAGAAGAGAAAAAAGCACACATGTAAATGATTACAAACATGAACAACATGCAAACATATTGAGCATTTCAAACCCAACACCAACATGACAATGAAAATGGGATATTCCACACCTGACCTTGTGTAACAGGTTACAGTCAAAATGATTCAGGCACATGGCACTTTATTCGGTGTCTTCAACGGAAAATAAATCTTTCCAAACCCAGACACATTTGTTTTGCCATATTATTAGCAATATGTAACCTTTGCATTTCAATGGCTTAATGTTCAAGAACTTCGTTTCATGTACAAGATTAGAATTACTGAATAAAATTATCTTTGTGCTGTGTACAAAGCGTATATAAAACTTAAACGAATTTCATGTTTAAACACCCTCGATTATCTCAGTAGATATATGCAAATATCCCAAAATTCAAACTACTTCTGCTTCCAAGCATTTCAAATGAGGAATACTCAGCCCGCATTTTTAATTACCATCTGCAAAGTCCATATTCTTATACACAAATATATATTCCTTCCGCATATAAATTCTCTCGCAAAGTTTTACAATGCATATATACTGTTTATAATGGGGTCTCCTTTTTCAGAACAAGCATGATTTAAAATTGTATTCTATTTCGGTATGTGGAGAATCTAATTTGAAATTAAATAGTCTTGCAAGGCGTTCATCCACGGCTGGCCTTGAAACAGATGACCTGCACATAGGGCAATCCTACTATACAGGGTGTCCCAAAAACATTGACCGTAGTTCTAATTCCGTAAATATTGATTCTAGACATATGTATTAAATTGGAAAGCGGCGTAAAAAAAAGGTGCAGAATTTTATGAAATTTATTAAAGTTGCAGAGGATTATTTTTTGAAGAAATACAAAATTTAAATTTTTATACGGTCCCTGTACACAAAAATTTCAACCGAGTAAAGTGTGCCCCATACTCCAATGGGTCAATATACAAAATTTCAGCATTCTAGTGGAACAAGAACCAGAGATGTGAAGATCCAAAATAACGTGACTTAGCAGAATGAACTTCCCCTCTTCGCTACATGTACCTATTGCTCCCTTCAAAAAGTGTTGTCAGTCATTTTGGGTCTTCATATCTCTGGTTCTTTTATCCACTAGAATGCTGAAATTTTGTATATTGACCTATTGGAGTATGGGGCACATTTCACTTATTGGAAATTTTTGTGTACAGGGACTGTATAAAAATTTAAAGTTTGTATTTCTTCGAAAAATAATTCTCTGCAATTTTAATCGATTTCATAAAATTCTGCCCCTTTTCTTATGCCACTTTGCAATTTAACACATATGTCTAGGATCAATATTTAAGGAATTAGAGCTGCGGTCAATGTTTTTGGGACACTATGTATAATGCTTACTTAGTAAAACGTAAGTTATTTGCATTATTGTTTCAAAACTGGGATTGTTTTTTAAATGTTAGTATTACACTTCCACAACTTCTTTTTTTTTTTTTTTTTTCTGTGAAGTTTGAGACTTTTCACGTGAATTTTGCATTTCTTCCCATGTAAAAAATCAGTGCCCTAACCATGTATAATCCGAAGTGAGACCGACAATTCAACTTAACACCAGAACCAGCTTTTTAGTAATTGAACTCAGAAACCATGAAGTTGAGAATAATATTCACGGAGATTGCAGAGGACTTATATTAAGAGTTATCGAACATAATCTAATGTAGTGTTTCTCAACTGCCGGGAAATATTATGAGGAAAATAATAGTCGTGAATTCATCAGCAATCTCAGATCCAGAACGCCTAAATAACATATATATATATGCAGCAACTGCCTGTGATCACGCCGTGTATTTTTAAATATGAGTTCTCACGAGAGATCAGGAATTTTCAAACATCAAAATCTTTTAGCATTCGAAAAAGAGTATTTCGCTCAATATGACTGGCCATAAAAAGTGCCTGCAAGCTGATTACAATAACATGTGGTGCATCCTCTGTTCTTAAAGGTGAGCGGAATAACATCTGTATTGCAAATGCCAGTGACCAATCGGCAAAGTTCACATCGATCGAAGGGGTGTATTAATGGGTAAAATTCATCGGAACCAGGCAATCAACTTATTAAAAAAAAAAATTTCCCTGGACTGCTGTCACATAAATATTGAGTAGTCTAGTGGCTATGCTTTGAATTCAATTTTCACATGATCAACTTATTCCATGAGCAAAATAATTTACTAACCGGGCCCGGCATCATTCCCATTGGAATCATAGGACCTGAAATGAAAAATGGGTATTTATTAATTGCAAGTTAATACTTTTTTAGTTTCATTTTAAGGTAAATTAGCATTGACTGACTGACCACAATGGTTAAAAGTCTAAAATACAATCATAAAACAAAATGCGCATTGTTCTAGCCTACTTATTGCTTCAAAGAAAGCCAGTTTAAACTCACTTGGAAAAAGATTAAAGCAAAAAATTAAGTTGCTTTTTAATTAATTTAAATCAGTGGTTTGCACAGGGGTCGTGAACTTTTTTTGGGGGTTGCCACAACTATTTTTAGTTGCAATTACTTCTACAGGGGATTTCAGAACGAAGGTTACTTTACATCAACATGAAGGCAGGAAACAGACTGATAGTTAATGATGACAAGAGGTTGGCTTCGATGAACAGTCAGCCGTGAATTTTGAAGTTGGTTGCTCAGATACAAGTGCAACCATTAGGTTGAATAGAAGGTTGATTGCAAATTAAAATTATAGTTAAAAAATTATATTTAATGACTTTTATTTCTTGTGAAAATGCTTTATTATGCAAAATTACATCGTCATAGGTCACTTGGCTACTATAGAATGGAGTCTCAAAACACTGATCTAAATTTAAATGAAAGTTGAGCCAAAAGGTTACATTACTTCACTGTTTCCAACACCCCTGATCCAACCACCAGAGGTGAGACTAACAGTCTAAGTGGTATCCAAATGAAGATATAAACAGTCTTTACACAAGATTTGATCCTTAGTAGCATAAGACTAGTTTTATTATACCGTAAGGATAATGAACAACAGTACTAAATGCAAGAAATTCAACACTACATTGCAGGAAGATTCGTTTGTTTGTTTTTTGGTTTTACGGCTCAAAGACTACAGTGGTCATGCTGCGCCGGGACCTACTGTTTTCCGAGGAATCCGAACCTCTTAAGGCCTGGGGAACCAAACCCCGGACTACAGTGAGCAGTGCGATCTTTATGAGATCTCTGAGTAAGCGTTCTTTTTGCACTGCTGAGTGAAACCGGATTAGCCAGCGCCAATAGGAGAATGAAGATTCACTTGTTTTATTATGCCATCATAACAGCCAAGGCCCAATAAATCAGGTTGCCACCGGCGACTATATTTTTATATATGGTGAGCAGAAAACCTCCTCTTCCTACTATATTCCTACCAGCTTTTCTTATTGAGGTGGGTGATTACCATTTTTGCTCGGTAAGTATGTCACCATAATTTATGTAGCCCTGCTAATAGCCAAGTTGCTTGTATTTTACAATGTAAGATTGTACTACACCACAAAATTGAATGTTTGTGGTTTTACGGCTCAAGGACTATAATGGCCATACTGTGCAGGGACCTATTGTTCTCTGGGGAACCCGAACCTCTTAAAGCCAAGGGAATCAAACTCCGGACTACAGTGAGCAGTGTGATCTTTATGAGATCTCTGAGTAAGCATTCTTTGCACTGTTGGGAGTCAAACCCAGATTAACAGTACACTAGGCAAACACATTACTACACTGTGCACACAGCTTTTGGTTTCCTGAAGAATTTGAACTTCCGTTCACTAAGGAACCAAACCAAATGGCACAAAGACAGCAAGGGTCAGGCGGTGCCACGATCCACAGTTTCCCAAGAAATCTGAAATCCAGAAGGGCTGGGAAACAAATCCTTGGACTGTTATTTGGAAAAATTAGTACGACACAGAGTTATCAGAAAAAACTTACACCTCAAATACTGATGTATTAGGCAGGTATAGAATAAATGAACATCTGACTCATACAAATTTAACAACATAGGTTTCATCCCTTGCTGATAGAACATTCTAATGTATCACATAGCTTGGAATTTCTCGTGATGTGAAAAAAAGCTTTACACTTATTTTTAGCATAAGGAACATTTAAAGACATAGCCCCTTGTTCTTTGTTAACCACCTGCTTATAAGAAGCCAATGAACATAATGCTGAATCACCATATTCTTTGTGCCCAATAGGTCATAAAGTTTAAAAAAAAAAAGCATAAATTTTGTACAAAAAACATACAATAAGCAATATACACTATTGGAAAATAATTTTTTTCCAATGTCCATTACAAAAATAGAAAGAACGTCATATTAATAACTATTCTGTACTTAAAGCGGTTCTTCTTGCTTGCTACATTTAACATGACATCTTCATTTCTCAGTCATATTTGTATTTTGTAAATTTGCATATACTCTGTTTACATGTTTTTCATATTTGCATTTATAGCACAACATTCAATCTTATTGTGACTGGCACTGTTCATCAAAACACACATTTGTTCTACAGTACGGTTTCCCCATTTGTATTATCAACATACTATTGTTCTGAAATTCAGAACACAGCATCTTTGTTCATCAGATTCTGTTCGATGAATTTTACATAATTTTTGCATTCATAACATGTTTGTAGAACTTTATTGTAATCTTTTGGATGCCAGACATTGTATACCCTAGTCTGATCTTTATAACATATCATAGGTGCCAACTTCTAGAAGTGAAAAATCTGTAGTCCATCATGAGCGGGTGGGCAGGCCACCATTTTTTAATTAAACAAAATCATACATAATTTATGAAAAAAGGGCACAATGAGGAAATTAAGTATTTATTAAATTAATAATAATAGAGGATTAAACTGTATTAAACGCAATATTAATTCTTAGAATTTACAAATGCTGTAGTGCAAGATTTTGCATTTGAGAAATTTTTTGTCAAATACATTCTCGTAACATTTCACATGTTGTCTGCATTTAACTATTAGTAAATTTTCTAATGTGTCATCAGACATGGTTGACCTGAAGTCAGTTCTAATTTTCTTCACTTGACTGAAGACTCTCGCATGCTGCATTACTGTGAGGGATCGTAAGTATTGACAGCATAACCTGAGAAAGTCGTTTAAATTTTAATTCACAAGTATCATTTTTTATTTTACCTATGGCTGCCCATTGTGCATCAATGCTACCTTCATTACTCACAGTTTGTGGAACTTCGAAAGCCTGGAACTCACTGAATTCTGTTTGTAAAGCATCAACAGCTTTATCTTCTGTATTATTGAACAAAAGAACAGGAAATTTTTCTGTAAAATATTTTAAGCTGGAAAATGATGCATTTTCAAAATTCGATATTTGTGTAACCTCTGCATGATGTAACACTTCTAACTCAAAAGGAAATTTATTGTGCATGTAGTCACATGCTGCTATGAAATAGCTTCTGACGTTTTCATAAAATTCATTTTTATCATGGATGTTAAAATCTTGGATTACTTTCAGTGTTCCATTTCCAATTAAGATATCAACATCATCTTTTTGATTACTCCTCTCATGATAGTGGACTTTCAAAATATCACTACATAATTTTATCATGTTTGATTTTACAAATTTCACTAGCATTTCTCTGTATAATTTTAAGAGAAGAGATTTTAGCATATGAATATGTGGTTCCGCAGACTGAAGTTGAGCATTTGCTTTTTCAAATACAGGCACAGTATAAGATAAAAATAAACAGAAAGCCTTATTGATATCTTCCGACAGAAAATAAAACAACCTTTCTTCACGAGACATGGAGTTTTCAGTTTTTTGTTTCTTAGAAATATCCACATAATTTTGAGCTTTCCTTTTTAATTTCTGTGATGCTTTTTTGCTGTTACGTTCTTTCACTTTATCTGCATTTTCAACCGAAACTTTGATAGAGGGAATAGTAAAGAAAGAAAGTGGGGTGATCTGATTCCTTTTCATGGCCTCTTCCTTAAAAAAACTGATCAAAGGTTGCCACTGCTGGATTATACGCTCTAAGCACTTTCCAACAGACAACCAACGAGTGCTAACGTGTTTTAATACCTTTTTTATATCAGTCTCATGAAATTCTTGAAGAATTTTCAACCTATCTTTTCTTTTCGAACTCTTTTGTAAGTAATAGTAAATGTCTACCAAAATTTCATCGATTTTAAATGGCAAACATGCAGCACTCTTTTCAGCTGCTAAGTTAATAAGGTGGCAGGAACAGCCCATAATTTCAATATTTTGGTGATGATTCTTTAACACCGCTGCTACACCTGCTTTTTTTCCTATCATAACAGGTGCATTATCACAGCTAAAGGCAACACAATTAGAAATTGGAAAGTTTTCAGATTGTAAAGCACTTACCAGAAGATTTCCAATATTTAACCCAGTAGTATCTTCTTTCAAAGATGGCATAGATAAAAGACAATTCACAATTTTTTCACATAAAGGATCGAAGAAAGTTACCACTATTGGATACAGCTTTGAATCAACATCGTTGCTTCCATCAGTTGCAATTGAAAATGGATAGCACCTTAAATTTTCAACAAGTGATGAGGATTCCTTTGCAGACATTTCTTTCATAATTGCAGAAGTTTTGGTCCTCGCAGATCCATATTGTTTTGCAATACTGCTGTCAGGAAACATTTTCCTAAAGAGTGTCCACGCATGATCGCTGCAATTCATTGGCAAATTATGTTCGATCAAAAACAATGTAAATAAACATTCAGCTTTAATCATGGAGGTATCGTTAAATGCAAAAAATGAAGGCTTGATACTATGATTAGACTCTACAGCCTTGAACGTCTTCTTATGTTTAACAGTCTCAGAATGCAAAGTAATATCGCGTTTACCACCGTGAGTAATGCTTATGTCTTTACTGTAACACATGCAGAAAGCATATTTTGGCCCCAGTCTTGATTTTTGAATAAAATTAAACATCTTCATATATTTGGCTTTAAACGTTTGGTAGTACCTTTTATTAACAGTCGACATCGTTAACGTTGTTTTCAAAAACACCTAAAAACAAAACTTTCTTTCCGGAGCAAAGAAATACCAGATATGTCTAACACATGGCTTCCCTATAAAGAGTCACGTGCTTGACCAAAACCTTAACGGTGTAGCGCATTCTTTCTTGCCTTCCCCAACAACTACAAATACAGATGCGCGATTTCGTTGTGCAGGGGCATCACTCTACGTCATAGCTGGAGCTAAAATTCCACGTCACGCCACGCATGCGCCGTCAACGGCAGACGAATTTTTCTGGTGTTTTTACCGATATTTGCATTTATTTATGCATATTTATCATTAAATATGCACATATGCGCAAAAATTTAAATAAATATGCATCAAGAAAAATAGGTATTTAAATTTTTTAAACACTGAGGGTCTTAGACGAAATCTCCGAAAATCGTTTTCCGACCGGAAGATCGATAAAAAATCGGAAGGATTGGCACCTATGACATATGTATGTTTTATTTTCTTTGTACACAAATCTGCACCCATGGCTTCTACCATGTCCTCTTGTGAGCTCTCGGGGGAGGAGAGTCCAAAACCTATTTATTGGGGCAATTTGTAAGTGGAGACAGGCTTCTACTTGGACTATTTCTGGTTCACTCATCTCCCTTTATTTCGCTTCCTCTTCTGTGGGCGTTCGTGAGTGAGTGTGTACTTGTACATATACGCTTCACGGGGGCTTACGGAGGAAGCCAATGTTTTATAGAAATATAGTATCGCTTCCTTTAGCGATCAATCCTTCCAATAATTAAATGCATACAAAAAAAAAATAATAAATATTCTATATCGTGAAACTTGTACCATTTTCAGTAGGAAGTGAAAACATACCCATAGGTGGCATCCCATAGGGTGGTGGAATCATAGGTGGTGGCATTCCTGGCATTGGTAAAGGCGGTCCCGGTGGAAATGACATCTTCGGAACAATTTTGATGATCTTCAGTGGCAAATACTGGTCAAAAAACGTAAAAAAAGAAAATAAATTAAAATGTAATTATAGAAATGCAAACCCATCTTTCTTCGTCCCCACAAACAAACAATACCCACACTGCAAACAGAAAAACACAAAAAGTTAATTTAAAAAAAAAAAAAGAAAGTTTTTTTTGATGATAATGAATGATTAGGAAATGAAAATTCAATTATTCCAAAAATGTTCAAATAATCTAAAAACAAGAGAAAAAGTTATCTCCAAATGAACACATGCCGAGAGTATGTAAAGGGAAAAAATATCCATGCAGTCAATGGTACAAACAAAAAATTATGTTATGACACATTCGTATAAGCAAAAAGTCACTTTTTTTTTTTTTTCTTACTGGTAAGTGAAAAAACTTAAAAGCAAACGACAAAAGCTACTGGTTGTTGCGAAACACTAAAAGTACATTTATCGTTAGTCGCTCATTGTTAAAATAGCAAAGAGGGATGATGTCGCTAATTGCTAAACGACAGGCTAGAGGAAGGCAATGTTAAGTACAAGGTTTCATTAAAACATGTGTTAAAACATTTAACATAAGCTAAACGACAAAGCGTGAGAGACCAGCGTAATTCCAAGTACCATTGTGCAAGAGTATGGCTTTGCAATAGGGAAGTACAACTTACCTCAGACTAACAATAACGTCGACTTGATACAATCATATGATGTGACTAAATAACAAAATGGATCAACAACTTTTAAGGATAAATTACGACACTAAAACTAAACAAATTTAATAGAAAAAATAAAAATCGCGCATTTCACCTAACAAATCACTATGATCTGACATTAAGATAAAAAAAAAAAAATAATGTTAACATTTAAAACCCCCAATTTTGCTGGTATAGCCAAAAAACTAAGTTTTAATTTGAATATCAGTTAAAAAAAGTACGCCCATCATATAAAAGCATGCAGCTAGCTAGCACATTATTATGAAAGGACTTTTTGTTTTGACTCATACAAAAAAAAAAATTGCCTCACAGCTAATAAAATCGTCAGAAAATAATAAAAAATAGCAAAGTCACCACCAAAACGACATACAGAATGTAATAACCATAAGTACCTGTTATTCTCAACTGTAGCTAAAACTTAAACACACACATATATAACAGAAAATAAAGCGAAGACGTTGCTGTGTGAGCTTTTTTACATGCAAATATCACAAGCACAGAAAATTACAACGAAGAACCAACGACACAAATTTAAATTCAATGCAAGTAAATGTATATGGTGTTTAAAAAGTCAATTGTACAACTTAAAATTTCCATCAACGTATAGGATATTATACAAATTAATATTAAAACTGTATACTTCCCATAAAGGGCACTGCATTCCAAATGGAATGATAAATATATAAGCTCTTTCAATTCTTTAACGTGCAATAAAAACTAACATTAATTGTTAATTCCTCTGATAGCTACACTTTTGCAATTTTGGTATTAGAGTGCTCCTCTTACTAGAAAAGGAAAATTAAAGAAAAAAAAAATATTCATTTCGACTTAATTTTCTTTTAATTATATAGAAAACACCGAACGGTATTTTAGCTTTTCACTTATATAGCTGTGTCTGAAGAGTTATAACCCTTGGCACTTTTCTTTTCTTGATTTATTTGTTAAGTTTATGTTGCACATAAAAAGTGCAGGAAGCAAGAAGTAAAACACTACGCAAGAAATCTCTAAAATGTGCACTAACTACACAAAGCTGGTGTTTTGTGGCATGCAATTGGAATGTGTGTAGTGGCAAACACTTTCACCTTATACTATCTAAAAGAATACTTTCTACTTCAGTGAAGTAATATATAAAAAAAAACACTTATACCAACTCAAAGAACTGCATGCTCATTTTCGAAGAAGTGTTTCAACCACTTCTAAAGGTTGCAGCTATATATTTCAGCTTCTAAGTTCGAGCATGCAAAGTGGCCAATTTCTCACATACACAAAAGAGAGAGTTGAACTGAAAGAGTCTCAAAGTTTTAAGCAATTCAGTACTTGTTTCTTTCCTGCTAATCAGTATTAAGCAAAATTAACAAATTCACATTACATTGTCATATCTAAGCGTTTCTTCAGTTTTAAAGTTCATTTTTGAAAGGTAATTAGGAAAAAAAAACAAACCTTCAGACAAGCTCTGAAGTCAAATTTCGTAAATTTCAGGGAAATACTTGTCTGAAAGCAGTTTGATTATTATGTACAAAAGGCAAGAAATACTAGTTATGAGATTCTAATGCCGTTTTTCTTTTCTTTTTGGTTTTACGGCTCAAAGACTACAGTGGTCATGCTGCGCCGGGACCTACTGTTTTCCGAGGAATCCGAACCTCTTAAGGCCTGGGGAACCAAACCCCGGACTACAGTGAGCAGTGCGATCTTTTATGAGATCTCTGAGTAAGCGTTCTTTTTGCACTGCTGGGAGTCGAACCCGGATTAGCCGCGCAATAGGAGAACGCGTTACCACACTGCGCCACCGCAGGGCCTAATGCTGTTTTATGTGTATTTTTTAAAATACATTAACACTTTTATGGCCATGTTATCCAAGGATTGAAATAATAAATTCAAGATGGGTCCTGTTCCTTTTCCACTTTCATTTGTAATTTTGCATCTCAAAGCTAAGCAACAAATTTCCTGATCACACTGAGTGGCAAAAAGCAATGGCCCATTGCTTTGAAAATCAAATTCAGTGTCAAAAAAATCAAATTCAGAAAGTCAAATTCAGTGGTCACGCAACAACTGAAGCGTCCTTTTCTATTCTAAATTACTTCTTGGTATCATGACAAAATGTTTTAGCAACGAACCTAGTCCCTGACTACTGAAACATATTAACTTGAAAATACGTTTCTTGGCTTAAAATATTAAAAGTTTGTAATTATATATTAATTTGCTAATTCAAAAATAAAACTGAACTTTGTACTCATTACAGCTATTGCTTGCTTTGAGAGATATATTAATCTCTGATGTTCCTGTATGCGTCAACATCGAGTTGACCAAAACAATGAATGGGTAGATGGTAACTGACCACAAATTGTTAAGTGCCATTGGGGCTCAACATTCCGCTCCTAACTTTTTTAACCCAGGGCATAGTGTGACTTCAAAAATGGACCATCTTCAATTTTCACGATGGGCCCCTTCAAATATAAAATTATATTTTGTATGTATACCATCATGATAATATATGCATGAGTTATAATGGGAGTCTACTTGGCAGCGTTTAATGGCAGAATCTCCTGTACCAATTCTTTTGTTTTGTTTTGTAAATTATTTTGCCTGTAAAAGTTAAGTCATAAGAGTCTGTAACTGAAGTCATTGTTCTGCACCTTTTGAACACATTAAACATTAATTTTCTCTTTAAACTTGTTGGTTCTCTTGCAGAAAATGTAATCTTAAAAATGTTGTAAAACTGCCCTTCAATTTTGTAGAACTGCTCCTCAATATCAGACATGGTTCCCACTCTTTTGTCCTGGTGAAATTCAAGGACTTTTCAAGGACCTTACATTGTCAATACATTGGAAATACCCACCCCCTTTTTTTTTCTTTTGCCAAAACTTGAAAAAGGGGTTTGAGAAGCATCCAAGGACTTTCTAAGGGCCAACCACATTTTTGACAGTTTTCAAGTACTTTTCAAGGGGCCTAACTTGCCAAAAAAAATTCAAGGACTTCCAAGGACCGCGAGAACCATGTCAGAATTTGAGCAGCAGTACTGCTGCTCAAAATGAAATACTTATTTCCAACGCTGCGGCAAACATGGATGAAAATGACAATCAAAATTTTGACTACGCAAATAAAGTTAACATCAACTGTGGTAATTAAAACTAACATTGAAGAAACAGAGTAAAGTGAGGGTTAGCTGTATAATTCATGTTTCCTAAGTAATTCAATGGCAGGGTATTAAAAGCGCTGGAAGCTGGTAGTCCAGAAAGTTTTGCATAAAAAAAACTATGACAAATTACAGATTCAAGGCTCTAGCAAACTACCGCAAATACCACAAATTGTTCAAAAATACAACACAAAATAAAATACAAAAAGTACGTGAGCAATCATACAGTTTAACATGCAGTATTATGAGAAGGAAGAAAAAGACAGAGAGAGAGAGAGAGAGAGAGAGAAATTAAAAAGGAAGAACATCAGTAAAAACTGTCGCTATTGTCCAGTCTAAAAACACAAGAAAGGCACAACGTGATAACCCTTACCAAACCACTGGACAAATCGCCGGATTGAAGCTCGTTGACTTTGGTGGCTTTTTTTTCCGATTTTCCTAGTAAAGTTTTTAACTGAGTTAATAGCTTTACGTTTTGGCCAATGTCACTTGGCACATATTAAATTAGATAAACGTTACGTTTCTATATATATATATATAATGACTTTTAACTCTAGAGATAGTAAACTATTTTACTACATGTTTTAGAAATTTTAGACACCTTCAGGGGAAACCTTCAAGGTAGTTTGTTTACCTAGAACAAGCAAGCTAGTATAAACAAGACTGTTTCACTATTTTTCTTCTTAATCTCAACATTTTGTTCCAAAATCATGCGGAATATTTTACAGTAAAAACACGATCTAACGAGGTTCCCCTTCACATCCAGCACAAGGGCTGCCATTATTTCCCAGTTAAATTCGGCAATATCACTCCATAATATGGGCAATTATCACCCCATTCTCAGGTGAATTGTCACCCTTCTCACTTTATGGTTACGTACAGAAAGAAATCTGAATGCCGGATGCATGGGGGCAGGGGAAAGAAACTTGTTTAGCATGGGTCAGAACAAAACGTCAAGAGATTAAAGAAAAAAATAAGTATGTCTTACACATATATATATATAACAATCCAAACTATTTCCAAGTACCTTCCCCAATGCTGTCAGGTGGCCTTAAGACAGACGCTCCGATGACAACGGGGTATGTAAGTATTAGGTGGTATGCTACCGATATAGTAATTCTATTTTCCATATGTGAGCTTATGCCACAGATTTTTATCTAGGACATAGATCTCCAATATACTTAAATAGAATAATAGAACCTAGACAAATCGGAATATCACTTTATTTGAAATTGCTGTTAAAGGTGCATTAGTTGCTTAAAGAGTTATTTTCACTGGCTCGCGTAAATCTGCAAATGTGGTTGAAATAAACACTATTCAGACAGTGAAGCATTGTGAAGAATACAGTCAGAAAACACAAAAATATAAAGCAATAGATCAAGAACGACTATTTCAGAATAAAGGTCAAAAGTATTTTGAATGCGATCATTTTTCTTGTAATTGAAAAGTTACAAATCTAAAGCACATTTTAGTCCAAGTTCAGTTATCAAAAAAGAATCTATGACATTTCAGTGCGAAATTAAATATAACATACATGTCTGATAATACGCTTTACAATTTTTTTTTTAAAATCATAATTTGTCTGCAGGTGCAATATTATAGCATTCAACCTACGGGTTTTCAACCCATGGCCCACCAGCTCACAAAAAAAACACAAATTGTTTCATGCAAAAAAAAAAAAAGCCCCCTGCTTCTGCTGAATCTTAAATCTATGTATTTCATTTTATTCTGTTCACATCTTGTAATATCTTAAAACGCTAGAGAACTAAAGTAACATACCATCTTCCATCAATTGTGTTTTAGTTATCTAGCATATATGGATATCTGTGGTAGTTTCATTGATTTGCAGTGAAACAGTGACTTAAAAGAAAAAATTTAACTTAGGACTCATTGTATTTTAATTCTCATCCAAAGTCGGGAAATAAAAGTTTGAAGAAAAAAGTTTAAAGAAAATTGAAATAAGCAGGGATTAAACAGCACTGCTGTGGTGACAAATCGAAAAATTTGTCCCTGTGGATTGAAATGACATGACTGTACAGTGTAAGACGTTGTTGAGAGAGGGGGGGTGTCAAGCATTGTATGGAGGCTTGGAAGGAGTGTTTAAAGCAATCTGAGAAGAAATTGTTTACAATGCAGGCATTTCCGATGAGAGGGTTTTGGTGAACGTGGATTGTGTCAAAGAAATTTGTGGACAGGTTATGAATAGTGTCAGTAATTGTGGGAATGTTTGCATTTTCAAAAGGACAACTGGGTTAAAATAGAAAGTTAAATTGAAAATTAGCAAGCTACTAAATATACTCATATAATGTGTGTGTTAAAAAAAAAAAAAAACGAACAAATTGGTAATTAAAACTGTAGAAGTCTTTCAAACTGTGACAGAAATTACGAAGATAAGTTACTTTAGCACTAACTGAAGCCCATTTTGAAAAGGTAACGAATTTATTAATAACATAAGTCATATCACCATAATATAAACCCTGTTACACCCACCAAATTTTAAGGCAGAATTTAAACGATATAACACTGTACCTAGAGACGAATTATGACCTGGAAAAAAAAAATTACACATACATATATAAATTGCACTGTATTTCATTTTGTGTTGAATCATTGGAGCACTGCAATGTAGCACAATGAACTGATGTGACACAATCAAAAATTGCAAGTTCATCAGCAACACACAGTTTTCAAAATTATTGGGGGGGGGATCTGCAGTTTTCCAAAGAACCCAAATCTCTCCACATTAACGTTACGATTTCGTTAGAAAAAGCTTCGTCACTTTCATATATACTAATGTGGTTCCCACTCTTTTGTCCTGATGAAATTCAAGGACTTTTTAAGGACCTTACATTGTCAATTACAATATACTCATACATAAAAATTAAAAATGCAAGACATTATAAGCATAACACTGAAATTAGAGTGTTTAATTATATTGTTCTTTTCAACTTAACACACTGCCATCAAAAGCTACCCTTTTTGCATCCCTTATATTAGCCATGCTCAGAACGCGGGGGAGATAACGAAGCACTGATGTGGCTTTGTTTCAGAAATAAGGAAAAGTATCCCTTTTTTTTTTTTCCTTTTGCCAAAACTTGAAAAAAGGTTTTGAGAAAAATTCAAGGACCAACCACATTTTTGGCAGTTTTGAAGAGCCCTGACTTTGCAAAAAAAAAACAAAACACACCTTTCAAGGACCATGGGAATAATGACTAACATAATTAAACATGTCGTAGTAAAGGATAATTTATGTTTGGATTGGGTAACGAGTTTACTTTAAAAAAATTAAAGCTCTTTAAATATTAAAAATTTAGTAAGGCAAACCTTCAAGGAACATTAATAAAAACAGCAAGAAAAGAATTAATGGAAAACACAGAACTGATCAAACCTTGCTTAACAAAAAACAAAAGTCTTTCAAAGCCTTTGTATCTGCAAATTTGTTTTGTATTCAATTCATGGGCGATGTCATTTTCAATGAAAAAAACAGAATAGATAATCACTCATCTTCCATTTTTGATCACAGGCACTAAGGTAATTACGGTGTCCTGAAAACTTACAAAGCCTCAATTTGAGTAATTGATCATTAGGATTGATTCGATGGTTAGAGTCTGGACTTTTTAAAACATCAGGCCACTTGGCACCCCCTTAGCATTCTGTGCGATGGAACAGATCACACTACCATAAACCTGCCTTTGCCTATAGGCCACAGTAGAGGTCGCCTCATGACATACTGGGGATTTTTTTTTTTTCCCTTAATTTTGTTAGATGTGCTTTATTTCCTCGTCCAAGGTTACATTTCAATTAGTTAACCTTAATCTCTGACAAGTACAGCATTAATAAAAAAAAAAAATTGAAATATATTCATTTAATATAACAAATATGGAAATGGCATTCATAAACATTAAAAATGATTGAAGTAAACTAAAAGGCTTACAAATAATATATATATCAAAGTGAACATTCATCTATAAATGCAAATTACATTATTTGAAAACTTTTCCTCCACCTATATACCAAAAAGATGATTCATTTTTCAGAATATAACCTTCACTTTTATATCCCGTTAAAATTTAAAAAAATAAATATATATACATAGAGAGAGAGAATTTGAGGGATCACGAGATGAATGGGTGTGGTCAGCTTCGCCTGACACCTGGACCATGATGTGTTCACAAGCATCCAAACTTCCATTGAATTCAATTGGATTAGTTAATCCACATACTGAAAATTTAATAAATGCAGCACAGCATTTACACTGGAGGGGGGGTGGGGGGAATCATCCCATTCAAATGGTTGAACTAAAAGCATTTGTAAAAAGATAGTCATAGTATTCTCTCTCAATAGTGTCATTTTAATTAACCACTATTTCTGTTTAACGACAGTATTGTGTGGTTCCTGGAAAACTGCTTCATGGAATTGCATATATTCCAATTAACGTCTTTCGCTTCGCCCTTTAAAGTCATTAAAGGAAAAGATTACTGTATATTTTAAACACTTCAAAGAAAACTATTACATGCAGAGCTTTTACGCTTCATATAATTTACAACTACCCCCCCTCCCCCTTTTTTCCAAGATGATCCAATCTAAAATTTCAAAAGCCATACAACAATTCTGAAGAGAATACGATAAAATATTAAATTTTCAAATCATTTATTGAATTACAAGAATAAAAAAATAAAAAAAATTAATATAGTTTTTATTGCACTCCTGAGTTTTCCACGTTATGGTAGTCCACACATAAACTTCATTAGCAAAGAAAAAAAAAACCAGATCAACTCTACCGAAAACAATTTTACAAAGCCACTAACAGTTCTTGCAAAATTTTGACCATGTACAATGATATATCCAAGTAACCCCACCTTCTTAACAAACTTATTTGCAATGGAAAAACGGTTTTGTTTATATGCGTTTTTTGAATTAATCTGACAAATTTCAATCATATGATATCCCAAATGAATTCGTCTGTACTTTATGAAGGGTTCTGATTCAACTTAGAGAAAGAAAAAAAAAAATCCTAACATTCCCAGGTCCCACTCATCCCCGACTTTCTTGATAAAATCCCTTGACTATTTGCAAACAAAACTTTGAATTGAACTTCAGTTTGTGGGAAAATAGCTTCATGTTGATGCAAAACTTAGCTATCCGGAACAGAAGTCTGGAAGTTTTCCTTGACCTTTAAGGATGACTTGAAACTCTCTGACAATCCCAGGCTCATGCAGCATGGGAATCCTATTTAGGATACAAAAATAACGATTTGTTGGTGTTTTAACAGCAAAAGTCATGTAGCACCAAGATCTATGGTTTTTCAAGGTATCTGGACCTCTCGAGGCCTAAGGAACCAACTCCCGAACTACAATAAACAATAAGCATTCTTATTTTTGACACTTCTGTTTATTTGTGGTTTTACAGCTCAAGGACTATAATGGTCAACTGTCGATAGTCGTTTGCTTTTTAGTGTAGTTCAGTATAGTTTCGTCGTAAAATGTTTGTAAATTCCTTAGTAAGTATTCTGAAATGGATGAGAGTTCAAAGAAATTCTCCAGTTTTGAGTGCTGAGAAGTTTATTTCATCATGTTCTCAATAAAAATACCACCAATAAAAAAATCACTGATTCCTCTTTTTTTTTTTAGTTTTTGTTTAAAGAACGGCAAATTTTTTTGCTTATATCCGGGAGCCGCAAAAGTCTTGTTCGCTAAAAGTGATTAAACCATTCTGCAGTTAAAAATTATGCCGAACAATATTCTAAGTTTTCTCTCTAAATCTGAAACTCGTTACATGCAGGCTCATTATAAGCGGGTCCTACTAAGTATGTAATATAGGATTTCAAACAAGTCGTTTGAGATAGGACATATGGTACAAAGTGACGGTTGATCATATAACATTTAAGAACATTCCTGCTTATCTGAAATATGATTTTACAGCGAATAGTGAGTGCAGATGATGCTGGGAAAAGATCTAGTTTTCCGAAGAATCAAAACCTCTGCTGACAAGAGAACTAACTCCTTCGTAAATGGCACTACCAACAAATGTGTTACTGTCATGTGCCACCGTAAGACGGCGAAACTACATCCCCCTCCTCCCACCAGGAATCAGAACCTCTTAGGACTTAGGGAATCAACCTCCCGACTATAGTGAGCAAGCATTCTTTATTTCTGACACCTTAAAGAACCAAACCGAGAACGACGGCATAGCAGGTGAATGCATTACCATTACACTGCTACAGAGCTTATTATAGGAGCAGTGAGAAGCTACATCAATATGCATTTAATCACTCGACCCCCAAGAGCAAAAAAATGCACATAAGCAAACTTAAAATACAGCACCTGAGTAAACACTTCCATTAATATAAATACAAGAACATGTATTTATATAAATCAAACACTACGCAGATGAAATAATATTAATTAGCGTAGTGATACTAGCACCGATGTTACGGTGTGATTAGATGGTAAAACGTTCGAAAGGAAAATATTTTTACGTTCAGTAGACACAAGCACATGTATTTACACGTTTATACACTTATAAACACATGATCACACTATCAACATCCACAAAAATACATGACCAGGAATGAGCAAAATCTACGAGTGGCATTTTTGTGTTTCCTCTTACAAACCATTACACACTTTTCCAAAAAAGAATGCCTTAGTTTCATAAATCGCACAAAAGAGCTGGATGTTTTTAATTATCATCTGTTCGGTTGTGTTTTATCGCGAAAGGACGTCTAAGATCAAGGTACGCCATGACCTATGGTTTTACGAGGGACCTGAATGTGTTATCTGATATATCAAATCCCAGACAACGGATTAATGGAAAATAAAATAAAACCGTTCAGTCCCATTTGGATTCAGGTAAGGATTTTCTATACTACAGACAAGTATATTATAGTTGTACCGCTTCACAGGGCCTTTTAATCGTTATCTATTTGTGCGTTTGTGCTACTTCAGTTAATATGAAGCAAAAGTTTTCTGAGCGTTAAATTTACATTTATTATCATATTTTACATAACCAGCAAAATTTTGCCACTAGTCTGATGTATAAGAAAACTTTGCTTAGTAAAGGAAACAGTTTTCGGAATGCTGCGGAATCTTTTCTTATATAGTGAACTAGGGCCAAAATTTTACTAGTCGTGTTAGGCCCTGGTCGTCATGTTTTAATATTTTACATAGAACAGGGATGCCCTTCAAAATTGAATGGGTGTAAAATTGATTGGGTGGTTGAAATGTGTGTAAAATGGGTCAAAATTGAAATGGGTGTAGCAAACAATAAATTTTTATACTATTGTACGACAAAATGTTAAGCTGGGGTAAGAGGGAGAGGCACAATTCCTCAAATAAAATTGTGTATACATGTACAATAATGAGCTGGAACTGGGTATTAAAATATTCTTCAAAAATAAGAGCCAGTTGCAAACCTTTTTTGCAATTCAGCAAACCCGTTACTAAAATTTTGGCAACACCATATTGTATATATATATCCATGAACAATAATGCAGGGCTTACTTAAAACGCACCAGCATTTTTGTCTACTGAAACCAGGCATTTTCCATTGGAAGTTTAGAACAAGGCATTTTTTAAAAAATATATATAAAGCACTTGCTAACATATCTACATCTACAGACATAGCCATAAAAGTAACTGACCATGAAATGATTCCTGTTTGAGTTGATGCTCTCTTACATTAACCACTTTGCATCTTGCGCTAATAAATACGAAAAACAATATGTAGCTACAATAAAAGAAAATTCTTCATATTTTATAGCATTTTGGCCATAAATTAACAAGCCCTTGTTATAACAATTTTTATATACAGAGAGGTAATGAGAACAGTTGAACTGGTTTCTATGTAAGGGAAACCATAATGGAATTATACGAGATTTACGATCCTCCATTGTGTGTGTTTTGTGGTATACAGACTGCTATGATCAAGCTGTAACTGACCCCTCCCCCACTTTAGAGTTTATACAAAGTCGAGTCACATTGTTATGATCACTTACCTAATAACCAGATCATCCATCTTTCGAAGCAAGAACCAAGGTTAGAAATTAGGTGCAGAAAGTTAGCCACCGATGGCACCCTCAATTGTTTTTTCCCAGTTGTCAAAACTTTTGCTGGGGTGCAATCTCAAAATTATTTCATTTGCTTCCATAATGCACGATATGACAGTAACGAAAAAAACAGAGGCAGTTTGCTACAAACTATGAACATAACCATTTATATTAAAAACATTAAATTACTTTCTTCCGTGCAAAACATTTTGCTTTAGGGTTCACAAATAGTTTGACTTGTGCCTTACATCCAATTCTAAAATCATCTTAACAAATTTCCACGATTATGCCTATGCATGACAACTTTGCCTTCTGAAAACCCCTTATTTTCAAAGAATTCCCTCCATTTTTTATGCCGACATGGAAACTCATAGTAATACAATGGACTTTTATTTAGCTCTGTGAACCTCACTTCCCTCCCCCCCACAGATAATGCATCAGTCTTAGAATAATGGGTCTTTGCAGATCGAAGTGACTGAAAGGGGAAAGCAGTGCATGGTCATTGTATGGTGCATATATATTCCGCAGCCATAAACTTCAAGCGATAACTTCATGGTTCAGACCCTGTCTTGACATCACCAAAAGGTTAACAGATAGATGAGCGTGTTACCTCTAGCAGCTAGTAGATCTAGCTAATTTATAGCGTGTTTCGGCATTACTAGTACCTAAGCCGCGACGTGCTTGCATTTACGAGTCCACGTATGGGTGCAGAAGGTGGATCAGGATTGCCCATTCGGCCAGCATCAAGCAAATAAGATCTCTCGCTGGCGTCTAGTGCTATAGACCGCTTCATGAAAAAGATGAGCCTGAACTTGGTTGGTTGTATTTTTATAATGCAAGGGCAACAATGGTCATTTCGAGACAAACAAGGTGAAACCACACACACATATAGGGTTTAGAGAGCCCAAACTCGAATGCTAGTGAATTTGCTATGATGTAACCTTTGAATAAATACTATACACATTGTAACTATATATATATATATTTTAAAATATATTTCCTTCCACAGCTTGTGGCATCTTAGCAAGTTATTACACAAAATAATTATATCTGCGTTTCTGCCACTTTTGTGGTACCAATAAGTTTCTGCCATGATGGTTTTAACTGCCTTAGCTGAAACTTTCCAATCCTGATGTTAACAGAAGGGAAAATCCTCCTTTGTTCTTATCTTCCTTTTCAGATGCTTGTTGTTAGAAATGCCTCCAATGAACGGCAGAAGTTGTTTGTGGTTTTACAGCTCAAGGACTACAATGGTCATGCTGTGCCGGGACCTACTGTTTTCCGAGGAATCCAAACATCCGGACGTACAACTTTCCGAGGAATCTGAACCTCTTAAGACCTAGGGAACTAGGACTACAGTGAGCAGTGTAATCCCTATGAGATCTCCGAGTAAGCATTATTTGCACTGTTAGAAATCGAACCTGGGTTAGCGGCTCACTGGGTGAACGTGTTATCACACTATGCCACTGCAAGGCATGGAAGAAGTTCTAATCTCATGAAATGAATTATGAAAACACTGTCCACATCATGTGTATCTGAACACTAAGTAGGAGTTTAAAATGTATTACTGTAAATGAATTTCTACAGAGGTGTTTTACTGTACAATTTGTTGTAAGCTGTCATTTTATAAATTAAAAAACAGTCTGATTTACATATATGTCAATCTATGTCTCCAAACTTAAGTATTGAAGAGACTTTCCATACTAAAATGAACGATTTGGGCTAGTGAAAAAACAAAATTATTTATAACAGAACATATGGCACACTTATTCTGTTAAAATTAATTTATTATTTAGTAGAAAGCTGTGAGGATGAAATAAGCAACAATGTAAAGCTTTCGAAATTACCAGGGAATCCAATAACATATACATTTATACAATATGAGTAAAATTGTAACTTACTGGGGGTCGGGCCCCAATCGCCCATTAACTCTACGCCTATGATATTGAGACATAAGCTGAATAGATTCAATAATAAAATCAAACTTCAGCCAAATACAACCTTTCAACAACAAATGAATGCTTACGTATATTTTGCATCATCTGTATGTTTTTTTTCCACGCCAAATTCCACAAATAGACCAATTTGACACCCACAGACAAGGTAATACACAAATTTTATTTATTTTTTAAATACTTCAACAACGTGGGTTGCTTCGTCGTCTTTTTTTGGGGGAATCGTTCATATATAATGTAAATTGAATGACCAAAGAACGTAATTAACATGCAGTATAAAAAGCCGTGTTAAGTAAAATATGCTTTCGTTGATCCCTAGCGAAATCGAACGTTCTCTAGGAAACGTTCAGAGGCTATCAAAACATATCGAGGGTTGAAATCGGAAATGTACTATGCTAAAAGAAAAATGCACACCACATTCGAAAAATCCTGTCAAATTAATTTTTCACAGAAAAACGTTCAAACAACTTCTTATGAACCGTTTTGCACTAATTAAATAAAGAGATACAATGTTAACAATCGATTTCAACAACATACAGTCGGCCATTTTGAAGGATACTTACGAAAAGCAATGTATTTCTTCTCGATTTTGGCACCAATTACACGTTCAATGATAATCTCGGTAAATTTTGTTTGTAACTGATACTTAATTCTTAGAAAAACGTTAAAACTAAAGAAGAAAACGCGTATTTCACATGAAATTCACAATAAATTATACAGTCCGTTTCAACGATGAAGCTGGCTACACTAGTGTTGTTGCCGTTTCCTGTTGTTTTATGATACTAGTAGGGTAAATTCTCCCATTGCCGACTTTTCAGAAACGGTGAAAAAGGAGTCACTAACGGCGCATTTTCCTAGATGCTCATATTTTGCGGCGCAACAATATTAAATGTTAAGATCTGACATCAACAATAGAAAATCAATGGAAATATTTTTTTTTATACTGCGCAAAACTCTCCTATTGATTTTCGTTGTCTGAATCTGTTCTCGACGTTTGAGATCGTTGCAGCGCAAAATATGCGCATCGAGGAAAACGTAGCTTAAACGGTAAAAAAAAGTTAATTAGAATTTTTATACATAAAATTCCATGAAACATTTACCAGAATTAGAAAAATTGTTGTTAAACAGAAGCAGTCGTTAATTATAATGGGTTATTGAATGATAATTGAAAATGATTGCATCCTGAATATGGGTAGAAAACCTTACAAAATGATTTACAATGTTATGAAATGACAATGTTGAGAAAAATGTTGTTACAAATGGTTGCGAAATGTTTTTATCATGTTACTAAATGATTATGCTAGGAATGTTGCCAGAAAAAGTTCCGAAATAAGCTTATGAAGTTATGAAATGATTATGTAAGTAATTTTTTCAGAAAAATGTCACGAAATGACTTTATAATGTCAAGAAATTACTGAATTTGCCAATAAAAACTACACCAATTGTAAAATACGAAATAATATGTGCAATTATTTTGGCCTTTTAAAAAAACTTTCTGAAAATGTTTTTATATGGCCTCTAAGGCTATGCGTTTGTATAAATAAAACTCTTTTACGCCGTTACAAAGGAAATCTCTAGGTTTTACCTGCAACAAATAGCTGTCTGGATTCTAAATTCATAATTTTTCGGTTTTAACTTTGAAATTTGTTTTAAAAATGGCAGATAACGAGCAGAAGGCCATGCAGCTTGTGGCTGATGCTGAAAAAAAATTGAAATCCTCACAAGGGTTCCTGGGATCTTTCTTTAAGTGAGTTCTTAAGCCTGACTGCAATTAGCTGTCAGATTCCGGCGGTGGCGTACTAAAAAAAATAAATAAATAAAAGCCTTTCCTCTACTTTACACTTACAAAATAAATAAATAAATAATAGCATTTAGCTTTTTCGAGTGATTTTACCTCGTCAAGAAAAAATTTAAAATCTAATGATATAAACCTTGTGTAAATAAACATATACAGTATATAGAACTTATTTAAACGAACTTATAAAAATACTTCACAAAAACAATTTTCCAGGGTTTCTGCAGCCTGGAATTCCTAGAAAATTTGGAATCGTTCTTCGAAGTCGGAAAAGCACGATTTTTTGGTCAAACCGGGAAAATTCGGGATGGGACATTTTAACTTCTGAATAAATTTCACGCAAACGTTAAACTATTTGTATCGAAACCAAAGTTCAATTTATAGTTTCGTCTGCGATTAGTCAAGCAATTTTGTTAGGAAAAACAGTGTTTTTTTTCTTTAAGATGAGTGGGAACTCTCTTATCTTTAAAATATGTAAAATTGGCCACACTGCGTATATGTCCTTGTTTTTGTCGCCAATCGCGCCAACCACTTCCTACTTGGATTACGTATTCATGACTTGCCCTTTTGCATGTATTTCCGGTTGCCATGATGGAATACCATTTGCAAATGGACCTACTTTTATATTTTCAGACTTTTTTTTTATATTTCTTATTCTTTTTTAAAAAACTTACCTACGTATATAAAACATCGGTGGTAGTACAGATACTGTCCCACAAGATCAATTTTCCCCTAGAAACATGAAGGAAAGTCGCTGTAAGCGGGGTTTTGACATCAGCGATTTCGATGCGTGATGTCACACAGGGTGGGGCATCATATGGTGTTTCTCTGTGGCGGTGGTAAGACGTTTATGGAAGTATTGCAGTGATTGGGAAGACGTCGGAACATTTCAATATGGATTTTTTTCTTCAATTGCGGTTGAAAGGGAAGAGGAATGTTGTTGGATTGGTTTGTGGGAGAAGGTTTATTTGGTTTGGAGTAGAAGGGCCCGGTTTGCAAGGTGCGCTGGTATGCTAGGCCTAACGTGGATGACGGAATAGTTGAAGAGGTGAAGTTATCTGACAGATAAAAGGAATAAAAGTTAGTATGCCGTTTTTATTTTGTTCGCTGCACTGAGAAAAAGGAGCAGGGGGAGGGGAAGAGATGGAGGAAAAGAGAGGAAAGCCAACAGCGGGAAAGGTTCAGAGTGGAAAGGGATTAGAGGGGTAGGGGAATTAGGAAGAGACTACCAAAAAAACAGGGGTTGGGAGGGGGGGGGAGAAAGAACATGAGGGTTAGGGGTGAAGGGGAGAGAGATAAAGCTAAAAGAGCGGTAGGAGTGAAGAAGAGGGAGAGGGTAGGGGTGAAGGCTGGGTGTAGGATGGAGGAAGGAAAGGGGCGGAGCCTGTATTGAGACGTAAGCAACATGGCGGCAAGCCAGGACAAAGTTGCCAAGTGTGTTGGAAACACTTCCCACTAAAAACAACATGGGACAGCATCTATATTAGCGCCAAAACATCTTCTCTTCCTCCCCCCCCCCTCCTTTCTAACTCCTAAATCCTATCCCTCATTCCTCCCCACCTCTCTAACAGTGGCGGATACAGACTTTCATTTTGAGGGGTTCAAGGACAGAATTTGCCATGGTCTTGGAATAACACCCTTCATTTTTCATAAAAGTTGGAATTTTTTACAGTAAAACAATATATTTTCGGGGTGAGTCATGACTCCTGTGTCCGCCCCTACTCTTCAACTTCTCCTAAAACTATCCCTCATTCGCCCATCTACCCTTTTCGTACTTCCTTTTACCAAACATACTTCTCTTCTACATAAAACTTAAATGAAAAAAACTTTTTTAAGGTACTTGTCTACATGTTGTCATTGACAGTGTGTGGAGGGAAAATAGTTTTTATGGCGACGATTTGCTTTCGCTGCAGCATACAACAGACACCCAAAATCTATTCTGCTCTACGACAAAATAGCGACGGGGATGCTATGTTTATACCAGTGGTTCTCAACTTGTAGTCCGCAAGATGGGTCATTATTTGAAAAAAAAACCCGCTTATAAAAATTATTATTATTATTAAATATTAAAATTAATTATAAAAATGAAATTGATTGCATATTTGTAGTATTTTACAATCTGACGGAACTTCAGAAAACGGTTCGTATTAAAAGTAATTCGTCTTAAGCGTGTTCATCTTAACGAGGTTTGACTGCATTATCATTAGATTTTTTTTTCTGTTTATTATTCCTTTTTTTTACCAAAGAACAATTTTACAAACACATTTTCCCCAAAAAAGACCCAGTTCCCTTTTTTATTAAGGTCTTCTTGAGTCCATTCTTGAGAATTTTTCAAAGTGGTCCGCGGGTACAATTGAAGTGGAAAAGTGGTCCGCGGCTTAAATTGAGTTGGGAACCACTGCTTTAGGTGATTCTTAATGAACATACACATACTCTGCACACACGATAGGAGCGGAGCTACGTTACAAAAAATCCTTCCCTTCATTTCTAGAGTACAGAGTTCTAGCGATGCAGTGTCACTTTGGCGAAAAAGGACATAAATATACAGTTTCTCTGTAAAATTTATTGTTGGAAAACCATAATCACAGTTTCACCTTGTACTCAAAAACTTGGACTCCCATGTGTATGTTGCTTTGGCTGTAGGGTGTAGAATTTTCTTCCTAACTTGCTTAAGTCTATTTCTTCATTTTCCCAATAATATAAAAATCTTATTCATATATATTGGAGAGCAAATCATGATTTCATCACCCCTTTCTTCATTTATTACTTCCACTAATAATATCCAATTATAAGCAGCAGGGGCTTTGTCAGACCCTACAGTTTTTACCCTTTTCTTCTCAGACATAAACTTTTCTAATAAATTATAAATCATTATCACTTTATGTATCTGTCTGAATAAAGTTTGATTGGTTTGGCGTAACATAACTTCAGTTGTCCCTGCTCCAACTAACCTGCTAACAACTAACAACAAATTAACTAAAATTAAGTTTACTTTTGTTCAGTAAGGCCCTGTGCGGTGATGCAGTGTTGTAACGCTTTGCCTAGTGCACAGTTAACTTGAGTTTGACTCCCAATGGTGCAAAGAACGCTTACTCAGAGATCTCATAAAGATTGCACTGCTCACTGTAGTCCGGGGTTTGGTTCCCTAAGCCTTAAGAGGTTTGGATTCCTTAGAAAACAGTAGATTCCAGCGCAGCATAACCACTGTAGTCCTTTAGCCATAAAACCACAAACAAATTTTGTTCATTAACCGATATTCCCATGGATCTGGAACACTTAAAATTGCCAGGAAATTTGACATCCGTAAAAGGGGTAAACACGCTTTGTTAGCCAAACCTGTGGGAAGTGCCGGAGAATATATCTTCCTTACTTGTTCTGAATAGCTAAGTCTCCTGTTTGAATGCAAGTTAAACAGATGAACAACAAGGAAATCTTTTTTCTCTCCTATGTCAGTGGGTGCTCTCCTAGATCTTTGACCTTTAAATTAAAGAAATTGTAGGGGGAGGTCAAAGTATTTTATTTTTTGATAAAAAGGTACATTTGGTGTCAAATCATGAGATGAGAAATAAACTGTAGTGGAAGTTAGAGCATTATGCTGCATATTTTCAAAGCCTTGAAAAGGGAACAGCATCCCATAGAATTGAACTTGGATTACGTAAATAAATGAAGAAAAGGTTACAAGGATGAGAATAGTAGTGAGTTAAAGTAAAAAAAGCCATGAAAACAGAGGAGAAAAGGATGTATAGATTTGGAAAAGTGCAGAAAATGCTGGTTTTCTGTTGCATTCAGATGTAGGTTGATATTAGTGTTTCGTCTAAAGCAAAATAGAAAGACGTAATGCCCTTCCGAACATATTAGGTACCCTGCCCTTCAACTTGTCTGCCCTTATACTCAAATGTCTCTCCCAGTCCTTGGAAAATAACGCACCATCCTTCCCCGATGATGATTCAAATTCCCACGTTAGAATCCAAAACGCGTGATGAAATGTAACCGTGTGTTTTCATTATGACTGTCTGTGTATTTACAGCACCCCAAAAAAAGACTCTTTCTCAGGCCATGTGCCCTGCCCTAATGTTTTTCTAGATGAAACACTAGTTGAGATAATGAGGATGAAGGGGGTTGATAAAATATAGAGGAAATATAAGAAAAATTCTCCTATAACATATATAAATATGGGAGCTTCGTGGTGTCGCAGCATTGTAACGTGTTCACCTAGTGCGCCGTTAATCCAGGTTTGACTCCCAACTGTGCAAAGAACACTTATTCAGAGATCTCATAAAGATCGCACTGCTCACTTTGGTCCGGGGTTTGGTTCCCTAGGCCTTAAGAGGTTTGGATTCCTCGGAAAACTGTAGGTCCAAGAGGTTCAGATTCCTCGGAAAATTGTAGGTCCAAGAGTTCGGATTCCTCGGAAAACAGTAGGTCCAAGAGGTTCCAAGAGGTTCAGATTCCTCAGAAAACTGTAGGTCCAAGAGGTTCAGATTCCTCATAAAACTGTAGGTCTAAGAGGTTCAGATTCCTCAGAAAACTATAGGTCCAAGAGGTTTGGGTTCCTTGGAAAACTGCAGGTCCAAGAGGTTTGGATTCCTTGGAGAACTGTAGGTCCAAGGGGTTTGGATTCCTCGGAAAACTGTAGGTTCAAGAGGTTTGGATTCCTCGGAAAACTGTAGGTTCAAGAGGTTTGGATTCCTCGGAAAACTATAGGTCCAAGAGGTTCGGATTCCTCATGGAATTGTAGCTCCAGACATTTGGATTTCTCAGAAAACGGTAGGTCCTGACACAGTATGACCATTGTAGTCCTTGAGTCGTAAAACTTCAAAACAAACAAAAAGTATGGGAGCATTCAAGTATTACGTAAGCAATATTTTGGCCATTTCAACCCCCACCCTTATTAAGCAAAAATTAACATAAACTAACATAGGTAAATACGATCAACAGAAACCCCCACACAAAGGTGCTTACATAATACTTGAACTCTCCCTACTTTATAAAGCAGAAATTTTTAAATTGTACATCACAGTCTCTTGGGGTGTGCGACGTTAACTAGCATTTTCTAGTATAACATTTTATACAAAAATATTTATAACATGTGATTTTTGTACATTTGAAATCCATCGATAATTTATGAGATATGACTGGAGTTGTGGAATAAAAAAAAATCGAAAGCCTCTGATATGTGAAACAGAGTGTTTAATTATTAAAAAAAAAATTAGGAAGAAGATGTCAAAATATGGTTTTGCAGAAATTATATTTAGCGTCACACCGGCTCTGCCAGTCCAATAAACATACCATATATGTAGGACGGATATTGGTACGTAGAACGGATACTGCCGCATGTTCCGCACTTCAAGGTGCTAGCTTTGAACATATGATGATGTGATCTAACATGCAGCCATGTGTTTTCCTAATTATGTTGTGGTGTTACGGATCAATCTCATTTCTTCATATTAGCGTTATTTCCAATATTTTTATTCTCATCGTAAGTAACATAATGAACTTTTTGTTGTGTGTATGTCCGAATAAGATGGCTAATTGACAAGCGAAAAATACTTTATCGAGTTAGTTTTACACGAGTAATTATCTGTGGTGTTTACTATACTGGTGATATTGAAAACCCGTCATTTCTCGTATCAGTCTTACACTGTTTGTGTGTGTGTGTTTACAAAAACCTCAGATATTTTCCAAAAAAATAACAGATTTAAATTTTATTTTCTGCATAGTACAAACGTACACATACATAACGACGATTTTATATGAGGTATAAAAATAAGCTTATATTGAAACAAATCACTTCGCGATGTACTGCGTCAGGACCGGATTATTTCATAAACAAAAAAGCAAATATCTAGAACCTGCTTTTAACCTGCTCGGCGTAATAATTTCGAAACATCACTTTGAATTCGTCGAGAATAAGTAATGTGTAAACTGTATTGAGAGTATTTATTTACCATTAGCTATTTCAAATGAAAATAGAAAAAGATCAATTTCAGTATTTCGACAAGTAAAAAATCAATTACCAAATTCCGCAAGTCTGTCAAAATTAAGTTATCCAGCTGTATTGTGCATAGAAAACAAATGTAAATTTTATTAATTCTAAAGAAATAATTGATAATTTTGCTGAAGAAAGAGCAAAGAAAAAGAGAAATTTTTAATATATATTTTATGATCTTGATATTATAAATGAAATTTTTATTAGTCTACTTTTTAAATTTTTGGAAGTTTATGAGTATTTTGGTTTAAGTTAATCTTAATTTTTCCTCTATTATCTCAAAATAAATAATTACGTAATTTATAATAAAAGGGGCCGGGGATGAAATTTTTTCAAGGGCCTCAAAAAGCCTTAACCAGCCCTGCGTCGTAGTTAAATTTTATTAACGTTGTTAATGACCGTTAAGAAATTTCAACTGCAAGACTTTTGTGCTTAATTGTTTATTTATAAGCTTGTTTTCTTTAGAATATAAATTAATAAATGGCTAATTCCTAAAAGTGGGTGGTGCAGTTGTAACGCTATTGGCTCTTCTTTGATCATTAATAACTTTTTTAATATGCATTTTTGAGAATTTTCGCTCTCCAACTTTTTGCTTAGAATTTTGCAAGGAATACAGCTGTGAGGAGATTGAACGGTCGATTCTGGACACCCTGTATATATAGGCAATATAATAAAATCCCATATAATAATGGCAATATAATAAATTATATTTGGAGGGACCATAGCCCGTGGCCCTAGCCTAGAACCGTCACTGCCTGTTACAGACTACATTTGAGTTCTTGTATTCTGATCAGGGAGTAAGCTGCCGAAGAGATTTTTATAGCTTTTCAGTTAACTTTCACCTAAAAGTTCTAGACAAATTAGGAAAATCGTTTTCTAGTTAGTAACAAATTTTGGTCAAAAACAGTCAACTCTATGTAATATTATTTAATTATTTTCATACTTTAACTGGTTTCTTCATTGCCGGTGCATGCACCATGCATGCTACGCAGCCTTAAAATCAAATTCCTTCCTCTCTAGCCCACTGATTGATATATTCGTCAAATGACTTACATTTATGACATGAAGTTAATTAAAAAAGTACATCACCTTTCGAATTTCATTTCGAACTTTTCACCCTCCTTTTCCTTCTATTTATCTTCCAATCTTTCCCCCTACCCCATCTCTTTTATTTTATTTTTTATTATAAAAAAAAATGCCAAAAAACCTGGTTTTAAAAAAAAAAAAAAAACTGATACCAACAGATGTTTGCTGTAATTACAAAGACTCTACATTTATCTGCATAGGTGAATCTAGATCAGGCAAATATGTTGGTGCAGCTTTCCTCTGTTCAAATATGGCTAAAAGCCAACAATTATGAAAATTTTCTTGAATTTATAAATTGGCATAGCAGAATTGTATACCATTGGTCTCGTACTGAAATATATTTAGCGCAACTCAATAATCTGTAGCACATTGCTGCTAACAACAAATGGAGCCACCATACTATGGCTGGCCCATAAGTGAAGCTCGACGCTAGGTGGCGGTAAAATCTCGACCAGGCAGCCAGTTGTTTGTCATCTCCTTTTGCGTTCAGTCTATTCTCTCAGCTCCAGTCAACTGCTAAACATGTGCTAGCTATCATCATGTAAGGATTCATGTACCAACGTTAATGATAATACATCTTGTATATAACGTTATTACGTGTCGCAAATTAACTCGTGACATTATAGCACCAACAGTTATTTTTAGCGATTTGCTCCTTGATCTGCAAATGGTTTTTATTTCAGCAAATTCTTTACAGCACTCTAAACTTTGTAAAATATGTAGGCAGTTATTAAATTTTGAAGACAGACATACTGTTAATTTTGGTAGGTTCCTGGACTTACCAGATTTCTTGAAATCAGTAGGCTGACATTGGGGAGGGGTCACCCGGTGAAAGGTCCCAGGTGCAGAATTTCAATATTGAAATGGCAGAAGGAAGTGTGAATGGATTTTAGCTGGCACGATATTTAACTTGCTCCAGGTCCTGGCAACCTACATTATTCCGCTGGTGGATGATTCAGCTTATGTTAGATTAATCTCTTTTTCATGGATGAAGTTATGTTAAATTGTGAGGGTTGTTTTTTTTCAAGTGGCACATTGCAAGGAGTTATGAGTTGTAAAAGGCAATGTGTAGATTTAAGTTGGTGGGGGGGGATGATTACATATATTATCTTACTGATTGACAGTAGATCTGGCCACAAATTCAATTGAATGTTCTGAAATTGTGTAAATGCTTTATAAAAGCATTTATTTCTTAGGTCTTCATCCAAAATTGAAGAAGCATGTGAGATGTACACTCGAGCAGCCAACATGTTTAAAATGGCCAAAAAATGGAGTGGTAAGTAATTTCTTTGTATGACATAGATTATTGCACACATCAAATAAATTATTAAGTACCCTTTTGGGTTGTAATTTAAATTAACCTTATTAGTTGGTAAGCTATTTTGTTATATTCTTGTTATTTTTGTTAATAATATATTAAGGACATAGGCGTAACAGTAAATATATGAACTTGGGGGAAGAGACCAAAATTGTATGGGAAAAAGCATGATTTTCCCTCTTTTCTAAAAAAATTGGGGGACAACTGTCCCTCTTTCCCCCCACCAGATTACGCTTATGATTAAGGAGCAGTTTCTGTTATAGTTTCAGTGATTATGACTACACCATCACCCAGGGCCGGAACTAGGTATCATGCTACTGAGGGCGAACTTGTATTTTGCCTTCCCAAAATGTCTTCCTTTTTTATGATAATCTCATTTTGCCGCCTTTGCGTATCTGCCACTGTGGATGAATGCCTGGTTTGCCCTCCCCATTAGCACCAGCCCTGCCGTCACCTTTGATGTCATTTGGCTGGGTTGAACTCCCTGTGACCGTTGTTGTTCGTAAGCTTATTTGAATCAGGAGGTCATGTTATGCCCTCCTACCCATCCCATAATGCAATCTACAGATGTAAAATATACAAATAGGTCTTGCATGTTGCTTCAGCGATTTAATACCTGATTTTTTGTTGACTTGTGGCATATCGTATACCTACATTCGGTGTCATACTGACAACTAAGGTCATACCGCACCGGGATTTACCAGAAGAATACAATTCTGTGTTGCCAACAGTCAAACAGATCGCAGATCGATAAAAAAGTGCTGGATGCCATCGGGCGTGGGAAAAAACAATTTTTCACATAGCAGATACACTGCTTTGAGGCGCCATTGTATATATCAGGATGAGGGTGATGAAGGCATTAGTGACAGTAATGAGATTAGCTTCTCTATAGCAATGAGATGACTAAAGTATTACTCTCCCGTCTCTTAGTCTTAATTTCTGATAGCGAAAAATGAGTCTGAGGTCACATTAAATCTTTCGTCCCATCTTTATCAAATGACTATAAATAATCTTAAGTTGTAAAAAAAAAGTATATATTTTAATAATAATGTTTTTAACGAGAGGTGATTTATAAATTGGATTACAAGTTTTTTTTTGTTTATTTTTTTTTTTAATTGAGCTATTTCAATGTAACCGTGATTTTCAGCTAAAATTAGATCTGTTGGGTACAATCACTCTCACAAATCAAGTAAATGCTTTAGATAGGGCTGAAATTTGTGGACATGCCAAGATAACTCAATTTAATTTAGTCTCTCTGTAATTTACCTTTTTTTGTGAAAGATCCCTTTATGACTTTGTTATTTTGTATTGTCGTTTTTTAGCTGCTGGCAGTGCTTTCAGCGAGGCTGCTGATTTAAGGCTGAAAAGCGAAAATCAACATGAAGCGGCATCTTGTTACGTCGATGCTGCTAATTGCTATAAAAAGTCTGATCCACTTGGTAAGAAGTTTTCCTTGCAAATGTTTATTTTTATGCATAGACAGTACGTCATTGGTGCCATATTGTGCCAATAAAGCATCTACTTATGTCAGTACGATTAAATATCATGGAGTACAGTTAATACTTGGAATGATGATTTTACAGACGCTGTATACAATTTAAATAAAAGCGAATACTATGTCTAAAAGCACAGTTTTTCAACGATTCGAAGTTCATCATGAGGTCAGAATAACTAAATTTCTTGAATCTATTTATGCGAATCATGCTATGCACAGCATACTTAACATAGCCAGATATATTTTGCCCAAAAGTGCAACAGTGTTTGTGGGAGAAAGGAGTGTGTTTATTGCATTTGAAAAGCTGTTTTGGATGTTTATTTTGCATTCAAATTAGCTAATTTTAGCATATGAACACGTTTTTATAATTCGTGCTCGATGTTCAAACATTTTTTTTTAAAAAGTGTTAGTGAGTGCTGTAGCAATACGTAGAAATCTTGGCATCTTGCATAAAATTATTTTTATTACTAATGTTGATTTTAAGACGTTGACTTCTCTGCTGTCCACATTTTGCTCATTGAAGAAAAAATTCACTCAGCTGCTACGTTATTTTCTGGCACTTATAGTGCATACTTGTACTATTTTGCTAATGGGTTGATGGTTTGTGGAATTTTCTTGAACATGTTTAAAAATGTAGACCCAACATTTTTATGTTTTTAGTTAATTGCTTAGTTCGCTAAGCACGCTACTCCCCAAAGCCGGATATTTACATGCCATCTCGGGGGACGCTTATCCCCCATACGGTCTTAATTTATTGAAAGCCATTGCCAGCATGGTCCAAGATTCCAGAAGACTAAAGCAGAGATTGGCAATAAAGTAATAATTTAATTGCTAAATTTCTGTTCTATGTGACCTGTTTCATGCAAATCGGTTATTATTAAATTCACGAAAATTAGAACAGGATGTATTTATTTTTTGTTGAACACTGAGAAGAGTGTGCCAGAGGTTGTCTTCAGTGGTGCACCAACGTAGGGGTTCGAGGGGGCCCGGCCCTTCCCTTGAGCTAAGAAAACGAAAATTATTATGCCAACAGATTCTAGTGAATTATTGTATTAAAAATATGAGATGAAAGTAGTGATTTTCCCAACATTTCTCTGAACTCTGGTGACAGTGATGAGACACTGCTGTTGAGGCAAGCAACAGCAGCAGCAGTGGTCTGGGACTGTCTTCAAACGCTTTCCAGGAAAGTAAAGGTAGACCAAAACACAATATCAAACACGGTTGAAATAGAAATTCTGACTGCAGATATTTCTAATTATGTCAAGAAATCTAACCTCACTGATGGAGATAAGACAAGAGTGCTGGCCATTGTAAAATTGTGCAAACATAATCTACTACTTCTAATTATTTAAGTATCTTGCATTGTAGAATTATTAGTAATTCAATAATGATAAAAGTACACAAAAAGACAACCGTAATTGATATGGAGACTGGCCCTTTATTTCCACCAAACATTCCTTGCACCACTGGCCCCACCCTTCCGAATATTCTAGGTGTGCCACTGGTCGTCGTCAGGTTGTTTAGCGGTCATACCAGCATATAGAGACTTTAACTCACAGAAGGTTTTAACAGTAGAGAAATTTATTATGAAAAACTATCTACAATATGTGGAAAGAAACATAGGAGCGAGTCGTGACATGGGCGTTAACCGATTGCTGGAGCAAGTGTCAAAAAATGTCTTGCTAGTTTGAAAGTTCAAAACTGAATTAAATTTGGTAGCCGCCCACATGATGTGATTGGTCAGGTCATTCGCCACGTGGGCAGTTCTAGTCTCTGGTTGGACGGAATGTGATGCCCAGACATCTGTCTGCAGCCAGGCACCTAAACACATAAACTTGTCAAAGTGTTGCAATGTTCAGTTAACATTTGTGAATTATTAGCCTTTCGCTTGGGAAAAATGGAAACTAACACCACAGGAAGCCTGCGTTGTTCAGTGTTTTGAATATCCAGATGCCCTTTTTGGTAATAACACCTTCTTTGAGAAATAAGAGGGCATCCGAGCGTGAGAACGAGGATCGCCTCAAGTGCGTATGGACTGCTGTTATAGATTTTTTTTATAGACGAGTGTTATTGATTTTTTTTTTATTGACAAGTGTTATAGATTTTTTTTATAGACGAGTGTTATAGATTTTTTTGTTTGCGGCTCAATAAATTACTGATCAAAAGCCCAATCACTTACAACGGGTATGACTTATTGTGTACTAAACTCCAAGGTTTGATTTCATTCTTTTACCTAAATAGGCAGCTTGTATTGACACCAGTACTAACAGTACTAATCTGACAAAAAAAAAAGAAAAAAAAAAAGAGGAGTGGTTGAATAGGTACGGATGGCCAATACAGGTCTACCAGTCAATCACCTATTCATGTTAATTAATTGAAACCCACATGTTGAAGAGATACAGGGTAAATGCTTTGAAGCCACGCTCAGTGTCACTGATAGAGCAATGCACTGCTTCAGTGAAAATTAGTATAGGTGAGAACCATCTAAAAATTATGTGCTGAAATGTCAAAGAAGAACGAAGCAAGAATCTATGTAAAAAGCACTTGTCTTACATTGTAGGCATATTTGAATAAAATCGTCATTTATTTCTATAGTTGTTCAGCTTCGTATGTGAGTGTAGAAATATCGCTGAAAATTGAAGTCATTGAAACCGAGTCTGGTTCTGATAGTCAGTGTTCATTTAATCAAACATAACATTTGTCAAAATCTAGTCTGCAGTGGCCTATCAATTGGGCTGCAAGACTTCTCAGAAAGAAAATTGAAATTTTCTCTGTGGAAAGGTCCGTGGACTATGATCTACAGTAAGCAAAGGAATTCTTAAAGTAGTCCATAAATGGCCAAAGTTTGAGAAACACCAATCAAACCCAAGTATCATGTAGAATAGAAGTGTAATGAAAACAAACTTTGTATTAATTTTTTTATTATAGTTCACCGTTAACCCAGGTTCGACTCCCTATGGTGCAAAGAACGCTTACTACATTACACTGCTGACCAGAGTTTGGTTCCCTGGGCCTTAAGAGGTTCTGATTCCTCTAAAAACAGTAGGTCCCGACACAGCATGACCACTGTAGTACTTGGGCCGTAAAACCACAAACAAACGAACATTGTTTATTAAAGTTACGCAAAATTAATTGAATTGACTGCAATATATTAAAATAACATTGAAGCATCGGTATTACCTTTGTGACATCGATGGTCATTGCTACCAAAAATAATTGGGATAATGAAAAGCTTTGATAATCCACATTTTATTGCAAGTTAGTTGTATATTTTGGGTTGTTTATTTATAATTTAAATACATTTTTGAAACCAATACCAAGGGAAACAAATTAAAAATTGTAAATTACTTTTTAAGATATAGAATTTATAAAATACATATAAATATATATATATATACCTTTTTTTTTCAGAGGCTATAAAGTGTATGTTAAAAGCTGTTGAATACTTCACTGAAATGGTAAATTGTTTTCAAAATAACCATTGAAAATATTGTTAGTATGTAATGGAGTTTAAAATTAATTAGTATCATTAAAATAAATACAATTAAATGAAATATTAATATTAATGATTAAAACGTTCATGGTGTTTTAGGGACGATTTACTATTGCAGCTAAACATCACATGACTATTGCAGAAATTTATGAAACGGAAGTTGCTGACATTGAAAAGGTAACTTTCACTGAACTTTTTCATCGCTGAAAACTTAACTAAAATTGTTGATGGTAGTTGTTAAAATAAGATTAGTGATTGTCTTTTTTATTTGACTTTCATGAGTTGAAAAAAAAAGTCATGCAGTAGAATTTCCTTGTATCAAAAATCTTTATGTATTGAAATTATTGTGAATTCCTGTGGTGTTTACTCAGAAAACTGTTTCTGTATATTGAGAAAAAAAATATTTTACAATAATTTTCAACACCCACATATAAATAAGCTCAAACTAGAGCTTTTTTTTGTTGTTTAGGAGAAAAAGAGACGCCGTTCTCATCCTGGATTCGAACTAGGGTCCCTCCGTTTAGCCCAGGGTGTCTTGACTGCTAGATGAACAAGGACAGGAACTCCGTATATAAGGATGTAAGCTATTATTACTCTTAAATTGTGTTGTCCCTGAGAAGGGTAATAATATCTTACATCCTTACATACGGAGAAAGAGAGCGTTGTTTCCTGTCCTCATTCGTCTAGCGGTCCAAGACACTCCGGGCTAAACGGAGGGACCCTGGTTCGAATCCAGGATGGGGAAAGCGTCTCTTTTTCTCCAAAATTACACAAGCTCTAGTTTGAGCTGTAATTAAAACGTGGGTGGCAAAAATTATTGTATAATAAATTTCCCCCACGAAAACTCACAAAATTCTCGCCCCGGAGGCTTTGTGTGTTGACCAAAAAAAAACTATATATAAAATTTTTTAAACGCGATTTCTTGTTCATTATACATTCTAAAGCGTCATGGTTTTCAGTTTGCCGAAATTGTTCCTGATGACATTTCTTAAGGAATGACTAAATGTGCAGGAACAGTTTTACAATGGATCATTATCTTAATTCTTGTGCATCAAGTCATTAGAAAGCATATTAAATATAAATGCACAAATGAATATTACATAAATATATATTTCAAAGTGTGTTTAGCACATTCTTTTCTCATTGCTTCTTGTTTTTAATTATCTATGTGAATATAACTTGTATACAATCTGTAATTCAGATTTGCTTATTCATAAAGTGTATTAATTGGGAAATGTTTCTCTAAATGAAATAGACTACACCATACATATGTGTATAAAAAAAGCAAGTGAAAGAAAATCGCCTAAGGTCAATATTTGAATTTAGCCAGTTTTAATTAACATTAATCCCTAACTCTCGAATCCCCCAACTCTTGAATTCCCCAGCTCTTGAATCCCCCCAACTCTCGAATCCTTCCCAACTCTCGAATTCTCAAGTAACTTTGTAGGTTTTCAGTGGTAACAATAGCCATCATTATTGCATTTATAGAAGACCTTTACCTTGCCCTTTTTATTAGGTACAGACAAACCAAAAGCGATAGCGTGTTCAATATTTATTGCTTTGATATATGGAGGTTCTATTGCAGTTTAAAAAAATTCTTATATGTGCCCTCTTTTTAATAGAGGAACCACGTATGACAAATATGTGTAAGGCCATGTTTAGCTGGCCCCAGTAGTTTAATGGTCATAGCGTTGTGGAAGCAATCCAAAGATTGTGCCAGTTTGAGTCCTGTCTGAAGTGTAGTCATTTCCCTTCTTGGTTTATATCAGCAAAAAATACTATTTTGAGCCAAAGTCACAAATGTACCAAAGTAAATTAGGTAGTATTGTATAGCATGTTTGGTTCCAGCTTTCTGTTCCCCAAGTTCTGGGTGTGACTGTCAAAAGATTGGCTATTGTGATTGGTCATGCTAATCCACTTTGATGCTGTCAGAGGTCGAAATGAAACAATTTGCCCATACCAGAAATTTTCAGGGCTGGACAAATCACATCAAATCGTACTCATCAGCCAAGAACGATATTTGCCTGCTTCAAAATGAGGACCTTGGGGCAAAAGAAGATTTTTTATAGGCCTGTGATGGTCCAATTCGACAAGTTCTGGAATTTTGTATGCATCGTTCAAGTCTGTCACATATAGATGTCTTTCTTCTCAATGCAGTATAATAGTTTATGTTTTGTGGCTCAAGAGCAGTTGAGATCACACTGCACTTTTTCTTTTCCTTAAGAAAAAAGAAGCAGAAGAAGAATTTCTGTTGCCTAGACACAAATAAGTTTGGGGGTATGGGTCGATCGATAAAAGCTGCACTCTCTTAATACCAGTGGAAAACAAACCTGAATTTTCTGGGCAAGTGTTTTACTACTGTGCAGATTTACAGCATAGTTTAGTTAATTTTTTATTAAATATAGATAACTAGCCATTATTAGTAAACGAAATTTTTAAATATGTGTCGAAGGGAGCATCTTCTTTAATAAAAGGCAGAAAAACCATGCACTTGAATCCATTTGATTATTTTAGCATATTCGCCATTTCCAATTCAAACAATAACGATCTATTGTGACTCATAAGAAGGCAAGAATGCCTCAGGCTGGATTCAGATCATGGAAATTCTCAATGCAAATTACCTTGCTTAGCTACCGCTACAAGCTATGCACGTTCTTCATGTTGCATTTATTATTTACTTTCCTTACATTACATTTCAGGCAATGAACCATTATGAGCAAGCAGCAGATTTCTTCCGCGGTGAAGAATCCAATAGGTAAGGTATTACTGTAGAAAATATCTTCACATTGTATGAGATTTTATTTTTTACACATATTGTCATACTATAGTTTGCAATTTTTTATTATTATTATTATTATTATTATTTTCATGGGTAGGACTCCAGAGTTTTATTTGTTGCTAGTCAAATAATTAAGAAGGCAATAAATCAACAATAATTGCCGTCTAATTTCATTTCTCCCTCTTGGGGAAACTTTCTTCCCACTTTGAACAGTAATTCTTAACCAATTGTTTCTACTGACTCGTGGCATATTTCATCCCATACTGAATAATTTTATACTACCAGTTGTTTCTTTTCAGATTCATGTTTTACTACCAGAGACATTTCTTTAAACTTTCAAGTTCTACTACCAAGGACTTTTCCCCTAATTCATGTTCTTGAATTTTACGTTTCATTTTCGTTATACCTGTAACCGCCGTTTATAACACAGATTGGCATTACATGTTGTGTTATATCGTTGGCCGTTCTGACAAAAATAGCCCAGGGCTATTGAAACAGCTGTAAACAATTAAATTTATTATTCAACTGTGTTAATTTGTTGACTTTCTCAATTATTTTAATAGTGTGTAGTGTCGTTATCAAGTTATGTCAAGTTGTTGCTGGTAATTGTTGGAGAGAAGTGATGTTTAGGTTCAGATATAGTTTCTGGTTCACTGTGAATGTAAATTTAGTTTCCGTACTGGTATATCTAATTTGCATTTGTGGGGCTATGTCCATGTCATATTATTCTTTGCCATAAGGAATTGAGGAAACGGAGCCATTTGTGGAAGCACCCTAATATGTGTAAAAGAAATTTAACATCATGCACAAATTGGAGAACAACGTGCTTTATTATCCAATGGGGGGGCCTTGAGCTCCTCCCTTTCTTATGCCACTGGTGACAGTGGTCAGTCATATGCTCATTGGAAACAATTGTTGGGTTATTTTTCAACACTCATTACCTGTTAATGTTATTTATGCTCAAACTTTTTATTCGTTGTGCATGCTCTACGTTGACGTATATGTGTATATTTACTGTAATCGCTAATTTAATCTGATAAGCTCCCTTTTTATATTTTAGCTCTGCTAACAAGTGTATGCTAAGTGTTGCAAAATATTCATCTCAATTAGAGCAATACGAAAAGGCCATTGATATATATGAGCAGGTATAAAACTACTCATCATCAGTTTTACGTTTTATATCATAGATATTATCTTTTGACCACTATGCAAAATCCTGTCCATATGAATACAGCCACACTTCAAAATCTACCCTGAAACCACAACGTGTTTGGTTTATATTTTGTGTTTAATTTTTTGTTTATCATTCAAAAATGTTTTAAATATATAAACTTTTTTTTTTTTACAGATTGGCGAAGCTTCATTGGCGAGTCCATTAATGAAGTATAGTGCAAAAGAATATTACTTCAATGCCTCACTTCTTCATATGTGTGTCGATGTTACTAATGCCCAGGTATAAACCATTGATTTCTTGATATAATTAGTCCTAACGTTATACTGATTTGCACACTGTACTTTGTATAAATGGCTAATAGAAGTATATACACACACACTTGTGTATTATTCTTGATGCACTGATACTGTTCGTTCACGAAAAGAAGTCCGATAGAACAGTTATAAATAACGGGAGCTATTGTCACAAACGGGCAAGTTAATTACAACAGAGGAGGACTACAATTTCAGAACTGGCTTTTGGTGAATGTTTGTTGGCGCCAAAATCGAGTTCTGAAATTGGTCCCCACTCTGCTGCAATGGGATAGGCCGTTTATGACGTCACCTCCCGTTATTTCTAACTGTTCCACCGGACTTCTTTTCCTGAACAAACAGTATGTTGTTGATCATCATTCTGGAGTTCTGGAACACTGGGTCACGAAATCCTAGAGCGACAGTAAAGTCAGATGAATATGCAGAGCAGATGAGGTTGAATAAAATTAGTCATGTAGTAGTGTTGAATGAAAATTATCGTTATTGAAATGACGAAAACTTGCATTTGATCACATATTTTTGTGTTTTAGATCGTAATGTTAACCCAAGCGTTGATTTACTGGTTATGGGGGGGATTGCACCCCTTTTATCTTGTTCTATATGTTGCTGTATGCAAGTTCTTATGAGTTCTAGCTGGCAACCTAGCATCACAATCTTAAAGTGCTTCCTGTTGGCATATCCTTGAAGTTCCATTTTTTGCTGGGGGTGATTATGTTCCGTAATTTGTGTAAATTCTGGGAATTTCAACTTGCCTCTTCCGGGATTTCTTTTTAAAAATTACAAAAATGTTATTTTGTCTCCTATAATTTTTTATATTCCTTTGGGAATCAGTGTCCTTGCCAAAAATATTACGTAACTTTTCAGGGAATTTTCTGTTACGTTCAGGGAATCTGGTTTAGGCTTAGTCACCCTTGTTTTTATCATTAACCCATCCAAAGTTCGCTGCTTTGTCATCTACCTCAGCTCTGCTACCAAGAGAAATAGAAGCCTTCTGTTTGTGTCCACTAAGTTAGTGTTTCTCAACCTTTATGTGGCGGCAGCCCAGTAAATTCTCTTTTTATAAGACGAGGGCCCAGCCGCAACAAATTTACTCGTAAATACCTTCCTATTTTTTTAAAAGTCATATATATGAAGCTATTGTAAGTGTGAAAAATTAATTATGGTATATAATCATAAAAAAATATCAGTTCCATCCTCCTATTAATATACATTTTGCTGATACTTGCTAATCATTCACTTGTATTTGCAGTATAGATGTTATTCGTTCAGTTTTAAGAATAAAGGATGCACCACGCATTATTGTAATTGGCTTGCAAGCACTTTTTATGAGCGATATACTCTTTCTCAAATGCCAAACGATTTCGATATTTTAAAATTCTCAATCGTTCATGAGAACTCACATATTTAAAAATAAACAACTCGATCATTGGCAGTTGCTGCATATATGTTATTAAGGCATTTTGGGTCTGGACTTCCAGACGCCTTCGCGACTATTATTCTTCTCAGAATATTTCCACCAAATATTTATGGGAAAAAAGCGGATAAAACTAAAATAACCAACTGTGGAAAAATCTTTCATGGTCCGGTATAATTGATACCATGGCCCGGCAGTTGAGGAACACTAAGTGACAGTACAGTGTTATCTGGCAATGGATAACTATCTAGAGGCCTTGAAGTATTGCCATGGCGATGTGTTTGTCTAGTGTGCCGTTATCTAGGTTTTGATTCCTAATTGTACCCAAACTGCGTTTACCAACTAACTTCTCACTCTAGTCCAAAGGTTAATTCCCTGGGGTATAAAAGATTTGTATTTTTCAAAAACTTGAGGTTCCGACGTACATAAAGCTCCAAAAACATAAAGCTCCGAAACATAAAAGAAGTTTGGTTTTACACAGCATGGCTTTAGTCATCCTTGTTTCCATAGAATACAAAGAGAGAAAGCGATAATGAATATACAGTAAAACCTTCTTAAGGTGCCCACCCTAGATTCCGTGAAAAAGTGGCCGCTCAGAAAAGTGGTTTCTTAATCGAGGTCTGTGAGGAGGCAGGGGGATAATTATAAAATTAAGCAGAAAGCTTTTGAAATCACCTAAGTGGTAAAATTTGTAGCATGCAACGTATAAAGTTAATAAATATAAGTTGGTAATTCTAAATCTTAATTGCAAATTGTGAAATGTACAACTTTTAAAAAAGGAATGACCTGATAGAGGAAGGGCTCTGAGCCCTGCGGTGGCCCCGTATGGTAACGCATTTACTTAGTGTACCGTTAATCCAGATTCGATTCCCAACAGTGCAGAGAACTCTTACTCGGGGATCTTATGAAGATCACACTGCTCACTGTAGTCCGGGGTTTGGTTCCCTAGGCTTTAAGAGGTTTGGATTCCTCAGAAAATTGTAGGTCCAGAGGTTTGGATTTCTTGGAAATTTGTAGGTTCAGAGGTTCGGATTCCTCGGAAAAAAGTATGTCCCGGTAAATCTTACCAGTTCTCTTGTATAAAAAGTGGTTACTTTATTCAAGTGGTCAATTTATCAAGGTGTTCACTTTAGCAGGTTCCACTGTATGTATATATATTTATATTTAATAATGAACAAATCTTGAAGGGGAAGATCAGTACTAAATTGTTTATCTCATTCAAATCGGAAGGTAAACACATAATGAAATTCCCTTCCCTTCTCAATCTCCAGAATGCGGTCGCTTCTAAAGGAAGAGTGATTTTTGGAGGTCTCTGAATGGAGCTAAATTTAGCATTGAGTCCATAAGGAAAAAATACGTACGGAGAAAAGATGATCGTTCAGAGGGGATTTACTATATGCTTAATCTACACTTCGGTTCCAAGCTCCGATTAACTTTTGTTAGCTTGATATGTTTTGTTATTATTTTATTCTATAATTAAGCACTCTGTAGCATAGGCCTAGGCAAAAGGTTCGTAGTTGGGGGTTGTGGGCTCAATGAAAGGGTTACAGAGCTACAACTCATATATTCCTATGTTAAATATACAAAATTTCATTGCAATGGGGGGTTACAACCTCCAAATTCATCTCCTGGCTATGCCTATGCTCTGTAGTTTTCTACTGTAAAGCATATCCACGTAACATGTTCTGATAATCATTAATCCATGTTTCAAGTTACAACGTTACTTAATCCACCCTGCACGTTTTTCGGTTTTAATTAAAGAGCTGATGAAAGGCAAATGCTAACATTTTTAATTATTATTAACTATTATGATCTACTTAACATTTTTTTTCCCCACATTTCAGCAAGCTATGGGAAAATATGCGGAAATATGTCCATCTTTCCATGATTCCAGGGAATGTAAATTTGTCCAAGTAAATATACCATATATTCCACTTATTTTATTGCATATTGTGTCGTTACAGTTATACACATTAACCCCTTTTACACGACTTTGGAAGACGTAGCATTTTCTTATCTCCTTGTATTTAGAATAATACAGTAGGAACTCTAATCCGGCACGTTTGGGACCACAGCCATGCCGGATTATCAATTTTGCAGGATTATCGAACGTTAATATGGTTTTAACGGGAATACCAAAGAAAAATTAATACAGTACACTGATATTTAAAACAAGTTATAATGAGCTTCTGTATGGCAAGAAAAAATACACATCAGCGTTACTGTTTAAAAAAATCTCTGACTGATATTACACTACCTACGTTATTCGGATCTTTTCTTCAAAAAAACGTTACAGATTATACACAAATTTTTGAGGTCTGCAGAGTTATAGCTTTTGTTGGATTCGGCAAATGTATTTAATGCATCAGGAGCCTATTTTCATGAAACTTTAACTTCATCTGCCATGTTTCCTTCTTCATCCAACCTTATGGACAAGATCAGTAAATGCCCGAATCCACCCGAAAAAAAATGAATGTGAGCATCTTGATCGATGCCGGATTATAGAATGTGCCGAACCAAAGAATGCCAGATTAAAGATCTTGTACAACACTCAGTACGGTAGTAAATTATTGTACCGTTAATACAAGTTTGATTCTCAAGGGTGCCCCCCCCCAAAAAAAAATAGCACCACCCACCGACTAACTATTCTCTGTAGTCCAATGATTGATTCCCTAGTTTTTTAGCAGTGTGATTTCCTCGGGAAAATGTAGGTCCGCTGCCCTACAGTGGCATATGGCATAATGATATTATATTTGTCCACCATTCTATTAACTCTAATTCGTTTTCCAATGGCATCAGAGAACGCATGCCATTTTTACCTACCTGCTGTAGTTCGGGGTATGATTTCTTAGGCAGCAAAGGTATATTCATCAGAAAAACATAGGTCCCAGTACAGCATGACCTTTGTTGTTCCTGCACCACAAAAACATGAACATTGTAAAATATTCTGAGTTTACTAGCGCTCATAGCAAGCTGTATGTCGTATATATGTTGATGACTGACACTGGTTTGTTATTAGCACGGCTGCCAAGAGCCAATATGGGCCCCCACGACTCCTTCCCTGGGCAGTAGTATAAATATTTTTTCTTTTTGGGGGAGGGGGTTGAACCCCGGAATGAACAAAAAGTATGAAATAACAACGCATTTTTTTTTGTACTTATTACTTAATTTACAAGATCACTGCTTGAAAAATAAACTAACGTAAGCTCCTTTTTTTTTTTCAACAGGCTAATGAAGAATAATTAAAAAACTGTACATTAAAGGTGTACAAAATTTTTTTTAATCTAGATTTAGAAAACTATTTTTCTAGTCTTCCGACTAGCAGGGAGACCACACACACACACACACACGCACGCACAGCATAGGTCCCTGCCAGCATGGATCCCAGGGCTGCAGCTCCCACTGTTCTCTCTCTCTCGTCGGCTTTGTTTATCAGCCTTTGATGCTATGAGAGACAGGTAATCATTGTCATACAGAAGGGGTCAACATTTTATCACTTCATGTGTTATGCTAAATTTGTAAATAAAAATTACATTGTACTCGGTACTGATATTTAGCTCTGTGTGAGCTGTGCATGTATTGAAAATTATTTAAGGGTAAAAAGTGTTTAAGTGAAAGTTAATACTTTTTCTTAATTTGGTTATTAAGAAAAATTAGTTTTAATGCAATCAACATGAATGATGGAAAATATAATGATGTATACTAAGTTCAAAGGAATGAAATTTGTTTTGTTTATAGACCTTGTGTGAGAAGCTTGAAGAACAGGATATCGATGCTTTTACCGAAACCGTCAAGGAATACGATTCCATCTCGAGGCTGGATTCTTGGTATACTAATATATTGTTACGGATCAAGAAGCAGATGCAAGAAGCTCCTGATCTCTGTTAAGCAGATTACTATACTTCTAAGCACCGTTTATCCCTCTCGCAATGCTACTTTTCCAATAGAGATCCGTTTAAAGCATTCCAGGCTGATGTTCACTGCAATGTCTTTCGCATTTTTTTCTTCTTTTTTTCACGACATAGAGTCTCGGTTTGAGCAATATCTGATCACTTCGATCACTGAAACTTTTGCCCCCTGAAATCTTATACAGTAACTAGTCTGCAAATGCCTTTAGGTTGACTTGTATCTATATCATAACTGCTTGAAGTTACATGATGTCATTTCATGTCACATTGTGCGTATTTCTGTCACATAAATGTGTATATGCATACCCCAAACATTTTTTTTTAAATGTTCATTAGGATATGTATATTTTGAGCAGTTGTTCTCCATCTCTTCCTCTTTTGTAAGTATTTGGTGTTTTTTAGAAACGTCCCTTCAGGGTTCCTATGCAACTGTCAGGGAAATTGAAGTCACCCCTGACAGCCAGGGGAAAAACGAACTTTTTTGGTCAGACCTGGAAAAGTGGGTGAAAACCTTTCTAACCTGTTCTGAATGGCTAAATTTCGTGCGACCATGAGGCTATTTTCCCTGAAACTAAAGTTTAAAATTGAAAGTTTTGTTTGCGATCAGTCAGGGAATTTTGTCCAAAAAGTTAGGGAAAAACCTGCTAAATTGAGGGAATCGTTTTCTCCATGGCGAGTGGGATCCCTGCTCTTTCTGGAAGCTGAGGGGAAGTTTTAGTTTACAATGTGTGTGTTCCATGTGATGTGCCTGGGTTGTCTATATCCAACCTATGGCCCGCCAAATAATTTTGACTTGACCTGAAAAGGAACTGAAGTAACTTTTTAAATTTTGTTTGTAATTTCAAGAACTCCCTGCTGTCTGCCCTAAAAGAAATTCAGATGACTGGCAATGCTTTTTGCTACAGTTATGTTATTTTTTACGTCAAGAGGTTGCATCAGATTGTTTGAGTTATGCCATGTGGCTCCATGGAGCAAATTTAACTTATACATAGCTCCTTCTCAAACCTGTACACTGGAAAAGGTCAAAACGACCACTTATTTAGAGTGTTCTCAATTTTATGTTTTATTAAAATAACTCTGGGTAAATTAATTTGGCATAGTTTTTTCCACCGTCTAAAATTTGGTATTGCTTGGTTGATAAAGAAAAATTTTAAAAAAAAACGTAAGAATATTCGCAAAGGATATCTTTGTTAGGGGCTAATTTTTATGTTCTAGTATTATTTTTATAACTAGTCAAAAATTATATACCTTTTCTGAAACAACTGAATAATAAAATAGTAATTTGTTGGACAAAAGTAATAAATTTTTTCAAATAAAAATTCTACCCATACTTACATTATGTAGACATAAAGTTCAATGCATTATCAGTTCTTGATATTCAAAATTATACGTCTTATCTTTGTATTATGTTAGGAGTAAGTATAGTCAAGGGAAATTGTCCCTGCAGTGATAGATAACACAGTCGTCTAGTGCAGGGTTCTCCAACATACAACCTGCGGACCACAATCAACTGTTTGGAATGAAGAACAAATCTAAAAAAAAAAAATTCGATTTTATTTTCAGAAATTGAGAAAAACTGCATGTGTGACTCCTTCCCATATCGTAAGTGAACAAATAAATAACCGGAAGAAACTCTGAAGAGAGAATTTTTGTAATTTTTTTTACGAAACTCGCCGAAACCTCTAGCCTGCGAGATCTGTGAAAAATTTGTAAGTGGCCCGCTGCCTAAAAAGGTTGGACAGCCTTGGTCTAGCATGACATTAACTTGTATTTGCCCAGCAGTGGAAAAAAAAGGGGGTTTACTGAAATGAACTGCAATAGAACCTGCTTAAAGTGACCCACCACCTTTGGGACTGGATTCCAATGGTCACCACGGACTGGTGATCACTATACATAACGGACTTTGGTATAGGCATGAATAAGTCCCTACCAGGTCTCTATTTCATAAAGTGGTCACTTTATTGAGATGGTTACTTTACCAGGTTCCACTGCACTTGCTGTAATCCAAGGATTCCAATACAACATTACCTTTCCCTGTCTTTGCATTATGAAACATAAAAACAAGTTGACTGAGGAAATTATTGTTTTTACTAAGAAGGTCGGAATGACAAATGTTTACTCTAGTTTCTTCAGAACTTTTCCAGCTAATCAGATATACATTACAGGTAACACTTCTATTTCTTAAATTGTTAAATAACTTTGTTATCTTAGAGCAGCGGTCACCAACCTTTCAGACCTCACGGACCACTAAATTCATAATTTTAAATCCCGCAGACCACATTCCGTGAATTTAGTGCAATATAAAGGCAAAAATTGTCATTCAGAATATGAGAATTTCTTAGAATATTATTTTTGTTTTATTATTAATAAAACATTAAAAATGCAAATAATGTCCAGATTTTTCTGCAGACCACCAAAATTTTCTCGCGGACCACCGGTTGGCGACCGCTATCTTAGACCATATTTTCCAAATTTTGTGATATGACTTTTTTGAGTGCCATACAGGTTTGGCATGATCTAATAAATCTTGCCAAAGAGAGAAGAATATTATACTATGCCACAGACTTCTTCGTCATATTTGGAGCTAAAAATTTGTGCCAGAAATAAGCGAAAAAGATAGTGGTCTAGAACATATGCTCAGAAAGAAACTTAACAATGTAGACAAGCATAAGACTTAACAAAACTTCCCTAACAAATTCCCACGAAAAGATCAAAACCATGTCGAGAACTTTCAAAAATGAATTTAAAGAGAAGAGGAGAGTAAAGCATGAGAGAAAAGCAAGAACCTCACAAGGGGGAAAAAATATAACGGAAGTGAATATTGTTTTGTAAAAGCTCTATATCACTCCCCCCACCGCCACTAATTTATCTTCCCACATTTTTACTTCATAAATTTGCATATAAAGACAGCCGTTTTTGTACCTTTTTAAGAATTTTTTTATTTTTTTTTTAACTTTTTTTTGAATATATAGGGATGCTACGGGAATTTATTTAGTGATCAAGGATGCCATGTGAAATGATTTAGCAACGATTGGTTTTGGACTAATAAAATATTGATTTGTTTTCATTTAATTGATTAAATCGACTGCATAGACTTCTAATTTATTGAATTCATTTATTTATCTTGATCTTCATCTTGCATAATTGGGCTTCCCCCCGCACACACACACTGCGTAATGTTCCCCAACTGGGGGTTGACTACATGAGGCTTGTTAACTTGTAAATTACTCCTGACATCAAAGCTACTTGCTATATTAATACGGATAATACTACGATTTGTTTCTTTTATTGCTGTTGTCAGGTGTTTACTCCGTATGATTATTCTTACTAGTCCGTTTACTCAGCTGAATCTAAACTTTAATATGTTTTGGTTTAGTGATGTTTTACTTCTGTTCTGTGTACTGTAATTAGCTCGTCTTTACTGTTTATATGATATTGACATTGATGGTGGTTCACTTGTTTCCCCAACATTGTTTACATTTCACAACTTGTTAACGTTCTACTGAAGATCATTATTAGAGATTATTTCCTGCATTGTACTATACGTTCGGCAAACTCAACTTAGCTACATGGGTATTCCTAATATTCGCAACGTTTCGAGAACTACTGTTCCCTTCATCAAGCGAAAGTGTCAAGGAAGTGTAGGTGTTCGGTATTTATACCCCAACTTTGTTTTTTCCCAAAGCTATCCCGCACTCGGGTTTTCCCCCCTGTCTGAATCTGGATTTTCTAAGAACTGTCCCGCACTCGGTAATTCCCCCTGTCTGAAACTGGTTTTCCCCCATCTCCTAGCAAAAATGCGGTAAGGTTCAGGCATCGATTTTGCGATGTTCATCGCCTTACTTCGCATTCGAAAAGTCTCCCAAGACTCCAGAAAAAGTCTACAATAGCGAGAAGTTACATTTTTATGAAGAACTTTTGTACTTTTCCAATCAGGAACATGACCTTTCTCCCAGGCATGTTCTGCCAGAAGATTAGTCATCTCACCTTTCTCCACAGCACGATGATCTTCATTTTTAAGTGTACAAACAGTTCTTCCCGTCTCGCCAGTGTATACTTTTTCGCAGTCTTTGCAGGGTATCTGGTAAATTGTTCCAGTCAATTTACCCGTTGGAACTCACATTTTTGCTAAGAAATGGGGAAAATCAGTTTCAGACGGAGGTGGGGGGAGGGATTACCAAGTGGGGAACAGTTCTTAGAAAATCCAGATTCAGGCAGGGGGAAAAACCTCCGAGTGGGAGATAGCTTTGGGGAAAAGTAAAGTTGGGGTATAAATATCAAACACATACACACATACACTTCCTCGACACTTTTGCTTGATGAAGGGAACAGTAGTTCTCGAAACGTTGCGAATATTTTTGCAGATGGTAAATGTCTTTTACCTTCTTCATTTGTATTTCGTATATTCCGACCAGTGTCAAATTTTACTAGTTAAGGGGGTGGGTGGGACTCAAAAATGGCCCCAAGAAACATGACATTTATGGACGGCCCCTAATGATGAGTTTTGGGGGGGGATGTATACTGTTTTCACTCCCTCCCCGCAATGCCCCCTCAATCCAACTGAAGTAAATAATACATAAATTGATATTTGGTATTTAATGATAACAGCAACTTTAAAACATGCTCGCCTATTTTTTCTCCACACAGTCACCAGTTATGAACCCAGGGGAGTGCATTACGCGGATATATGCCCCAACTCTACAAATTAAAAAATATATATATATATAAGCTGGCCACAGCTGCCTGTCGTTTTACAGAGTTTGGGTCTAACCCCTATTCCAAATAATTCAAACAGTTTTTATGTCCCAACCACCGGACTTACATGAAAGTTGACATTATTATTTTTTTTTTTAATGACATGAATGCGTGCACCTGGAATAGGGCTTTCGAAGTTGAAGCTGCCCCCCCCGGCCGGATTTTTCAACGTGAAAAGTGCTATTAATATTTAACGAAAAGCATTGATTTGAGTACGGCTTACCTGCCCTCTACCACCGCCCTCCCTCTGGAAAAATAAACAAATTAAAAAATAAATGTAGGTACTATGCTTTGAACCGTTTGTTGGTTGGAGACATCAATCATATAATAAATAACACTTATTAACACTTGGTGTCAGGACAAAAGGTTACTGAATTGAAACTTTATAGGATGGTGTATGAAAGATGTCGGGTGCATATTCAAAAAATGTATAACAATACCTCCCGCCGTCCGCCCTCAAGGCTTTTGAAAGAGAATTTTCGGCAGGGAGGGAAATGGGATATTTGGAAGTAACAGCGATAAGCTGCCAATTCTAACGAACTCTTGCATGTGGATCAGTCTAGACGCTTAAGGATACTGAAAATTTAACTTCCGTTCATGGTAACACGGTCAGCTTCCATAATGTAGCCAGGTTGAGTTTGCTGAGAATATAGAAAAACTCATTTGGTTACCTGACTGCAGTGAGAAGTCCATTTGTTTGTTTACTCAGTTGACAACATGTTGCTTGTTAATTGTCTACTAGAATTTATTTGTTATTGATATGATAAGAAAATTCTCACTAGTTTACCTAATTGCAGTTGGAATAGCATTTCTTTGTTTACTCAGTATTATATGTACGTGATGCATTGCTTTATGCCATTGCTTTAGTTTACTGATATTCCATGCGTACAGTGTGTTCCTATAATATCTTGTTAGTTCACTTCACAAGTGTTCATAGGATTGTAATGAGTGCTTAGTATGAAACAATATAATACTCTTCATCGTCAGATTCCTATTGTTAGCAATTTTGCATAAGATGTTTGTTAGCTATATCCTCAACTACTCTTTTACCGTTAACATGGATTTGCTTTGGAATGACCGAAACAAGATTTTCTGAGTTCAGTGCTTAACATCATATTTGCAGCCGAACACTTTACATGATGAAAGTAGCACGGCAAAGTGCTTTCATTTATGACTATTTGGTGGTGTGATTCGTCATGCAACTTCATTCAATAACTCTATTCAATAAGCTATGCAATTCCTTTAGATGGTCCTGCAATTCCCTCTGTCACCTTATGTCGTTGTTGTAGAATGTGCCATAATAATTATAAAAAAAACTACTCTGTTGAAATATACCTGAACAGTACTATATTTGCTAAGCTTTTTGTTAATTTTGTTGAGTAGTACTGTTCAAATTCGTCGGAAAGCTTCAGGTTTTGACACAGCATAATCATAGCTGTCCTTTGCACCATCAAACCGTAATAAATAGAAGAAACTACAAATCAAAAATGATTACAAATAGGAAGGTTTCACTTTGGCCATTATCGATGTTTCTGAGTACACTACTAGATTCAATTTCTTGTGAACTTGGCTGTGTATCCATTGGCGTATGCAGGGGGTGTGTGTTGATAGGGATTGTGACCCTCCCATTGCAATGAAATTATGTATATTTAACATAGGGCTGAGTTGTAGCTGTGTAACCCCCCCCCCTTCTCATTGAGCCTATAAACCCCCTTATGAACTTTCTGCATATGCCGATGTGTGTACATCAATGTATTATGTTTTGGGGTTCATGTTATATCAATTCTGTCTCTGATTACCCAACGTACAGCCAAAACGTTAAAATAGAGATAAATAATGTAGAGAGATCTATAATTAGGCTCTTACCTTTGACAGACTTTCTCAATATTTTGCGGAACTCTTGTATTCCATTCAAATTCATTATTGAAGGGGAAGAAATTTGTTGATAAATGCTGACAAACCATGGATTGGAGATGCGATAATTTTTATATAGGAATGCCCCGAGATCTGAAAACCATTTTATGGGTAGAAAGGCTGCATTATTTGACCAGCACCTCGATTACTGTCGTATAGGTGGCACTGATTATTCATGCCTACTACCATGGATGCAGTTTAAACAGTGACTGAATTTTTCTTCTCAGTTATTGATTAAGGAAATTCGGAATCAAGCAGAAACAATAGAGATGGAATTGATCATTAAAAATATAACTGTTCCACACAAGGCAAAATATTGTAAGCTCTAAGTGATCTAACAGTTCCTATGAATTTCAAATCTGAAGCTTTCTCTTCCAAATATTAAATCTGATAATTATGTTTATATACCTGGATAGGTAGAAACAATTGTGTATAGTGAAATAATGTCACTTCATTATCCAAAAGGTGCTACAATTTCCAAAAGCATTTATTTTATATTATTATATTTGTGTAAGCAAAAGAGATTTGTTTTCTGATATGCACCTTTTCTGTAGATACAAATTGTTGCAGCACATCCGCCTATTTTTTAACTTTTATAGTTTGGTGACAGTAATTGCATGTTATCGCTGTTAGAAAAGAAAAACAACACTGAGTATCTCACAAGCGAAGATTTTGTTTTCAAATTTCTCCCGGTGAGGAGAATGCTTGTATCTATGTAATCACTTGTTTTATTCCTTTAAAAGGAGACTTAATATATATATCACAAGATTAAAGTTTTTGTTTATTTATTTTTTATTTTTTTGTTTAAATTATACAGTCCACTTTATTTTAACTATTCTTTTCCGGTTTGAGCTTCGATATTTTATGTTCATTTTACTCTGACTCGAAGAATCATAAAATATTGATGCTCGAATCGCGAATGAATGGCTAAAATAAAATGAACTGTATAATTTAAATAAAAAAATAAAAACTTTGATCTTGCGATGCATTAAGCCCTTTTTTAAAGATATAAAACAAGCAATCACATAAATACAAGTGTTCTCTTCGCTGGGAGAAATTCGAAAACAAAACCTTCTCTTGCAAGATAATCAGCATTATTCTTCTTTTCTAACAGCAATAACACACGACTGCTGCCACCGAATTACAAAAGTTTACAATTAGGCAAACATGCTGCAACACTAATTATTATCTATATTTTACAAATAATTATTTGTAATTTCTATTCCTTTTCACTCTGTGTAAATGCCATTTACTTAAGCTATTGTCAATATCACTCGATTCTCGGAGTTAGATTGCAAATTGTGAGTGTTCAAGTCCTAGTTCACATTCCAAACAATTCACATTCAAGTTAAGCCTCAATTTCTGTACGGAAGTGAACCTGGAAAAAGCGGTAGCAAATACGTTGCTTTGAAATTTTTTTGCCTTAAATGGTACTCTATTTCTGTAAATATGGTATACAATACAAATATGTATTTGATTTTCATTCCAATTCACAAGATTTTGCAGAAGAATGGGGTTAGACACCCTCTCATTAAAACTTAGGGTCAAAAATCCCTCCCTAGAACATACTGGTCAAAACGCCTGTGTTTGACTCCAGTTTTAAGAAAATGGGTTTAAACATAAGGGTTTTAATATAAAGTAACAGGCATCCCTTATTTGGCCGCACACTAACATGTTCTTTCACCTCAAAAATCCAACCAAACAACTGTGAAATAAAAAGAAGTAATGAAACTTTTTCTTTTTTCAAATTGTCAAAAAACCTTGATCGTTAGAAGC
>QLNU02003225.1:45273471-45289270 GCA_006491805.2 Dysdera silvatica | reverse complement strand
TTATATATTAATTTGTTATAATAATTATACACTAGTTTGTTATAATAATTATATACTAATTTGTTATAATAATTACATATTAATTTGTTATAATAATCGTGTAATTTTTTTATGCAGGTATCGACTTTGATATATACACTGGTACGTGAGCATTTTAATTTTATGTTTAAAATTCAAATTTCATTGATGACTCAATTTCCATCCTTTTTGTTTCCTAACGACATTGTAAAGTTGTCCCGTGCCTGGAAAACTTCCGGAAACAAACCGAATTTAATCAATAGGAAGTCCTCCCTGTTCCCGAAGTACACACTCATACCTGCATTAGGTACACAACTGGTGGCAACGGGACGGACAGCCAATGAGAAGCGAGCATTAATCGACTGGCGGCTCCACTCTGTCTTTATTTCCTGCGGACGCACCTGGTCCGCAGAGACCCCGTAGCGTTGTTTTTGTTTTATAAAAGGGTCTGTTGCGTAGGCAAACTAGGAAACACTCTCCTGAATACAAATTGCAAATTCAAACGGTGAGTTTAAATTCACAAATTTGATATTGTTGCGTAATTTTAAAATTATTTTAAATATTATTAAATTCATAATTACAATTTTGTCGCATGTTTTATGGGCAAAATTCGTCAATAATTTTTAAATATATTAAGTAATTACAAAATGATAGTGTGCTATTTGATTTTGAGTCAGTAATTTAGGTCCTATGAATATTATGTTATTTTAAATATGATCCGAATTACTAATTAAATTCATTAAGATTTCTGTTATATTTAGTATCAATTCACATATATATATATATATATATATTTTTTTTTTTTTTTTATTTAATTACTAATAAAATTTTCCAGATCATATTACAGAAAATCAAACCGTTTATTATGGGCTAAATTATTAAAAGTAATATATTAATTACAAAAATAAGTTTGATTAATTTACTAACTCTAGTTTTATCAAATAAGATTGATAAAAAAGCAAATAATCTGAAATTAATTAAAGTGGCTAATTAATAGGATCTATCGTTTACGTTTCTTTGTTTTTTCCCTCTTCGGCGTCAGACAGCTTCGTATGACATCGGCGTTTCTATTCTTTGCCATGTTGAGTGTCAGATTAAGGCCTTATGCCCTTGAGCGTTTTCACCTTTATTCTTTACCTTGATCTTCCCTTTTTTGTTGTGTAATTCTGCTTTCCATATTATTTGCAGTAGATGATTTTCTTCTCTTGTCAAAACATGCCTCGCCATCCAAGTTTTTCCGCCGATCTGCTCTATTACATTTGTTTTAATTGTTCCACGCCCTGTACTATGTTTTCCGTCGCTTAGTTACCCCAAGAAACATTAGAAATCACTTCTTCCTTAAGTAAGTTTTCAAGCATTACGTAAGCAATATTTTGGCCATTTTATACCCCTCTCCCTCGTAAGCAAAAATTAACATTGGCTAACAGGAAAATAAGCACAACAGCAATGCCCTCTCTCCCCAAAGGTACTTACGTAATACTTGAACTCCCTAAGCATCAGTGCATACATATACACTGATGTCCTAAATTAGGGGGACCTGGGACCTTTAAAATTCAAAAATTAATGAAATTTACGGTGGTTTTTGACAAGTTTTCCCAGAAAATGTAAAACCAATTCAAAATTCTTGATCAACAATAACAAGCCATCTGTTTCGTGTATATGATCAGGGCCGTTTCTACAATTAGGCCAGAGCAGGCGACCGCCTAGGACGGTAAAATTTTAGGAGAGGCAAAATGACGTGAAAAAATTAATTTTAAATTAAACAAGGAACAAATGGGCAAATGAGGAGAAAAAGGGGAAAAATTAAAACATCGAATTCTTTTCAAAAGCATACGGGACAATTACTTAATAAGTCTTTACTTTGACGAATGTAAAAATGTTTGATGTGTTTCATTGTCTAATTTTGCACACAAGTTCTTTTATATCTAATACATTTAAGCCTTCTAGCTCTGATAATACAACGTTGTGTTTTGAAATATTACTCCGTCAATATTACAGTTTTCAAAAATATAAAATGTTGAAATTAAACAATTATAACATGTAGCAATTGTTTTACTATTCACAATATTCTAATATTACAAAATAACTAATATAAGTTTAAAATATAAATATAATTAACGGGTTTAATGATTAAAAGTATAATAGAACATTTACATTGTTGTACCGCTGGATGTTGATGGTGGCCACCCATTGGCACTTCATTGAAAAATTAGGTGGCAAAACAACTGGTCCACATTTGTACTCTGGACTTATCGGAAAACACATTCAAGGATGCAAAAAATTACCATTGTCAGAATTCCTGAAAATTCAGTGCATAGTTCCAAAAGTGAACAAGAATATCCTAAGCAAAAATCAAAAATATTTGCACGAAATTTCACTGGCCATCCACTCAGGTGTTTGTCCTCCAGATCTTGGCATCCGCAACCCTGGACTGCTAAGCCATTCCAGGTTGTTGACAACGGTTAATAGAGTCCTTAGACTATACGTTGCTTCCTCAGACCCATCTTCAAATCTTATTCATATCACAACGTTCATCCTGAAAGTATACTCACCTCTATGGTTCACAATCAAAACCCAACCATTAATACTTTAAGACCTAAAACGTGTGTGCCAATGCATTCAGGCTTCCAGATACTTACTAAATCATCCCAAAACAATCAATATCTAGTAATCCAAAACAAAGCCATCTTTGCCCATCCTGAAAATCTTCTTCTAGTTATGGTTGAAGACGAAAGACAGCAGGCCAGAAAGCTTGCTTTGAAGCGCATTTTAAAAGCCAGGGAAATACCAGAGAAATGCAGATCCGTATGTACGTTCATCACTCCTGATTTAAATTTTGATGCAAAAGACTAGACAAGGTTGATCATCTGGTCATCAACGAAAATTACCTGTCCTCCACTTCTAGCATCTGCTGCAACATCTGAGGAAATCTCAGACCTCATTCATTGGCAGATACCACCTTTCGATATAGGTGAATTTCCATGTAACACTCGGGCGGTTGAACGTACTTTGAAACTTGTCACGGAAGAAGCAAGCAAAGTATGTGGCTGTGAAAGCAGACGCTTTTATCACCACCTTTTGATAGGTGAATTTCTATTTCAACCGCCCGAGTGTTACATAGGCCCACCTACTTCATACTCTGTCCTGTCACGCAGGCCAGCTAGCAAAGTATGTGGCGGTGACAGCAGAGATGGTCTAATCCAGTGGTTCTAACTGATGTCCGTGACCATTGGTGGTCCGCGAAGAAGTCCCAAGTGGGTCCGTGAGACGAGTCATTATTTTGAAAAAATTCTTATGTACTTCATTATTAAAATTAAATATAAGAATGAAATTAATGGTATGTTTGTGGTTTTACAATTCGATGGAACTTCAGAAACGGTTCGTTTTAAGTAATTGTTCAATTCGTCTTAACGAAATTTCATTGTATTAGATTTTTTTTTTTCAAAAACAATTTGCTAAACACATTTTCCTCTACACAGACCCATCTCTCGCCTTTTTATTAGTCTGAGTCCATTCGTGGAATTTTTCGGAAGCGGTTCGCGGGTACAATTGAAGTGGGAAAATGGTCCGCGGTTTAAATTGCGTTGGGAAGCTACCCCGTCTAATCTCAGAGCGCCCACTTTTCGCTGTCCAATCCTGGGCTTTCTAAAAACAAGTCCAGTTCATGGGGAACCAAACTAAATCACGAGAGGTTGGTTTTCACGTCCAGCTATAGTTGGTTGGTTAGAAGCGGCGCGGTGGACTCGAAGTGCGGCCATACTCTCCCGGATGAGTTCTGTGTCGTTTTACTTTTCACTCTCATCGGAATGCAACGGGCGAAGAGTTGCACATAATAGTTATACAACCAGACGATCTGCTTAACTTATTTTTCTGGAAGTCATGGAACGTTGCCCATACGCTTTTTTTTTCACAATTTTGGCCAATTTTTCTCCCAAAAGCGACTCCTCCCTCCTTTTGGTGGGTATTTTCGTCCATCAAAGTACTATCTTCTGTCAGCTGACTTCAAATTACTGCCACAATTGGTGTTTCTTGATGTAATCCGACCAATTCTAAGGCACTTTTAATTTGTTTAAAAAAAGGTAAATTTATTGTTAATTTCTAAATTTTGGGCCTATGCGCCCTGAAGATAGCTATCCGATTCCTAAACTTCTTTTTTCACTGTGTTTATCTTGACGAGCAGCAACTTTTCCGCACTATTGCGTTTCGATTCGAGCAACTTTTGAAAATTCGGACCCACCCCACGATCAGTCATGGCTGCAGCTCAGTTGGAATAGCCCTTGGCCGGCTACAAAGAGGTCATGGGTTCGGTTCCCACCAGGCACCGTGAAATCATTCTTTTCTTTGCGAGCAATTTATCATCTAACATCCCTTTTTTTTCCAAAGGTTAACTGTTTCAGAATCATTCTTTAAATCGACTTAGAATGGGGCTCTTACATCCAAACTATGTGCAATAAAATTAGTAGAAATATAGGAATTATAAGAAATGTCAGCATTTACCTCCCTACTATAACACTTATTGATCGCCACTACTTCCTAATCTTTCTTAACCCGTTCTATTGCTTATTGATTTGGGGCTCAACAACAAAGACAAATCTTAATCGAATAACCAGGCTTCAAAAACGATTTCTTCTAGTTCTCTTATCTCACACCCCATCATTCCAACCTAATGACTTTACCCATACAAATCAATTTCTTCTTGTAGATAAATTCTTCATTCAGTATAAGATTTCGGTCTTCATATACAATTTTATAAAACACAATGCGTATCCTCGCCTTGGTTTCCCACAACTTCTTAACCATATTCACCATACTAGAAATGAAAACATCTTGATTCCAAATTATTCCCGTGCAAATCTAAGTGTGGCGCGCGCATCGATTGTTTCATCCTCAGGCATGGGACCTTATCCTTACTGAAAAATCAGATCCGAAGACATCTATTGGATTCAAGATAACTTTTTTTTATTATCTTTCTACCTTTCTTTCTTTTTCTATATTTTTTACTTTATTTTACTTATCCATAATTTTCTCATTTCCACGAATGTCAACTCATCATTCTTCCCTTGGGCAGCACGGGCCTGCTCGGATCTTGCAGTCTTCACTCGTTGCCTCCCAAACAAATCATTAAATTTATTTTATTTGTATAAATATTTTGCTTCAACGGGGTTTGGGATGAATTTAATACCGATCTCTTCGCAATTTGGTTTAAAAAGCAGTCCATGTACTGCCCCATTCCGCGAAATAACCGGTTTCGAAAAATACGCTTTAAATACGTTCGTAGGGAATTGATTGTTTGGTCGTCTGTAGCTCAGTTGGTAAGAGCACCTGTCCGGATTGTAGAAGGTCGTGAGATCGTGCCTCACCAGAAGTTTGTTTGGATGTTTTATGGCGCAAGAGCATCTGGGCTATACTGCGTCAAGCCGCACCAGAAGTAAGAAACATTTCTTTACGAACATTTCACCATCTAACCACGCCATAACATCGGCGTTAATATTACTACGCCTAAAAAACGTTGATAAAAATTATTTCTGAATTATTAAATATCGTATTTTTTTCGTACATCTATTGGACCAAACTGTAATATGATTCAAACTGAACGGAATATTTTGCATCGTATTGTAAATCATTATTACCAATTAGTAGATAGCATTAATGGATAATTTATTCGTTAATAATTAACTATTCCATAGCAACCTTTTAATTAAATGCGGTTACGAGTTTTAATAAAATACGATTTAAGAAAACTCGCTCAAATTCATCAAAACTGCTTTTGTCAATAAACGGTCTATTAATTTACAATGTTCACAATGATTTTAATAATCTCGCTATTAATTGATCGCAATGAGGTCCGTAATTACCTACCGTTAGTAAATGATCCTCCTAATTATGCACTTAATAGAACGATGTTCCTAACTAATTAATTAGTTAATTTTGCAATCGTTTACTTACTAACGATTACTGTAACTGTATACTTAGTTAGTTACTGGATGTCCTGTAACGTGTAAATGCGATAAGGGGTTAACAATACTTACTTCCCCTCCTTTAATTGATTGATTGTTTGGATTTTTTATGGCGCAAGAGCATCTAGGCTATACTGCGCCAATCCCCTCCTTTATTATTACCATTATCTCATCCATCCATCGTCGATTCACTGCTGAATGAAGGCCTCGCCAATTGTTTTCTGTACGTGTATACAGGGCCAACGAGAGGGGGGGCAGCAGGGGCTGCCGTTGGGGTCCCAGATGAAGTCTAGGGGCCCAGCTGGCAAAGACCTATGCTGTAGGGGGCCCCCGGTCCCTCCCATGCTAATCGGAAGGCCAGAAAAATTGTTCTCTAAATCCAGATTAATAAGATTTTGCACACTTTTAATGTACAGTTTTTTAATTATTCTTCATTAGCCTTTCTCGATTATTGAAAAAAATAATAATAGCAGCTTACGTCAGTTTGTTTTTTTCAGCAATGACCTTGTAAAATAATTATGTAATAAGAAAGTACAAAAAAATGCGTTCTTATTTCATACTTTTTGTTCATTTGAGGGTTCAACCCCTACTCCCCAAAAGTAATAAATATCTATACCACTGCCCAGCGAAGAGGTCACGGGGCCTGTCGAAGTAAGCCTGGCGGCCAGCGCTGGCTTTCAGCGCCCCTGTGTATATATTCTAAACAACAAATTTCTGTGCGGCCCATTGGCATAATTGGCCTAGGTGGGGGGGAAGGGGGGGGCACTAACTTTAAGAAGATCTGAGCCCTCTCAATTATACCAAGGATGTTACCCCAATCTGTTTTCTTATTTCATTCATAAAGCACATCTGATGACATTTCCTCGGCGTTTGATAATCTTCTGGAATCCAGTTGAAATTTTTTGGTTATTCGTTGTTGATTGGTTCATGGGGTAGACATAACTTGGGGGTTTAAATATAGCATAAACTCGAGGCGGGGGCATACAAACAAAAACCTAAAATTGTATGGGAAAGAGTACGACTTTGCCTCTTTTCTAAAAAAACTGGGGGGGGGGACAAGTGTCCCCTTCCGCCGCAAGATTACGCCTATGTTTATGGGATATGCTCAGCCCATTAACCTATAAAAAGTTTTTGGTACTTAATTGGGGGAGATTACGTACTTTTTCTGTACGGAAAGAAGTATAGAATAAGCTGGGTCAATAGTTTAATGTCCAACCCCACCCTCTCCTCTCCTCTTCCAAGCAGTGCACGTCGGTATTTTCTATTTCAGAAATAACCTTTTATTCGAGTTGGAAATAAAGCCCGGATTATACGCAAATGCATATGTGCATATGCAATTACATATTTTGACTCTTTTCACATTAAAACATAGAGGAAAGTGCCCTAAACCGGACCCCCATTTTGTTCTTGATTTTAAAAAAAAACAGAAAATAGTAAAAAATTATGTTTTAAAATCATGTAATATTTACTTTATAATGTTATACACCATTTACTTTTGACTTTTAGAAAATATAATTAAAAATTAGTATAAAAGAAATGTATTTTCAAAAACCTTACACTTTGACGATTTGAAAAATAGTTGCCGAAATCGGACCCCTTGTGAAAATAATTAAAATGAAAGGCTAAACAAAATTAGAAAAAGGTATTAAATCAGAGAAAACATAATCCAGTTTCAAAGTATAAGTATGATATAACAATTACAGCTTTCAGTTTTTGAAAAAAGGTACAGAATATATACAAAAAAGATGCAGAAAATGTATAATAGAATTAAATCGTTTGGCGACAAAAATCGCAGATGTACAAGTCCTTCTCAGGCCCAGCACAATTCACATGGACAGCGAGCACATAACGCACATGACCCAAAGTTCCCCTTTAGAATTCTCCGAAAATTTCCTGTCACAAAACATACACTAAGCATCATCACCTTTGGATGGGGAAACTCCCGGGAGAAGCTCCAATTCAGATGTTCCAGAGGAAACGCTGTTTTCATCTTCGGTGCTTGATTCTTTGACATTTTTCTCAGAATTTAGACTCTTTTTCATGAGCTCTTTCCCTTTTCTTGAAAGCTCTACTCCTGAACCACGTCCCCGGCTGCGAATTATTTTGCATCCTTGAGAACGATTCTGTGCTTGCTGTTCAGCTTCTTTGGTTTTTTTAACTTTTTTAATTTCCACCAATTGGGCTTTATAAGGCGTAGATGTGATGACCGTAAAACTGCAGAGCTTTCGTCTCCTATTCGATGTCCTCTTTTTAATTTTTGGAATGGGAGAGATATCAAACGGGCTTGTCTTAGAAGATGTGGAACCCTGAGGATCCTCAAGTGTAGCTGATGATAGAGGAACATCCTGATCTGCCGAAGAAGTTGATGGTTGATTTGGGTAAAACTCTACAATAACTTGTGGTTCGTACACATCACAATCTTCTCTGTTCTCTGGAAAGCTCTGATTTCCTACTGTTTGTTTCTTTAACAGAGATCCATAGAAAGAGGAATTTCGTTTTTTGTTTGCCTCTTCAATGTATTCGGCATCAATATATTCATCATTCTAAGAATAGAATTTGCTGTATAAATACAGCTTCTTGTTCAAGGGGTATATGCCTATTTGAGAGGATCCATGACAGTTTTATCCAAAGATTATAGTTTGTGTGAGGAGTGAGGTGGAAGCAACACAATGGTAACATGATTTGTTTTTGCCAAGTCGATCACATCAATATTCTGTGTGTGGCTAAAGTGTTCATCCAAGAGCAACAGCACAGGTTTTTCCCTTGTAGGATTGGCAAACTTAATGAAGTGTCGAAAGCACTGAGTGAAGGAGATGATTTGGTTCTACCATGAAGGGTGCGTGAAAAGATAGTTCCTGGCCTTTTTTTTTCAACAGTTCACTCATATTTTTCCTCGGAAAAATTACTAAAGCGGGCACGAAAGAGCCACTAGCATTCATACAAGCAACAATCGTTGTAAGAGCCCCACGCTCTCCTGATGTCAAGGCGGCTATCTGTTTTTTACTCTTAAGGCCAATTACTTTTGCTACTTTAGATTGTACCATAGAAATGCCGCTCTCATTAACGTTATAAATTTTGTAAGGAGTGAATTTACTTTTCTCATAAACATCTTCCAGAAGGTTATAGGGTTTCTCTGTGTTTTCTTTGCTGAACCCAAGAACCCTGCTATAGGACGTTCCAGTAGGCTTCCTTTCTGACAGTTTGGTTTTGTGGCGTTTAAGAAAAAAACTAACCCACCTTTTCCCAACAATATAGTTTTTGAAAGGATGTTCTCTGTTATTTCTCTCTCTGCCAATTGTGCGGCCATTCTTCGCAAGTCATTACGAGTAAGGCCCCCACTACCTCCACCAAAAAAAAAAGCTTCCATAACAAAACTGTAGTGAACCAGCTCTTTTTCAAGATCTTTACCCAAAACTGTAGGTCTACCTCTTTTTGTTTTTGCGGCTTCCTCAGGCATACAGTACTTTATGTTGGACAACCTCATAAGTGTTGTTTTCAGAACATTAAACTGTTTACTGGCCTTCTTCCAACCTATCTTCTTTTTCCGAACTGCATCAATAGCTTTAATCATTTTAGACAGACTCCACTTTCTTTGATCAACCTTTTCCATTATCCTCTTGGAATCTGCAAGAGAATTCCAAGAAAATAAGAGTGTGTACAAATACAGGTAAACTTTAAACATGAAAAAATAAATGGTCCTATTTAGGCAACTGAAGGGGGTTCCGGTTTGAGCGACCATAGCCTATATTTTGTTAACTCGATAACTTTTTTACCAAACACTAAATGAAACGGTTTAATGATAGACATTAATCTTAAACCTTACCATTTACGAATATATATAGGTCGAAAGGCTTACCTGCCAATATCTAGGAGAAATAACGGAAAATGTAGCACAATGTAAAAACCTTTTCCACTGTCAAAACGCGTAATGGCGGATTGATAAGCAACAAGTGAAACGACCGACGCGACGTGGGCGTTTCGCTACAGAGTGGTAGAAGCCTAAACTACTATTTACATACACTTGGTTCCACTAAACTTCAGGAGAATGCAGAGCCAGAAGACCGGGGGTCCGCTTTAGGGGAGGAGGAAGTCAGGTTTAGGGCACTTTCCTCTATAAATGCATAAGAATGGTGAATTTTCAGGATAAATGCATATTTCAAGGGTTTAAATAATTTTATTATTCTTTTATCAGAATTTTTTTACACAACTATAAAGTTTAACTTTCCTTTCATCCTCATATTAGCAGAAAGGAAAATGAACTTGCTAATGTACATATTTAATTACGTTCTTAGACGTCAAAACATGTAGTTTTATTAATAGCTGAATTAGTCACTGTCCTTAGAATGGGGACGAAAGGGGTTGGTTCTATTATGCTAGACAGGTAGTTAACCTAAGGTCAGACTAGACAAATTCTGTACCATTTTCTATAATAGACGTTGCTGATAGTCTTTCACGAATAGGCTATTCATTATAACCTACTCGCAAAATTTTATAAATACGATCCAGTGACATCAGTAGATCTGGAAGAATCTATTTGGCCATAAAATGCTATTGATTAACAGAAAAAAAAGCTTAATTGTTCCGAACGTTGATGAAAAACTTGATATAATACAAATTATACTATCTGTTCAGCTGGTTTTATAATAAAATCAGTCTTTTCTTTTAAGACGCTGGACATTTATTTCTTAACCCTTTGACTGCTATGGGCGCATATATGCGTCCAGCGAAAACCATCGGTGTGGCCTATGGGCGCATATATGCGTCCGATGCAAGCCATCAGTGTAGACTATGGACGCAAATGCGCGCTCGGCGAAAGCTTCGGCTGTTTACTGCTATCTCATGTGTATGTTCGGAAATTGTTTCTCTCGTATCTGTCCAACACTCGCAGAAATCTCATACCTCGTTGCTTAGCTTATTTGTTCAATTTTCAATATCTAAATACATACATTATAACTATCAAATTATGGCGTTTTAAAATTTTACCATTGGTGAATAAGCAATATATACTGAAAATAAGAAATGTATGGATCCTTTTTGGAGTGGACAAAGTGATAGTAATTGGATTGTATACTATATTATAATGTGTTAATACACCGCCGAAAAGATCCATATTGCGCGAAAAAGTATTCAGTCCCCAGCGACCGCTACTACCGGCCGCACGCCGCACATGCGAAGCGCTTCAACTTAGAGCAGTTAGCAGTCAAAGGGTTAAATAAGTGAAAAAAATATTGCTGGGCGTATTTTCTCATTTTAAGTGCATATTTTACCCTTTTGGGTGCATATAAATTCATATTTTGGGGATTTTAGTGCATATTTTCGAACATATTTTTCTAGTTTTTTAGTGATTATAATCCGGGCTCTAGTTACAAGTAATAAAAAGGCTTAAGGGTAGCGTCAAAAGAAATCATTAATCTAATATTTCCATATATATATATGACCACGTATAAAAGCACCTTACGTTGTCGAGATTTTTGTTGACTAAAGGCTTGAATGACTGAATGAATGAATAAGCAAACAAACAAACAAATTAATTATGTAAGTAAATAATAAATTTCTACAACTTTCCAGTAAAGCTACATTTACCGATGTCCAGCCAAAATTAAAATCCAGGCATAATGCATTTATGCTATATTTTATTTATTTCTTCTGTGCCCCAAAGCTATGACCATCGTCTTAAAGTATTTTGAGCTAGGTTTGATTCATTGGCTTAACTAGGGGGACGAGGGCCTGTAGATTGATTAGTCCCACATACAGGGTCGGATTATCACATAGACAAACCAGATAAATGTCTAGGACTCCTCTTTTTCAAGGGCCCCGGCTCGGTGAAGATTCAATGTTGCTTCAAGATTGTAGCTAACCAGGCCTTGTCATTAGGACAATAATTTTATCGTGGCGCGAATTTAAGCGACGTTTTCCACCAATTTTAAAGTTTTTTGTATGTACTTAACATGAAAATATGTTACCTGTACCTACTTCCTTTTCAAATTTTAAAATTTAAATTCCAGATCTGATTTAGCGAGCATGTTCATTGATCCCAAGATCCTCGTTTAGTACGGGTCCTACTGTGATTACACAGGCTTAAAGCGGAAAAAAAAATTGTCTGAGGCCTGACGAAGCCTTAATCTAGCTTTTCATACATAGGAAAAATTTAGCTGTCCTCATAGAACGAAAATTACAAACGGACGCTATATGCGAAATATCGGGATCAAGCTTGTAGCCAAGAAGCTTGGGCCAGAAGGGGCCCTGGCCCCAGTTACCCTATTCTTGTGCCCAGTTGCCCCATCGAGCTATTTATATATGGAGAATAATCCCAGGGTGCCCTGTGTCCCATATGCCCTTTGTCTTGTCCCTTCATCCTGGCTACAGGCCTGATTGGGATAGAGTTGATATAGACCCTCCCCCTTAAACCCCAAGACTAGCCACGCCGATAGGTTGATTCCAGTAATTTTAACTTATTATATCTAATTTTATTTGATGTCATCCATTCTCATCTATTTTTTACGATATATACGTCGTAAGATAGGGAAATACGCATGTTGCAATCTTCTCCCCAATGAATGATTCGTACCGCCATTACTCATTTAGCGGTGAGTAAGCAGATCATATATTTCTATTCCCATCTGTGTCCTCCATTATCGTTTGTCAGACCGTTATTACTGAGACCGACAGTTGGAGACGTGTCCCCGCACTCACTAAACGAGAAATAATTTACGCGTAATAACCGCGATCCGCGTGTTGGGGTAATTTCGTTTCAGATATAATTTTCGCTGCGTTTTAAATGTTGTTTGCTTATTCTGTGAAGCATTCAGCATAATATTTTGATACTTGGTCACGTACGTGTAATTGAGCGTATGCATGTCATACATAGCAACTGAATAACTTGAACAAAGCAATGCGAAAAAAAAAAAATATATATATAACTCCAGAAGAAAAAGGCCACGTAATTTATGCTAACGATCTCCATGCGAATGTAAAAGAAAAGTAACGATTTTATTGCAGCTACCTGTAGTAGAGAGACAAATCGTTTGTATACAGTCTAACCTGTGTAAGTTGGACACTTGCAGTTCCTTCTAAACGCGTCTAACATTGGGAGTTAGCCAACGTAGATGGTATGGTGTTTTTTTTTTTTCAGTAAGGTATATCAAAGGTCTCTTTCTATAGCATATGGATATAATCATGCCTGTATACATGGGGGAGGGGATCTTAGAGACCGTCCTCCCCCATGTATACATGGGGGGAGGGGATCTTAGAGACCGTCCTCCCCGAAACTAAATTTTTAATGGGACTTGGCTACGGCCTTCTATGCTGTGATTGTATCGATACATGCTGTAAAAATTTTTGAACCCCCCCTTGAAATTAAATCCTGGCTACAATCTTGGATATAATAATATACAAATGGCTTTAATTAAAAATGATAATCATAAATTTAAACAGTTGAGCCCACATATAGCGAAGTTGCATGGGACACCGAAAATTATTCGTTATATCCGATATAATAGAAAAATGAACTTAACCGCATGTTCTAAGGCAAAATTTTCACACAAAGGCTAAAACTTTATTACATAAGTGGGAAAAAGCCTGCAACTTTCTTTTGAATAGTTGACTTTACAACGCATTTGTATGATTTTTTTTACAGTGCGCTTAAATCATCACGGCAGTCAATGTTACGGAATCCGATGAATGCATGCAAATTTTGAAAAGTGTACACTGCAGATTTTGATGTCACTAGTTACTTCAATATTAATGTCTTCCTCTTCGGAATCATCAGAAGTATTTTGTAACATTTCTGCAATAATATCAGCGTCTGTTTCTTCTGCTTAGATTTCTACGTTGTAATTGCTAGCAATATAATCAGCCAAAGTAACATCGATATCCAAAATTCCCTTTTCCGGTAATTTTTTCCCCACAGAGAACTTTTTCCAGGATCAGAAATGAAACTTGAGTCCCCAAGTCTTCCTAAAAATCCTGCACGTTTTCGGTAGTTTTAGACGGTTTTCGGTTGAACCAAATGCCAGGAACCATCTAAAAATTGGAAGCAATTTTAATGTCCGCAACAAAATGCAGATCAGTTTCCAGATTCAAAAGAACACGTCGAATAGTCTGAGAGCTATAATAAATCTTTATGTATTTTATTATGCCCATATCTAAAGTCTGCAGTTTTTACGTAACATTCGGTGGAAAGCGACACACCGTAATGTTTTTTAGCTTGATATTCTTAGTGCAGTCATGAGGCAAAAGCAAAATGTACTTGTATCTACTGTTTTTTTTACATTTCGTCATCAAACCCTTTCAGCCATTCTTCAAAAACTATGGAAGTCACACAGGCCTTGATTTTTTCGCTACCTCATCATTTTTCATACGACCTTCATCTACTAATTTTATTGCTTCGATTTTAATTTCAAGAGACAAATACTTCCTCTTTGCACCATATTTCACCATCTTTTCGAGGTTAAAACACGTGACCCTAGTAGCAACCAACCAACAAGCAAAGCTTTCTTCCCCCCCACATTTCTCAGAAATTTTTCTCCCTCGTCTCCCCGAAGTTTTTGGTTGAATCTTTACCAGAATCAAAAACTTCACAGTATCCGATATTCACGCTTCAACGATTCACTATATGCGATCTTTTTAACACTGTTTGATTTCGCAGTTCCAAGGGGACAGAAAAAATTCGTAATAACCGATACTTCGCTGTGCCCGAGCTCGCAATAAGTGGGCTTGATTGTATTACGTACTTACAGTGGCAAAAACGTCGGTATAGATAACGAAAGTCGATACTGGTAGAATATGCACAAAATGCCTACAGATTACCTTTGAATCGTTGCATATGCTTAATTTCTTGTGCGTGCAATAAGAGATATTGTGAATTAACAAGGAAAAGAGAAAAAAAAGTAGGTGAATTCCTTCACGCTTAATGCACAAAAACCCATTTTAAAGAACTTTTCCAACTTGGTATGTAAAACGTGTCCAACTTCCAAGACAGAGAGGTAACAGTATCCCAATAGAGAGTGTTACGCACGCGCATGTGAAACAATTGAAATTCATTTAGTTCTACACCGAACGTTCTGAACTCACAATATGAACTGGATCTTGATTCTTCATCTAAAAGGCAATTTAACTATCTGACAGCGGCGCCCCCCTGATTTCTGTCAGATTTGGTTCTATACCAGTATTTTAAAACCCTTTTTTACTCAGAGCCCCCCTTTTCAGCTATATTTGTGACCGTGCCCCCCACCCTCTAACGCGCTCATTATTTTTTAATAAATATGATATTTCAAATTAATGCACTTTATTGTGCTTTATTCTTTAAGGCATATGATTTCTGCTCGCCAGCATTCAGCGAGTGTTGCCGTAACACAAGTTAGAAACTCATTTAGGTTGATAGAGATTCGATGTTGTTGTCTCTAGTCGTAAAAAGTTCTCCCAGATGAGGAATTTCCTTCAGAGATTTTGTATTTTCTCTAAAACTAATGTGGCAATCCAGCAGCCAATTATTAAACAATTACTTGAATTACTGGTTTTTTTAATTACTAATAGTTTTATTTTGTATTCAACTGCTCTTGGCCCCCTTAACAGGTTCCATGGTCCCCCAATATCACGATTTTAACCCGTGGCTTCCCAAAACTTTGCCACGGCCCACAAAGGGGCTATATGGCTCACGTTGAGAACTACTGTTCTATACGACAGTGGCAGAGCTGGCCAGTATCGAAAATACATGTATTTGAAATACGTATTTTCGATACATTTGTATTTTGTATCGAAAATACAAATTTCTAGGTATTTTGTATTTCGTATCGAAAATACAAATTTTTAGGTATTTTGTATCG
>QLNU02003225.1:45234318-45256043 GCA_006491805.2 Dysdera silvatica | reverse complement strand
TTTTGATGTATTTTTTTTAGTATTTAATGATAATGAAAGCACCAGGACTCCAATTATCTGAACTTCGCTTAACCAAAATGGCCTGTTACACTAATTTTTGTTATTATTATTATTTTAGCAGATACTCATTTAATGTTTCCAGCAAAAATCGCTCCTGTTTATTTTCTATTGTTTTCCACTTTTAAGAGAGAAACAAGTACAAATGGCAGATATTGAATGTTTACAAAGGTTTTGAATATGTCAGTTTAAGGTTAGATATATGCAAAGATATAAATTTAGATCTGATCTATATATATTGCTTTGCATATTTCAGGCATATACAAAGATATCGGACTGTTTCCATAGCAATTCATGCTTTAATCCATACAAATGCTTTGTGATTTTTTACTATTCATATACGCAGTGGGTTAGTAATATGTAATTAAACATGTTTTTTAAGAAATGTTGTAACTTCTTTGCATCTTTTCACTAAAAATTGAATTTTCGGATTATCCAAAATAGAGCACACCTCCTTTATTTCAGATAATCGGGGCTCTATTGTATTTTCAAAGTGGATATAAAATATTTTAATTAATTCTAAAAGTTGTACCCTTCTTCAGAACTTAAAAGATATGGAATAATGCATCCAGAACAGGGCTGACCCCAAAGGGTACGCGATGTGCTCGCCGCATACTCTCAAGATCTCAAGAAAGTTTTTGTATTTGCTGGTTTTTGGGCAGCTTTCCACAAACCTCAGCTTTTTTTTTCCCCCTAGTTATTTGCAAAAGAAACTTGAATGGAAACAAATGAAGAAATGAGGAAAACTCCCTACCCCCCCCCAAGCCTCAAAATAATATCTTGCGTACGACCAAGGGAGGAATGAAAAACTGATGAAAGTGGCAACTGCCACCTTGGGCTTGGATAGACGATAGACGACCAGTCAAATGCCAGTCAGCGCGGCGCTGTGAGGTCACCAAGTCCAGAGTTACCCCGCAATTTCAATACTCTTTAATTAAGACAGCACCGCATACTCTCAATAATTTTCTTCAGGACATCCTGATGCAGAATATATAACTAAGAAAAGTGCAACTTCTTATGAAGTAACGAAGAATGTGGAGAGGTAATTCAAATACGGTTAAACTTTTGACAATCCATTTTTATGTGATTTATACTAGAATCTGTTTTAAGTGGAGAAAGAGAGAGAGGGAGAAAGAGAGAGAGAGAGAGCGAGAGAAGCCTGCGAAGTGACCCAGCGGTCAAGTCATTTGAATGGTTACTTATTAATCGTTGATTCAAACCCAGATGGGCCATGTTTTTTTTATCCATCTAAAGCATAGGTTTTAACGTGAAACGCATATAAAAGTGGAATGTGAAGAATTTAATCGCATATGTAATTAATGTTCGAAACGGCTTATGTGAACGTCATTTTTAGCAGTAAAATGAGGCTAATCCGTTTAACATTAATGAATAAATTTCTTAACATAAATTTTGCATTGAAAACTTGTAGAGCAGTAGTTCCTAACTGGTGGTCCGCGAGACGGGTCATTGTTTAAATAAATAAATAAATAAATATTATAAAAATTATTATTATTAAATATTAAAATTAAATATAAAAATGAAATTGATGGTATATTTGTAGTATTTTACAATCTGACGGAACTTCAGAAAACGGTTCGTATTAAAAGTAATTCGTCTTAAGCGTGTTCGTTTTAATGAGGTTCGACTGTATTATCATTAGATTTATTTTATGTTTATTATTTCTTTTTTACAAAGAAAGATTTTACAAACACATCCCCCCCCCAAAAAAACCCCGACTCGGTTCTCTTTCTTTTATTAAGGTCTGGCCGTCAATTAGTGAGAATTTTTCAAAGGGGTCCGCGGCTTAAACTGAGTTGGGAACCACTGTTGTACAGGCATACCAAAATTTATAATTTCCTTTCTTTTTGCTAGAGTTTAAGTGAAGCTTAAACTGTCGTAAAAAAGACGATATGCACAAGATTTGCCTTGAAAGTTTATTTTGAATACACCTTTAACATAAAAATTTTTTTTATTGTAAATGAGTTTGTACAAAACAAAAATTTAAACAAAATTCTGCGATAATTTATTATGGCAAAAAATAAAAATAAATAAATAAAAAAATAAATGAAATAAAATAAAACCAAGAATTTTTTCCAGAGGATGTTACCTACTACTCCATCCTGGCTACGACCCTGATTAATAATAAGCTTCACAATATTTGACAATTAGTGTATTAATTTTGGTTTCTTTTTTAGTGATTTTTCCCTTCTTTTTTTCCACTTTCAGGATTTGAAGTTGGTAACACTGCAGCTGCCAGGATGCGAGATTTCAAGATGGCCGAGTTGACGGCGGAGGCTCCGCTCGCTTTGAGCGAAGATTGGTCGGATTTCACCGATTTCCAGAGCTCTGAAGATTCCCCAAACACAAATTCGTCGGTAACTTCGGTGACAAATAACAATAATAATAACAACAACAATGATAACAACAAGGTCGTTGAATCCAATGAGAACAATTTATCCAATAACTTCTCTGAGACGTTTTCCGCATCTCTCGAAGATCTAGTGAATACTTTTGATGATAAAATTACAAAGTGTTTTTGTAATTATGAAGAAAAGGTGGATCAGTTCGCTCCAGTGCAAGTTCGGACGCAAGAAGAAATCATGAACGATTGTCAGTAAGTAAAATATTCTATTGTTATTATGAGTGACGTATGTGTGGGGGGGTTGATGGGGGGTCACAACCCCAGTAACTTTTGATTGCTGAAAACTGAAATACCGTATACATGATGATGTATATAAAATTATAATCGTGTAGTTCCCCAATATATTTCGTGGGTTGCCTGTTGATTAATATTATGTAAACCCTACTTTGTTTTTAAATTTGCATCTGGTGGTAATTGGGCTTTTCTTGTATGTGTGTGTGTGACTGTCATCGAAATCACATGAATTATCTTCGTGATCAAGGGCAGGGACGTAGAAATTTAAAAATTATGAAGGGCCTCAAATAACTTTAAAAAAGATAGTGATTCCGCATTGAAAAGAACAATGTTTTTTTTATCTATTGGGGGCTCGTCCCCTTGAACCCCTTCTTTCCTACAGCTCTGACCAAAATGACAAATATTTCATGATCAATCATCTGATTTTTAACGTAAAACTTTCATCATTAATTTGTTGTGTGTAGCTCTATTCAGTACTTATTGGCTTTACATACCATAAATATTTACCAGCTTTCAAGTTTATTACCAATACTTGCATATTTTAAGGTATTTAAAACTAATCACAATACTTTTCCATACTACTTCCGAATGTAAATATTTGTATCAAAAAGTACTATACTGTATACGGTTTATTTATACAAATTTAGGCATACCATGCGATATTTCTGATATACAATAACGAAACTACAATAAATGTAATTAAAAAATGGCATGAAAGTAAACATAGAAATACTAAAATGAAAATTGTGATTGCAGATTGATGGAGTACTTATATATAATAAATGACTATTGTTAGCAATTAAATTAGTAGATAAAAGTGAAATTGCATCATAACGTTTAAAATTACATAGTATATTTTTGCAAATTTTAACTTAATGAATCATGGCTTGAATTAACATAGGTTTGGGCTGGTTTTCTATCACCTTGCAAATAATGTCGTATCTGACATATATATTGAAGTACAATTTATTTTTGTATGTGGTTTCATTGTTTCAATAATTGTTAATTACAAACAATATCAGCATCGTTATAAATATTGAATTAAACAGCTGTTTAGCATCGTTTCTTTCCCACGTGAATTTTCAATCGTTGGAAGTTCCAATAACATTTCTGTTGCTTCAGTTTGATTACTGAACTATTAAGGATAGATAACTGATTTTTTCTTTAGAGTTTACAATTATTTAATAACAATCATAATACTTCTATTCATTTGTAATGTAACCCCACAGTGATAGGGTTAACACTTTTGGCTATCATGCTGTTACAGGGTTCTCACAGGTCCTTGGAAAGTCCTTAAGAACTCTTTATTTTTGGTTTTCACTTTTAAGGGCCCTTAAAAGTGCTTAGTTTTCGTCAACATTCCGTAAAATGACTTATTTTTCGTGAAATCGGAATGCGATTGATGGGATAGTTTGGTCATAATTTTCTACCTTATATACTGATATGTAGGTGATCACATATTCACACACATACATGCACAGCCATATCACACACAGACAAGTTAAAATAAACTATCACTATGTGCAGCAATAATTGACTCAAGCCCTCTCATGTGGTAAATAAAGTCCATACAACAGGGAAACACAAAGAAATAGATACTAGGGGTAGTGCGCTATGTGGAATACACAAATGGCGCTACCAGTTCGTGAACGATTAAGTAAAATGCTGCTTCTTCCAGTCATCAAGTAAAAAGTGACAAAGCAAGCATAGACAGCAAAGATGGAAAACAATTATTATGGACAGCATGATTTTTGTGGAAAGAGGAGGTTTCACGAGACAATATCCATCGTCGTATGATGTCAGCGTGCGGTGACAAAGCACCATCAAGGCGAAATGGGTTCCGTTGGTTAACCAAATTCAACAGTGGATGACCGCAATATAAGGTCGAATTGCAGGCTATTGTCCATAGATGGTGCACCAACACACCCAAGGATTAGTTCGCCGCAGCCATCTGGAAACTCCCAGTCAAATTGCAGAAGTGCCTACTAGACTTAGATAAGGGGGTATGTCTAACCAATCTAATATTCATTTGTTGTGAATAAAATAGTTTCCACCCTGTGACTGCATTTGTGTCAATCATTTCTGTACGCAGTAATATAATGCATAAAGTAAAAGACTGCTGTCATGTGATAGTCCGGGGGATTGCTCTTGATATTCGGAATATAAATGATAATGTGATAACTTTTTTTTGTCAAATGCAAGGAGATAAAGTTGTGCTTTTTAATAAATAGAAAACACTAATGTGTTTAAAAGCTAAAATATTTTGTGTTTATAAATAAAAATATTTTGTTGGCTCTCTGTTTTGAACCCTATATTAGTGTTGAAATAGGTGTTGTTATGCAATCTCCTGGTGAAACTTTGTATTGTTTTGTTACAACCAACCATAATGCATAAACACTTACGTATGGAAGATTGTATTAAAATAGTGTGTGTGTGCTGAAGAGAGTATTAGTGAGGTTGGGATAAATGCTCACTTCTGGAGAATTCAGTTCCTGTGACTAATGCAAATGGTAAATTCTTTATTGTTATGAAAGCCAGGGCCTTCTCTTGTAATTTGGGAAGCTGCATGAATCACAGAAAGGGTTGATGTAAAATCGAGAACATGATGGGTAAGATGCTTGAATCATCCATTCTTGCTGCTAGAATCAACAGACAAGTGTAGGCGTATGTCTACAATGCTGATTCATCTTGACACACCATTGCTAATTTTACAGTCGCTTATATTTACTCAAAATTCAAATTGGGAATTGTATTTCATAGTACTGTTAAGTTTGGTGGTATGCATTTAGTGAGGAATACTTATGTGACATTGGTAAATTAGGGCTTTATGTTTTAGCTCTTTTCATGTAGCGTTATATTTTTGGATGATTCTTTTAGTTTTACGTCAATTAAAGCATTTCTAAATGAGAGCTGTATAGTCATAGGAAAGAGGCTCGAAGGGATTAGCACAGGTAAAATTCACGAATAACCACTATTTTTCAAAATATCAGGGGCAGAGGTGTAGTGGGGTTGGAATGCATGGGAATGGCATTCTCATTTTTTAACTGAAATGATTGTTCCCAGGCACAAGACAGGTTTAGATTGTTTCGTTGACTCAATATTAGAAAAATAGCTCATCCTAGGGACCAGCTATTTAGTAAGGGGAAAAAAGGTGTTCTGTTCTTTGAAACCCACATTTTTAAACATAGTGGCGTCCTTAGGACCCAGCTACATGAGCACCCAGCGACATCCCTGGATACGATTGTTATTTCTCCACACAAAGCAACACATTTAAACTCGCATTTTGACAGCCAGAAATAAACTTTCAACAAACAAACAACCATAAAGTATTTCAATAATTAAGGAACAAATAAAAAAAATTGATAAATTGTTTGAAAAATTCTAAAAATCAATGTAAAATAGTAAAATAAGATTAAAAAAGAAACTGTAGGTGGATTCTTCACCGTCCCTTTGAAATCTGAAGTCATGCCCCCCCCTCCCCCTCCAAAATTATCATGAGCTCGGAGCGTTTCCAGGCTTTTTATTTTACAACTACAGCACTGGATAGGGAGACTATAGACCTTCTAGATCGTGAGACCAATTTACGCCAATGTATTTATCTTTAGATGCAGGCCTGTACACAGGGTTTTAAAAGCTGTGTGGTTTTGGTGGAAAAGGGGGGCATTTTGACGAAAACAAAATCTTCTCTCATGAGGAATTACTTTACAACTAATAATGTTCTTTAAATGAGGGGAAGGTTTTTTTTTTAATCATTGCCATTAAAATATCATGTAATTTTGATAGTAACAGTTTAAACACCATACACTCCCCTCTTTTGTATCCAGCTTTTGTGAGATGTGATATGAAATATAATAATGTATAGGATGTAATTTCTCTAAATGGTCGAAGTTTCTTTAGATGTACTTTCTATTTAAGTTGTGAAATTTATCCATGCAGATACTGATCCAAGGAAATAATAGTACCTAATAGGTTATTTTTGAAGTTGGTAACCTTTGGCAATTTTGATAAAGTAGTAATTATATTATGAGATATTTTCATGGATATGTTCCAGTTTAATTTAGCGAGGTTACTTTAATTCTTTGCCCATCTCTAATTTTTTCCTTTTGATGAAAATGAATATCGTGTTTTATGCTTTTACAAGCGAAGTGGATTGCCATGGATTTATTTTCATTTAGTGTAACTTTATTATGGGATAGTCAATCCTAATGAATTTAGTTTAAACATTTTTTTACATAATTTTTTGAAATAACACAATTGAAGAACAAAATATATACTACACGCCAATATTTTGTTATTTGATTTTGACAAAAGATAATAACAGCTTTTGTTTGAGAAGTATCTCCTGAGGATTTGACTTTAGCACTTCCAGACTATGTCTTTGAGCGTTGTTTATGATCTTTGATATTATAGTTGATTTAATGCCAATTGAAACTTTTATGATGTTTTGAGACATGAGGAGAAGGGGTGGAGTATTTGTATTGTTTGGTCTGGTAAAGCTGAAAAGAATGTAGGTTGCAGTTAAAGCTTTAATTATTCATTATAAAAAGTTGACAGCCATTTCAGCATCCGAAAGCTACCTCTTTCAGAACAATAACAACACTGGTATGGTACGTGTGTTGTGTGAGCCTCTCACAAGTGTACTGTGTCAGTGCTGTTATCGTTTTAAAGAAGGTAGCTCTTGGCTACTGAAATAGCTGTCGACGTTTTAATAAATAAACCTTTAACTGTAATTATTTATGCTTTTGCATTTTCTACATGGGAGCATTCAAGTATTATTTAAGCACCTTCAGAGGGGTGGGATGCCGCTGGTCATATTTACCTATATTAGCCAATGTTAATTTTTGCTTACTTGGGGGGGGGGGTATGAAATGGCCAAAATATTGCTTACGTAATACTTGAATGTTTCCCATGCTACGTGTCATACATCCAAGTATAGAGCCAGATCTTATATTGTCACCCCCCTATATCTGCTGTTAAGATTTTTCATTTACAAAAAATTAACTGCACTGACTATATGTTCAGATTATGTATAACATAGATACTATTTGTGTTAGTATGGAATTAGTCAGGGTATCTGACAGAATATTTGTGTTGGGGGGTGTGTGAAATTTACCATCAAGATTTTAATTTTTCTTATCAAATGTACTTACAAAAAAAAAAAAAAAGAAATAAAATAATTTATCCATATTTACAAAAAAAAAAGTTCATTCTTTTATTCAGAGGAAAACAAAATTCAAGCATTTCTTCTTGGACATTTAGTCCATTCACAGACAGTTGATAATTTTTGAGGTGGCAGGATTTTACTTCATACAGTACTTTTCTCCCTCTTTGTATCCTTATCTGTATTTTTCTTTGAAAATTACTACATATAAAGGATTATTACAATTTACATATGCAGAAAATGCATAGAAAAATAAGGTACTTTTCTGTTATCGGGATGCCACTTACCATTTTTTTTTCTACCGAAAACTGATGTCTTGTACTTAATCGTAACTTTACGATATCTTTGTCTAAAAACTCGTAAGTTTTCAATCTATGTTTTAAGGATTAGAAAATTTCTATCCATGTTTTATAAGTTCAAAAAGAGGTCGAAGTATGTTCAGAAAGTTTGGTGCTTCATTATTATAGGGGCCCACAAGATTCAATCACCAAGAAACCGAAATAAATCTTTAAAATAGTAGTAAAATCTATGTGAATATTATTGTTATGGTAGTACTTAACTAGCTTTCTCACTGGTATAATAATTAATTAAGTATTTTTCATGCAATTAGTACACTTACCTGAATCACAGGAACTGAACTGGGGGGGAGACCTCTCAGCTCGTCGCTTCACGATTCGTGACCGTTCATATCACATTCGATGTGCTCTGCCTGAATCAGTAAAAGGCTGATTTAATATTAGGTTACGATCTTGGCATAATCCTAAAGTCATCAAATAAAGTCGTGGACTACTATAATAAGGAAGTACCAAAAGTTTTAAGTATGATGGTTTCGCGATGATATTTACATAAATGTACATAATATGTGATTGGGCCTCCCTCCCAATAATTTTGCAAATTCTACGTTGATGTCCACACCTCTCCGACTTGATATTGTTAGATTTATGAAAAACTACCTCAATATTGAAAGAGTTTGTATAATACACAGAATTTTATCGTGCAATTCATTGGCGTATGCACCGGGTGTTGATGGGGGTTGTAACTCCCATTGCAATGAAATTTTGTATATTTAACATAGGAATATGTGAGTTGTAGCTCTGTAACCCCCCCCTCATTGAGCCTATAACCCCACTTATGAACTTTCTGCCTACGCCTATGGTGTAATCCCATGTTGTTTCTGCTTTAAAAAAAAATCGGTTTAGGCGAAACACTTTAAAGCACTATCCAGAACTACAGTCGACAACAAAAATGAAAATAAGCAAAATGGCGGATGTTAGAATGTTTCTCACGAGATAGTGTTTCCTTGTTACAATTTTTTACTACCGTGTTGCCTCAACTACACTAATTTCATTTCCAGTTGAAATGGCACCCCGGTAACAGAAAAGTACCGAAAATAATTTGTGCCATATTTTTCTTTCTTGTAATTTGAATATTTCACGGGTATATAAACTTCGGGTTTTAGGTGTGTGTGTCAACAAAATTTGGGGGGGAGGTAGCGGCAGACTCCTGGAATTGGTGTGCGCTCCAGAGTGGTGGGCCGCGCCAGCGAGATTTAAAGTTAAGTTCTCCCTGATGCGCGCGACTAATCCGAGTTGACTCACAGCAGTGCAAAAGAACACTGCTCAAGTCTTATAAAAAGGAGAAATCGCACTTCTCACTATAGTCTTCCGGGTTTGGTTCCCCAGGCGCAGAAGGTTCGGACCGGAGCTGTAGGCGCGGCATGGAAACCACTGTGATGGCAATGGAAACCAAAAACCTCATTCAGTAAATAAGAAAGAAATTGACAGTAACTTTGGGTTTTGGTGAACTGGCTTCATGTCACTTCACTTAAATCTCGCCACAGACCACCACTGTATCACTCATGTTCTCGACATTATGACAGTGTTGAGGACATTGCCATAACGTTGATATTCGAGTAATTTAATATGATTTAAAATAATTTAATTTGAATGGGTTTATTACATGATGTAACACAATGGATTAATGTGACTTAAAAAATGGATAATCTCCAAATGTTCATCACCCCCCCCCCCAGGAATAAACCACACTTCATATATATATATATATACCATTGTGATGGTGATAATAATATATGCATGAATGGGGGGGTACTTTTTTTACTCAAGTAGGTGGGGGGAGGGGCAGTTGAGGTTGAACAATTGGAAATGGTCCATTTTTTTAAGTCATGCTACGTCACTGACGTAGCATATCTGTGACATAATTGCAGGGGTTTCTTAACATATTTGGGGCCCTGTTTTTACATCAACTTTTAAATTTCCAATTTTTTGTAGCATATAATGAATTTTTTTTTGCTAATTTGGGACCCAGTTGGCCAATTCATTAAGACAGCACTGTATAATTGTGGTTTTCAAAGTGTTCCAAGCTATATTAAGATGTGGTTTTCATTTATTACGGGCATTTGTAATATGCAATAGTGCCAGTGAGTGATTAATAAATACCCATTGTGAAAGAACCTTTGTCGTTCAAGTTTGTACATGTCTGGTGTGATACTTTTTTCTTTTTAAAATCCGATTTCAAACTGAGAATGTAGAACATATGTTTGCATCTTGATTTTTTTTTATTTGAAAAACACATCTTTGCTTTTCCAAATGCATATGCATGCTCCAAATGTGAAACTAACTGTGTGTGTTTGTTATTTGTTGCAAAAGTAATAAATATTGTGCCATTTCACTTGCTGAAAGTGCAGTTTTCACATCACTTACGTAATGAACATCGAAATTGGTTTAAGTTACACATACTGAAAATTAATTTGTAGATATCACAAATAAATTCTTTGTAATCGATTTTTTATTTTTGCTCTCGTATTGGCATCTTAGCAAAATGTCCAGTCACCCTCTATTACTTTCAGAATTTTGATTCAAATCCAAGTAGACTTCCAAGTTTGCCATCAAATCCTGTTTTGACTTATAGGCCGTTGTTAAATTCTGAATAGACTTCTTTATCTATTAGATTTCAAATAGACACCTGTCCCTGTTGCATAGAGGTACTGTATATATCTATCATGTGGAAAACCCGGGTTTTAATCCTGGTGATGTATTTCTAATTTTTTCCAATGATTCATAATTTGAAGTTTGCTTCTCCTAATTGACAGAGGATCAAATTCCTTGGAAAGTTGTAGGTTATAATGCAACATGACCTTAGTTGCCCTTTGGTCATGAAGCATATAAAATACTAATACAGTTTTGTTAAAATTTATATATATACTTCTATAGTCGTTAAGCTTTGAATAGATTTCTGTGGTTTAGTTTCAAATCAAATTTTATATTTGTAAATCTTATGTGTGTTAGTCATTGTAAATATCATGTGTTGTTTATCAGGTTAGGTGATTCATCGTGCAGGTCTTGCAACAGGATTGGAATAGCAATCATGTGGATATTAAAAGTATATTTCATGATCTGTCAATAAATATGTGGATATAATACGTTATTGGTCTTCACAGCCAGAAGTACAAATTTATTGGTTCATTTTCATTTGCATGGAATATCTGGTCAGATCCTGTATAACATAATAATTGAAAAATAGTGTTTTTTCATCATATCTAACATGTTTGATTCTACACGATAGTTTGTGATCTGGTAGTCACAGTTACACCTAGGCCTGTGCATACAGTTTGAAATTGGCAATGGGGGCTATTTTTGAGAAAAGGGGGGTCTTAATGGGGAACAATTTTTCCATATTTTTATTTTCCAGCTAACAATATTGTTCAAACTGGGGTGACTCCCCCAGTCAACCCTTCCTCCCTCTTTGTATATTTCCTTTGATCTCACTTGGTTTATTTAAATTCCTGGTAAACTTGTTCGTTTGTAAACGCATCATGGTTCTGAAGTCAGGTTAAGCAATAGGTTCTGTTACTGATTATCTTCCATACGGTTTTGAGAACACGTAAGATACCAACAAACAATGAATAATAGTACATTGTTCTGGTGTCTTCGACTTACTGATGTAATAAAATATCCCAGTCTTTTATGAGAAGGCACGTAGCAGTGATTTTTGTTTTTACTTCATTAAAGCAGTAACAAGGGGTTAGTTGATCATCTTTTATGCACAATATGACATTAAGAGTCACATGGTCAATGATCATGTATAATATGTTTTTAATATACTTCCAATGTGCATTTTAAGTTGTACATTTAAGTTGTCTTGTGTGACTATGACCAATGGCTTTGTGCTCGTTGGGTTAGGTCCCATTGCCAAAAAGCCCAGTTATATAAATGTGTTTTGGTTTAGAGATCACATCAGATCATGAATCGTAGATGATTCACTAATTGTGTATACAGAAATCTTTCGGGGAATGGTGGGAGGATTTGTTTCCGATTCCTATTTTTAGCCAAGTGTCCGGTACTTTTCATTTCATTTTCCAGGATATAATCCCGGCTCAAGGGAGGAGGGGAAATCACCCCATTGCCCTCAATTGGATCCACCAGTGCAATTCACCATGCTGCTTTGGGACAACACACACATTTTGAGCTGCTGTGCGTATGGAGACCATGCACATGAAGCATTGGTTTTATTTTTAATGTTTTCCTCATCAATTTCTGCATTGCATGTACTAATTCGACTTAAAAAAAATTAATTTAAATTCATTTTATGTGGCTATCGCTTTTGTGCAACTTCTAGTGCATAAGGCATGGATATTTATATTGCTACGTAATGCATATTAGATGTTTGCTCAAAGGATTGCTCATGTTGAATCAGGAAATAACCTATGTGTTTGATGACGACAGTTGCAATCTGCTATTTGCCAGTGAACTAATACGCTCAGTGAGTTCTAGTGAAAACAGAGATACAGGTTGATAGCATTGAACCAGAAATTATGAATTCATGTATTTACCTTGATCAACTGATATTAATAAAAGTAAGCTTTATATTGTGTTGATTGGTTATCTACACCGTATCATACCCAATTGACAAATTAAACTTAACTGGAGTACCCATGAAAGTAATGGTTTTACGCTGAAGAAAAACTACTGTTGTGCTCAAAATATTTCCAGTCATTATTATATTACCAATTTTTTATATTTGCAATAAAGATAGTAGACCTGAAGTCTAGTGATAAAAGTACTGCATAAATTGTAAACAACTTAACAGAGTATGGAGATATGCAGGCTTGGAATAACTAAGAGAAATTAAATAGAAATGCACTTGCACGAAGGGAATTTAAGAGACTATTGAAGACTGAAGACATGTTTTTAGACAAGGTAGATGAAATCAGGAGACATAGTAAAATAATATGGATTAACTCGAAGCAAACATCTGTTTAAGAGGCAGTGGGATCTTCTCTATCCATTATCAGCAGATTGATAATGGTATGATGATAAAGTATTATCATCATTACATTGAAATTAAATGCTATTATTACAAGAACATTATATTGATAATTATATTGCATATTGAAATTAAATGCTTGTGTTCAAGTGGTTATGACACACACACTCTCTTGAAGCTCATTTGGCACCCTTCCATTTCCATTAAGCCTAGTTGGTAAAATGTATTGTCCATGGCCCCTTCATATCAAATCCAGTCAATGTGAAGATCAGCAATGCAATAACCCTGACGTAGGATGCAATATATGGATGTAGTCAAAAGAACTTGAAGCATTGTGGCATAAGATAGAAGTCGGAGAAAACAATGTGGTACCATGTTGGTATGGTAATTTTATAGAAATTTTGGAATAGTCATAGACAATACTTTTTAACGAGTTCAGTTATACTTAAATGTGTTATAGTTTGGAGCCTTATGTTAGGCTACCTGTCCTATCCTGTATGACCTGTCTTGCAGGTCATACAGGATAGTGCAAGTGTTTTGAAGGGTATACTGAACTGTTCGTCTTTAAGGAGCTCTTTGAATTATTTTAAAATATTAAAATAATAATAATTAAGGCATTAAGTAATATAAATAAGATAAGTATAAATAATATAGGCAATATTAAGATAGACAAATATAAATATAGACAAATAAGATATAGATAAATATATAGACAAATAAGATATAGATAAATATAGACAAATAAGATATAGATAAATATAGACAAATAAGATATAGATAAATATAGACAAATAAGATATAAATCTAGACAAACAAGATATAGATATAAATAATTAAGGTATTAAATTAATGATAATTAAGATATTAAATTAATGATAATTAAGATATTAAAATAATAATAATTTGTTAATCTTCTATTATCTTCAGTGCTCCTCGTAAACAATGCTGTAGCCAAAATACTCCTATGCATCTAGAATTTTATTTTGAAAATGCTGGGCCCTGCGGTGGTGCAGTGTGGTAACGCATTCGCCGTTAACTCAGGTTCGACTCCCAACGGTGCAAAGAACGCTTATTCAGAGATCTCATAAAGATCACACTGCTCACTGTAGTCCGTGGTTTGGTTCCCTAGGCCTTAAGAGGTTTGGATTCCTCTGAAAATTGTAGGTCCAGATGTTCAAATTCCTCGGAAAACAGTTGGTCCCAGCACAGCATGACCATTGTAGTCTGTGAGCCGTAAAACCACAAACAAGCAAAACATGAAAGTGCTGCTGGAAGAACTCAGTTTTCCTGTTAAAATCAGTAACTGGTCTGCGTAATTGCAAAAACGTTTGAGAACCTTGACCAAGTCTTGGCAATACCTAAAAACAAATTTCAAGGCGCCAAATTATTCTTTATTAACCAGTGCATGGAGCATAGCAATTCAGACATTATTTAGAGAGGGGGGATACTGGCGGCTTCAAAAAGACTGCGTGATTCGGCTTAAAAGAGAAAAGTGCGTTTTGATGTGAGCTGGGGGTTTCAGCCCCACTTTTTCTACGCCGCGTTCGAGTACCAGTATTTTTAAATATATTATTTACTCCTAAGAGTAAGGTGACCAGATTTCCAAGCCCTGAATCCTGGACGCTAAATTCGAAAACCTAGGTCTACTTTGACGTGTGTGTGGGGGGGGGAAACTCACAGATCAGAAGTCACGTGTATGGGGAAAAAAAACAATGTATAAACACGTGACTACTACTACTTTTTTTTTAAAAAATCTCGGACCCAAACGCAACCCATTGAAAGTATATTTATTCATACATTAATCAGAGAGTTACATGCTACAGTTGCATTAATCAGTTACATGCGATACCACAGTTCTCATTTTAACAATTAGAAGCAGAGCTGTGAATGTTTTAAGGAGGTTTTAATTTGTTAGGAGCATTTTATAAAATTCAACACGTTTCATCGTAGTTGGTCTTAGTCTTCGAAAAATTCTTTGAAGCAGGATAAATCGTGACATTTTCACCGAATCCGGGAAAAATTGGCATCCTGAAGGGATTTCGGAAAAAAAAAAGGGTCAAAATCCGGGACGTCTGGTCACCTAACCTAAGAGTGAAGGTTGAACTTTTATGTTACAGTAGAAATATTCAAAAATGAGCTTGGGTCTAGAATAACTCTCAAACATGGCGAATATAGCCTTGGCCCAGTAAACTGAGCGTCGTCAGTTTGAATCAAGCATGCAGTAAGGGCGGATCGGGGAGGTGGGCAGGGAATAACAAATTTAAATTTTTTGTCCACGAGAATTGCACTTATTACTCCCACCCCGAAGAATAACAGATTTGCACTCACAAAATTCCAAATTTACACCCATTAAAGGTTTCAAGCTTTGGCCCCGCCCAGGTATTAGCCAGGATATTTGCTTGGGGGAGGGGGGTGTCAAACTTCGTTTGGAAGTGTCAAATTTACCTTCAAAATTTTAATTTTTTTTATAAAATGTACTTACCAGAAAAGAAACGAAATAAAATATTCAGTAGCAATGAAATAATTCGTCCATATTTTTGCACAAAAAGTTCAATTTCTATTCGAAGGAAAACAAATTTCAAGTATTTCTTTTTGGACATTTAATCCACTTATAGATAGTAATTATATTATGATTTTTGAGGTGGCAGGATTTCACTTCCTGTGGTTCCTTTCCCCCCCTTGGTATCTTTATCCATATTTTTCTTTGAAAAATTGCTACATATAAAAGATTATTACAATTTACATATGCAGAAAAAGTATGGAAAAATAATTTGCGCAATATTTTTTCTTTCTTGTAATTTGAATATTTAGCGGGCATATGAACTTTGAGTTTTAGGGATGTATGTTAAGAAATTAGGGGAGGTGTAGCAGACTTCCTGCGCCCCCTTCCGAAAACGTATTTTCTGGATTCGCCCTTGTCTTGCAGCCGCATCTTTTTAATTTCTGGATAATATAAAAGTTTATAGTTAGAAATGAAATTATGGGTGCGTTGGTGGGGGGCAGTTTTATTTAGTTTGATGGTCCGTCTGTGGATTTCTCTATTGACATCAGGATATGTTTCAGGACAAGCAATTTCAATAAGCGGTTCTAGGCTTTCCGAAACTACTCGTGCGCGAATACATAAACAACCTTTTTGCTGTGTGTTCTCGGTTGAGTTTTGCTTCCTCCCCTCAAACTTTCCTTGACCCCTCTTTTAGCAGTGTCGTTAAGTTCGCTCTGGTGCTCATTGGGGTTAAGCGTCACAAATGGATTTCTGATTTTTTTTTTTTTTTCCTGTTTGTGTTTCGGCCATTACGTTACTACATTGACTTAAATGATAATATGCCTTTTTAGTGGAGGGAGGGTGGTCCTCTTGTGATTTAAAATCTGTATGAGTATATTACTATGGATGGGCTTATGAGATCTCTTTCAAATTTATACCTCCACAAACAACACTGTTGTTTCATTTTGTTTGGGAGTTTTCTGAAGTGCAACAAAGGCTATTCTGTGCCAGTCTGTTATTTAAAAGCGCCCCTCCGTTGACGTATGTCTAAAGGGAGGACCGCGAGGTAGTGAGAAACGCTCCAACTAAAGCAACCATTCTCAACGTTTGCACCGTGGAGGACGTTCTTGAAATTACGTTTAGGTCTTATTGTTAGGGAGAATCTGCGTTGAAAATATTATATCCACAACGCCATGGTACTTTAGCATTATCTTTTTTTTTCCAATCATGATCTCTCGCCAAGCCCGGTTGAGGAACCCTAATCTGGAGCTCCGTTTGTCCATAATTTTCTGAGGGTGATTGGGTGATGGGAACCCTGCACATAAAAATGTTTATATCTACAACCTTCATGGCTTGATCTTTTTTTTTTCAATTGCGCGGAACCCCGGTTGGGAAACCCTAATCTAAAACTCCTTTTGTCAGTAATTTTCTGCGGGGAACCCTCGTAGTCATTTCAAGGTCTTTGCGAACCCTACACATAAAAATGTTTATATCCACAACCCTTATAGTACATTAGCTTGATCAGTTTTTTCTTCAATTACGATCTTTCGTGGAACCCCGATTGAAGAACCCTTGATAAAACTTCTGTTTAAAAAATCATTTCTCGACCTTTTCCTTTACAAGAATTTTCGTAATAACATCATGGTCTTAGAGAACGCCCACATATAACAATTATTGTATAATAACACGATTGTATTGTATTATAACACGATATAACAATTATTGTATATATCGTGGGATTATTTTCTTATGAGAGCAGTCACTGTAGTTTTAGGAAATCTCAATTGAGGTCGTGGATTCGAATCCGACATGCTGTATGGTATTTGGTTTTTCCTCGGCTATTACGATTTAAATTAAAAGTTTTAGACCGAACCTTCAAAGCTAAAAAAGTCGAAATGTACCAAAAAGAACCTTAAAAATTGTGTTAATTTACTATGTTTTAAAAATTACCTTTTTTTTTAAATTTTATTATTATTATTATTATTATTATTACAACGAGCGCATTGTCTTGTGTTGGGGGCAAAGCCAATCCAATAATCTGCACCTTACCACGTCTCTGCTGAGACGCCAATCTGTCTCCTAATCCTTGTAAAACATTTAAATGAATTTCCTTTCATGAAACGAACTTCGTTGGCGCAGCATGATCCTTGTCCTTCTTTCTCAGTAAAGCATGCAACAAACGGAAACCGACCATAACGGGGAGGAAAAGAGACAAAAGCATGTCATTTCCTAGCGTCCAATTAAGAAATTGTGTCGCGTGACGTCACAACTAACGTTAATTACGGATTCTCTTAATTAAAAATGATGGGTTCAATTGTTCGGAAAATCCACTCGTTAATTCGATGATCCTATTGTTGCCGTGGTTGATTATTCCATCGACTTGCAAAAAAAAAAAAAAGTCATCTCTTGTAATTAAATAATGTTGTAATTTTCTTATTTAAATTCAGTTATGTGATGTAGCTGATGACCATTACGTTTTCGTTGCCAAGACACTAATAAAATGGAATTCCGATAACTCGGAAGTTCTCTGTAAACCGAAATAATTCTCGTGCCCCGTAAAATGCATCGATAATCCGAAAAATAGGTAACTGGAATTAAATCCATTTTTCTCTTGAATTTCCAGTTACCGAGCTTCCACTGTACTAAGTTATTAATACAGTTGAACGTCCATGATCGAAATCGGTTTCAGCGCCACTTAATCGATATCTCCAATGATCGATTCCGATAATCGACATCTCCGACAAGCAATTCCCATAATCGACATCTCCGACAAGCAATTCCTATAATCGGCTTTCTGTAATATGGGTAAAACAAAGCATCAGTGGCGTTTAACGTACAAATTAAGGGATTTGTCCTGTGAGATTGCAGCTTTTGGGTTTACTTCTTTAAATTCAATTCCCAAGTGATTCAATTCCAAAATGGAGGTCACTTTGTGTTGTCGGTCTTGTCTTGAAATGTAATACTAGAAATAAAGAGTTGGTTAGGCTATTGTCTCTCACATTCCAAACCGGGTACTTTACTCAACTGTGGAAAATCAGAACTTAGTTATTTTTTTTAGCCTTGCAAGGGCGCAACGGTAGCGTATTTTTCTGGCGTGCCATTGATTTGGGTTCGATTACCAACAGCACCCCCAAAAAAATTTCCTCAGGGGCTGATTGGACCCCAGATGCCGACGCGCCCTCATGGGCAATAGTCGAGAATTCTTTTTAGTGGTCTATGGACCAATGGGTTCGCGCCGAACGAAAATCCAAGATACGCGTCCTTTGAGAGGACCCGGTCCGCCCCTGCGCTTATCAACTAATTACTCACTGTAGGTTTGTGGTTGGCTCTCTAAGTCTTGAAAGATTCCGATTCCTTGGACAAAATGCAAGTCCATTAATCTGCGGGTTTGACCCCAGTGTTCCCGGGCGCCCTGGAGACCTCGAATTGTCAGGAAATCTGAAATCGTCCCTAACAGTAAGGGAAAGACGAAATTTTTTGGTCAAATCGGAAAGAAAATCTCCCTTAACCTGTTCTGAGTAGCTAAATTCCAGGCGAACATGAGGATATTTTTCCACGAAACTGAAGCTCAATTTTCAAAGTTTCGTGTGCGATCCAGTCAGGGAGTTTTGTCCGAAAAGTCAGGGAAATTTTATCTGAACGAGGAAGGGGAACCCTGGACTCTCGATGGTATCGTGGCATGCGTGCCCTTTTCCTTCCAAGGGAATTTTGTCCGAAAAGTCGGGGGGGGGGGGGGGACTGGAAAAGTCAGGTAGGTTTTTTCCCTACAATGAGCGGGAACCCTGGACTCTCGATGGTATCGTGGCATGCGTGCCATTTTCCTCCCTACTATAGTCCGGGGTGTTTTCCGTGGCGGCAGAAGCTTAGGTTCCTCGTAAAACCCTGTGCATGACCTTAGCTCTCCTGGTGCCGTAAAAACACAAATTATTTTTTTTTTCAACAGTATTGTTGTTTATTTATACTTTAGTTAAAAATTGTCTATTTTCTTTTTCTACTGTGGAATGTTACTTTCTTTAACGGTCACCTTTCAACAACGATCAAAAGCTTAGTTTACTCTCTGAATTATTCCCGTGTTTGCTTTTTCCTTCCCAGTTGTTGAAAATTCTGTGCACTCTCCATGTCGAACGTTAGGCATGATGCTTTATGCAGTACCATCTCCTTTCATATTTATTCATGATTTTGGTGGCGTCTCCTCCTATTCCTCGCACCTTTCCAAATATAGTAAATACTGTGTAAAAAAAGAAAAAAAGACTGCTACCACCACTCGGTGGAAAAGAAACCTATTCGCGAAACGACGACGTTTGGAACATCGTAATATATGGCTCCTACTGCCCCTCAGAGTACTGCCAGAGACTAGTTCTTTGGTCCTTGTCGAATAGGGATGGAATTACACCTGGCAACGGGAAGAAGAGTCTCAGGAGCCCGAAAAGTGATGCTTGGTTGCCATGGGAACGGAGGTTGTCGGAGGTTTAAGGAGGTGATTCCCACTGGAGGATACTGTCTTTCCCCTTCTTGTCTTACAAGCTTTCAGCCGCACGTGAGGCGCATATGCAAGCAGCCTGTGCTGCTCCAGCTTTTCTTGCATGGTGTAATGAAGACTTGTAACCAAAGACCTTTATTGTTGATGCTGTCCCCCACCCCTTTTTTTTGCTCGCACTGCTCCCCTTCTCTTTAAACGCGATTGGTGCTTTTGTATATTTTATAATCCTCCATCGATTGCCATTTTGACACTATTTCAAAGATCCTTTTTGGAGCATTGTTGAGGAAATCCCGATCAGGGGCGTATCAATTAAACATTTGTGTGGGCTCAAGTAGTTTAAAAAAGAAAGTGATTCGGCGTTAAAAGGAGTAATGCGCTTTGATATTCAATGGGGAGATGGAGTTCCCCCTTTCCTGTGGCACTGATCACGATGTTTTCTTGGAGTTATTTTTGTTGACGCAATGCATTCTTGAAAATTAAATCTTTGCTACAGTCAAATATATTTTCATTTTTCGTATATTTGCTATTTAAACCTTAATTTATTACTGATATTAACCTGACGGCAAAACCGTTACAGTGCACCCGGCGGCCTTCGGCCGCAGCTGAGATATATTTTTAATTTATTTCAAATGATGGAAGATGATATCCATCAGTAAAACTGATTCTTTATTTTAGGAGCAGAAAGAACACTGGTCACGTTATCGGAACAATGGTTAATAGTGCAATGTGTGCGTGTCCCATGTTTCTCTCTCTCTCTCTCTCTGAGTGGCTATACCCCTCCAGTGGTTGGGTACAGCTGTGGCTCCAGATTTAACCATTTCGAGACATAATATTCGCAACAGCCCATTAATTCTATAATATCTTAACTCTGTGAGAGAGACTAATTCTTGCGCCTTAAAAATACAACCAAAGACCAATTCTCAAGAAAGTTTGGGACCGCCGAATTGTGTGTCAACTGCCGAACTGTTGTGGCAGGTTTGATTACGCGGGCCGCCAATTGAGAATCGCTGGCCTCTCTTTATTTAAATGCGGCATTGCATATTGTAAACTTCTTGATTGATCCTGTTTTGATCGGCCGCGGCTTCAACCGGTCCCTTCCGCAGGTTTTGTAGTTTTTTAAACACTACTCTAACATTTTACTGTTCCGTGTCTTATTTAAATAATAATTATACCACTTTAAAGTAATTAATGTAGAGGTTTTCTTTACACATTTTGTACATTTCTCCACATTTTGTCCATCTATGACTAGCTCAGTTTTCTAATTAAGATGTCAAATCACTAACCGACTAGGTTTCCGGTTCCGTCATGGCCGGTTAAGTGAGAGTCTATTGTTTATTAAAGAGGAAGATATACGAACTCTTGGCTAACTTGTTAATATTTTTTGTTTCAAAATTTGACAGGTTACGATCTATTACATACTGTCTTTAGTGCCCTCGTGGCTGATGTCGGTGCCTTTGAATTTAGCTGCCAGATTTCGATTCTCGATAAGTTCGGTCTTGCGTACACGTTTACTGGTCCAAAGACCATGTTAAGGTGTCAATATCACTTTAACTAATCTGCCCAGCAGTCTCGAGGGTTGGGAGTTCGACAGAAAACCTTAGAATCA
>QLNU02003225.1:45198413-45214703 GCA_006491805.2 Dysdera silvatica | reverse complement strand
ACCACATCTACATAAAGACATTCTACAGCTGAAAAAATGTTATCAGGAGATAACTGTGACAATACGGTACACATGCAAATGACCCTAAAAAAAAACAGCGATGACGATAAAGGCAATAGTACTTGGTAGATAATAAACTTGTGATCAATAGAGAGGGCGATGTTTGACGGGCAAGTGTGAGATTGGAAGCGCACAAATAGGAAATACTTCGGTAAGTAATTTGAACATACAATATTGAAATATATTATAGTTAATTCTTGAATATAACATTGCTGAGACCAAATAATGCAGTTTAATCGGGTACAATAGAACTTCGTTAACACGGTGTAATATCCCGTTTTTTGCTCTTGGATGGCCATCATATTTTTGTTTCCCTTTCCTTCGGATCTCCAACAAATCTAAATTCAACTGTAACTTCCGTAACTTTTGAGTTTGATAACAGTTTAAGGTTACCCGGAAGCCAAATTCGACAAAAGAAATTATTATTATTTTTTTAATTTGAACTTTTCTTTTTACAATGATACAAAATTTATTTATCTTGGAGAATTAGAAGTTTGTTAAATATTTTTTTGCACTAACAGCCGCTTAAATAAATGTCATGAAGAACATTTAACGTTTTTATGTTTTTCTCGAAACGTTATTTTTCCAGATTCAGGTACCTTTTCCAGAAAACTGGAAGCGAGTATGTTCTTGAGATTTGTTCATATTATGTATTATGTCTTTTTACACATACTGTAGCAGAAGTTTGTTACTACGGTGAAAAAATTATTTTTTATAATTTTTTTAGTCGTCAAACTCCCGCGAAATTCAGTGAGTTTTGTTTAAAAACATTAAAAAAATATTCTTTACACCTTAATCATTATGGTTGAGGTACAGTATGTGTAAGAATGTGTATTTTAAAAGCGCAGCTAATTTTACGGTGGTAGATGGCATAGTTACTGAGAAAAACGTACCTGAATTTGACCAATTTAACATTGGCGAGATAGGACTTTCCGTGTACCCTTAAGATAGATGGAGAAAATTGAGCGTTGCTAAAATAGAGAGTGCTTATTTGGATAAACCCGATTCTAGATCATCCGTCCCTGACATCAATATCACCGAGCCTCGAGACTTTCTTCTGGGATTTATCATTTTAGTTTTCTAAGTATTTTTTCTGAATAAATATTTTATTATGGAAATATTCTGAGGACAATAATATTCTTGAATGCGTCAAAAAGCTCAGATCCACAAAACCTAAGTAATATCTGTGTAGCAAATGTCTATAACGGGGCTGCATATTTTTATGTGTGGAAGTCTTCAAGAATGATCGGGGATTATCACACTTTGAATCTTTCAGCATGTTAATGAAAGTTAGTACAGCTTCATTTAATGACATTGACATTAAGGTTCATGAGAAATTAGGATATGCAATAAGGTTTCATTAGTCTATAGACTAATGAGACCTAGTAGTAGCTTGTACTAACCTTAAAGTAGTTAGTATCAATCACTATAGTGATTGATAACTACTTTAAATATAATTTCATATTTGTCAACATACCACATTGTATACACAAGTATGCTAATAGTCTTCATAATCATGCCATACTTAAGTATTAATACTTACTGTGATGTCACTTCATACACATTGGCTTACGTAGAAATTCGTAAGGGAGGGTTACAGGCTTATAGTTGCAGAGCTACAACTCCAGATATTTGTATGTATATATACAAAATTTTTCGCAATGGGTGGTTTTAAAACTCCATATCAACCCCCCCCCTGCCTACACCAGTGGTCACTCACTCCATAACGAATTAATCGTTCACGATATATCCTGAAATTTCGGCGACCCACCTTCCCAATTCCCTATGTATAGGAGCAAGCAAGCTCTCGACATAAGTCGACTAAATGTCAACTAGACTCCCTTTGCAAATTCAGTAGTATATTTCAGTTTTTAGTACGTTCTTACTGCACATTAAGCTAAAAGTTAAGAAAGATTTCCCGCATTTTTTAAATTTTAACGTTTAAGAAATGTCAAAAACTATTCTAAATCATAATTATGTTATGCAGCAGATGCTTTGCTTGTTTTTTTTTAATAGGTATTCAAATAAATACTTGAAATAGACGTGTTTTGAGTATTCACAGGTTAACATCTCGTCGAAGACTACGTAGTTCGTTGGCGTCTCACCAGGGGAGAACGCAGGTGCTAGCATCGCGTTGCTGCTCCCAATGGCGCATGCGCTTCGCATATATGGCAAATGGACAGGATATTTATCTAACACTTAGTTTATAAGATGTGGAAACACTTTCAAAACTGCCTTCAACTGATCATATACTATCTTTTTAGTTACGAGTTTGAATTTAATTTCTACATTACTGCTATTACAAGGTAATTTAACCACTTCCTATTTTATTATTAATAAAATATGCTTGCAAAAACTCGGCTAAAAATGCTTAAAAATAAAAAGTTTCTGACACTGAATAAATTCATCTATATTTTTTTTACATTTGTGGTATTACTTGAACTGAGTTTGTTGAATTACTACTTGTAAGTTATTCAACAGTGTTACTTTGATGTGAGATGTATCGACGACTTTCTATTTCTTTCTATTTTTTGTCTCTTTCAAACAAAAAATGTGTTTAAATCTCTGCCGCATGGATGGTTATAAACGAACAGGTTTTCCTGTATAATGTCTGCATTGAATGGGGAATGTTGGATCCTTAAAACACTCTTTAACCCATGATTATTGGCTCATAACGCCAATCAATGTACATCGCAGGTCCAATTCTTCTAATTCAGACCAGCTATGATCTGCCTAAATTTATTGATTCTTCATTTATATATATACTACAAATATGAGGCAGAGACCGTTCTTGAGAACGAAACACACAAGTTTTATTGGGATAGAGCAATCATAACAGTCAAGACAGTCCCACATAACTGTCCTGATATAACCCTCGTCAATAAATCGGATAAGATTACGTTCCTAATCGACATAGCAGTACCCAACACCAATAACATACAGGAAAGCTACATAACGAAAATCACGGAGTACCAAGACCTCGGATATGAAGTACGAGATATATACCCAAATAACGACCAACCAGCTTGTTACTTGCTATTTATAAAATCTCCACAAAAGTGCTAACACATCGTCTACAGAAGAAATTAGATGCAGCTCAACCAAGAGAACAAGCTGGATTTCGAAATGGATTCAGTACAGTGGACCATATTCAAGTATTAAGAGAATTAATTGAAAGAACACATGAATATGAACTTCCATTGTGTGTGGCATTTATTGACTATGAGAAGGCCTTTGACTCTATTAAAACGTCAGCAGTCATCAACTCTTTAAGATCAGCAGACATCGAGGATGTGTACATTGACATGGTGAAATGTGTGTATAAAAATGCAAGTGCAAAATTTCGGTTACATAAAGATACCAAAACTATCAAAATTGGTAAAGGTGTGAGGCAGGGAGACACCATTTCTCCAAAACTTTTTACTTCAGCTTTACAGATGATTTTTCATCAAATAAATTGGAATAACAGGGGAATAAAAATAAATGGTGAATATTTAAATCATCTGCGGTTTGCTGATGACATTGTTATTTTTTCAACGGACCCATCAGAACTCCAAGACATGGTACAGGAGCTCTCAACTAGAAGTAAAGAAGTTGGACTCAAGATGAACCTACAAAAAACTAAAATCATGTTCAATAATTTCGTAGAGGAAACAAAAATACAAGTTGACAACATTGAGCTAGAAATTGCTGATTCATATATTTACCTTGGCCAGCTGATTTCAATGGATGGCAACATTATGAAAGAACTCAACAGACGTATTAAACTTGGCTGGAGTGCATTTGGAAGAAACAGTTTTATCCTGAAGGGGAAATTGCCTTTATCTTTGAAAAGAAAGGGCTTCAACCAGTGTGTATTGCCAGTCCTCTCTTATGGATCAGAGACATGTAGTCTAACAGTTGGAACAACACGAAAATTACAGACACCGTAAAGGAGTATGGAGAGGTGTCTGCTTGGAATAACTAAGAGAGATCGAAAAAGGAAGATTTGGGTGAGAGTGCAAACTAGAGCAGAGGACATCGTTGTTAAAGTAAAAGACCTGAAATGGCGATAGGCTGGGCATACTGCAAGAAGAACTGATCAACTATGGACAACAGAAATTCTGAACTGAATTCCAAGAGACCACCGAAGACCTAGAAAACGTCCTCAAACTAGATTGGTGGATGAAATAAGAAAATAGGTTGGGGTGATGTGGAAGCGAATTGATTAGGGGTCCAGCGTCAGATTAGTCCAGGATAGACTTATGTGGAAAGCATTTGGAGAGACCTTCATCCAGCAGTGGATAGATAATGGTTGAATATGATGATGATGATGATGATGAAATATATATATATGCAGTGCGTTTGGTATTTTAGTGGACACCTGATATTTTTACGTAAATGCTAAAAAAAATACAAAAACTGCGAATTGGCTTTTGAAGAATGCCGAGACACCATAATGTCTTGTAGAAAAATAATTTTTATATAAATATATCGTCACATAAATGGGGAAAATGCAAATTTATATAACAAATGTTGTTTGTTAATTTAAGGGACACCATTCTGACTGCCTGCAAAAGGGTTGCTGGTATCTAACTGGAAGGAGACCCACACGCTGAACGTATGTGACAATGTGTGGAACCGGCCGGGCCAGTAACCTAGTGTCCTACCCCGCCTTCAAGTGGTGCAGGCTGGGCTTTCTATCCAAGAGGCAAATTAATATTTGCTGCACGGATGGAAAGGCGGAAGGGGAGGGCTAATTCACCAACCCGTCTAGCCAGCGTGGTGAAATGATGGCTAATTCCTCCAATATGCTAATACACCAAAAACCATGGCCCCTAGTCTCCAGGTGCTGGAGTGCTCCTGATCAAGGCAGCGGTCAGTGTGGCATGAAAGCAGGGGGTGCTAAGAATCACTGGAATGGCCCAGGCTGCCGTTTGTTATTGACCTTGGCAACGTATAATGGACGATCCCTTGCTTCTGAAGCAAAACTTCAGGAATTGGAAGAAGAACTTGACAAGATCAAATGGGACATTGTAGGACTCAGTGAAGTTAGAAGAAAAGGTGAAGAGTTGGTGGAACTTAAAAGTGGACATTTGTTTTATTATAGAGGAACGGAAACTGGAAGAACAAGTGGTGTTGGCTTCTTAATCAACAAAAGAATTAAAGACTGTCTTCTGGAAGTTGAAAGTACATCAGATCGAGCAGCGAGGCTCGTTGTTCAACTAACCCAGCGATACCAACTTCAAATAGTACAGGTATATGCACCAACATCAAGCCATACCGACGAAGAGGTTGAAGAATTTTATGAAGAAATCAAAGAGTTACACACCAAAGGGAAACAACATATCAAGCTCATCATGGGGGATTTCAATGCAAGAATTGGACAACAGGAACAAGGAGAGACATCGGTTGGTAAATACGGATATGGGGAAAGGAATGAACGTGGCGATCAACTCATCGAATTTGCAGAAGCTGAAAACCTTAGCATCATGAATTCATTTTTTAAGAAGAAACCGCAAAGAAAATGGACATGGAAACACCCAAATGGGGGAACTAGTGAAATTGACTATATCCTGGCAAACAAGAAATCAATTATTGAAGATTGCAGTGTACTGAACAGATTTAATACTGGAAGTGATCATCGAATGGTGAGATGTAAAGTGCACTTAAATACTAAACTAGAAAGGCAGAAGCTCATTAGGAAACAAGTAAGTAAGAGGGTGGATTTAAAGAAATTAAAAGAAAATACCGAGGCATTCAAGTTGGAATTAAAAAATCGCTTTTCTGCACTGGAAGGACTTATTGATGAAAGTGATATCTCAGAAGCAAATGAAAACATTGTTAAGACAATAGTTGAAACTGCTGGGGAAATTGGTGGTGTAACCTGTAAAAAGCACAATAGCAAATTATCTGAGAAGACGAAACAGCTCATGAAAAGGCGAAGAGATATGAAGGTGGACAATCAAAATACCAGTTCCAGGATTGAGTACATAGAACTTTGTAAAACTCTGCGCAAAAGCATGAAAGAAGATATAAGAAAATTCAATTGTGAGTTAGTAAGGAAGGCCATTGAAAGCAACAAGAGCCTTAGGGTTGTTAAAGGGAGTTTGTCTATTGGGAAGAAACACATCATTGCATTAAAAGGAGAGGATGGCACCGTAACAAGAAATAGGGAAGAAATACTTAGAAGAGTTGAAGAATTCTACAAAAAACTATATGAAAGTAACAGTGGATTAAACGAAGACACTGAAATAGTCGAAGGAACAGCTCCTAAAATCTTAAAAGAAGAAGTTTCATTTGCAATAAAAAGTATGAAGAAAGGAAGAGCCCCTGGCGATGATGGCATTACATTAGATATCTTAAAAGAAGCTGGAGAACATGTAGAAGACATACTTGCAAAATTCTTTACCAAATGCCTCAACAGTGGTAACATACCAAACCAATGGGATTCTGCAACAGTAATTCTTTTGCATAAAAAAGGTGATAAAGAGGATTTAAAAAATTACCGACCAATTAGCTTGTTACCTGCTATTTATAAAATCTTCACAAAAGTGCTAACACATCGCCTGCAGAAAAAATTAGATGCAGCTCAACCAAGAGAACAAGCTGGATTTCGAAGTGGATTCAGTACAGTGGACCATATTCAAGTATTAAGAGAATTAATTGAAAGAACACATGAATATGAACTTCCATTGTGTGTTGCATTTATTGACTATGAGAAGGCCTTTGACTCTATTAAAACATCAGCAGTCATCAACTCTTTAAGATCAACAGACATTGAGGATGTGTACATTGACATGGTGAAACGTGTGTATAAAAATGCAAGTGCAAAATTTCGGTTACATAAAGATACCAAAACTATCAAAATTGGTAAAGGTGTGAGGCAGGGAGATACCATTTCTCCAAAACTTTTTACTTCAGCTTTACAGATGATTTTTCAGCAGATAAATTGGAATAACAAGGGAATAAAAATAAATGGTGAATATTTAAATCATTTGCGGTTTGCTGATGACATTGTTATTTTTTCAACGAACCCATCAGAACTCCAAGACATGGTACAGGAGCTCTCAACTAGAAGTAAAGAAGTTGGACTCAAGATGAACCTACAAAAAACTAAGATCATGTTCAATAATTTCGTAGAGGAAACAAAAATACAAGTTGACAACATTGAGCTAGAAATTGCTGATTCATATATTTACCTTGGCCAGCTGATTTCAATGGATGGCAACATTATGAAAGAACTCAACAGACGTATTAAACTTGGCTGGAGTGCATTTGGAAGAAACAGTTTTATCCTGAAGGGGAAATTGCCTTTGTGTCTAAAAAGAAAGGTCTTCAACCAGTGTGTATTGCCAGTCCTCTCTTATGGATCAGAGACATGGAGTCTAACAGTTGGAGCAATACGAAAGTTACAGACAACGCAAAGGAGCATGGAGAGGTGCATGCTTGGAATAACTAGGAGAGATCGAAAAAGGAACACTTGGGTGAGAGAGCAAACTAGAGTAGAGGACATCATTGTTAAAGTAAAAGGACTGAAATGGCGATGGGCTGGGCATATTGCAAGAAGAACTGATCAACGATGGACAACAGAAATTCTGAACTGGATTCCAAGAGACCACCGAAGACCTAGAAAACGTCCTCAAACTAGATGGGTGGATGAAATAAGAAAACAGGTTGGGGTGACGTGGAAGCGAATTGCTCAGGATAGACTTGTGTGGAAAGCATTTGGAGAGACCTTCATCCAGCAGTGGATAGATAATGGTTGAATATGATGATGATGATATATATATAAAAAAAAAGTTAAATGGACCAACAAACAAAATAGAACAACATATACTAGCACAACAAACAAAATAGAACAACATATACTAGCATAACACACAAAATAACACAATGTACACTAGTATAACAAACAAAATAACACACCTAAAAATCTTGTCGTCATACCTGCATGATTTCGTCAATTTCTTCTAGTACTTGTTCTGCTGTAAACATGGGTTCTTGTTGTAAGCTGGAAATGATTAAAGAATGCATGTCTAAATCTTTGGCGATTTCATCATCAGAAGCATCCAGCTCGTCCCCTGATTCTTGGTCCTAAAAATAAGACCAAATGATTCAGTTAAAACAACACAACAAGAATTAAAAAAAATACACAAAACAATCAACTTTTAGGCATATATTTTAAGTAACCTAAGAGAGATTGCTTTGAATGCGTAGGTCGTAGGAAAATATGCCTTAATTTATGCAAATGGTATAAAAGGCAAAGGTTTGAAGTAGAATTTCTTTGGAGGGAATAATGGATTTGAAACATTATTAAGAAGGGTCTTTCTATTCACTTTTGGAATAGCTTTCCTTCATTTTAAAATTCGAGTTAAATATTCAAATATTGAACAAAACAATGCTTTATTCTTTAACGTTAAAAGATGAGAGTGAGCTTTTTCCTTCATATTATTAGGACAGAATTAGTACTTACATCACGAATCTCAGGTACACTTAAATATGTATAAAAAATTATATATCCTGCATAAAAATTTGAAAAAATATGGATCACGGTCATAAAAATACGATTTATTTGACGCAATTTACACCGCCGAAAACAGATGAATTTAAAAAAAGGAACTTGGGGTGAAAGGTGATTCGAACCTGGGAACTGGTGGTCTGAATGACTTTAAAGGTCTATGGAAAAATAAAAACGTCTTAAAACGTTCGGTTAAAAAGGAAATATTAGCATAAGAGAGATTGCCTTTGGTGAGTAGGCTGTAGAAATAAATATGTGCCTTAATTTATGTAAGTGGCATAAAAGGCAAAGGATTGAAGTAGAATTTCTTAGTAGGGAATAATAGATTTGAAACGTTATTAGGAAAGGTCGTTTTGTCAGTTTTAGAACAGCTGCCCTTCTAATTAAATTTCGAGTTAAATGTTCACATGGTGTATAAAAAACGCTTTATTTTTTAACGTTGTAAAATGTTATACAGCTTTTTTATTCAAGTTATTACGAGAAAAAAGTATTTGACTGGCGCATTTTAGATAATTTTAACATAGATTAAAAAATGGAATATTCTTCACAAATGTTTGAAAAAATATGGATCGCGTTCAGAAAAATACGATCTGTTTGGCGCAGTTTACGGCGTCGAAAACGGATGAAGTTAAAAAAAAAATTGACGAATGTGTGAACGGGGACTGGAACTCTGGACCTGGTGCTCCGAATGGCTTTAAAGGTTGCCAAAATGCCGTACGCTACGTCTACGGCATTAGCCTAGTGAATTAGAAAAGAAGTATAGTTCATTCGCGGAAAGTTGACCGATGGTAACGGTAGAATTCACGGGAGATGACGCCACAAACGGGCTAGTTCATTACGGCAGAAAAGAGGACGTCATTTCAGAACTGTTTTTTAGTGAACGTTTGCGCCAAAAACTAATTCTGAAATGACTTCCCTCTGCTGTAATGAACTAGCCCGTTTGTGACGTCAGCTCCCGTGAATTCTAACGGTACCATCGGTCAACTTTCCGCGAACGAACTATATTTCTTTAAGAGTGAGAGAGATTATTATGGTTGGTAACCTGTAGAAAAATCAGTATTAATTTATGCAAATGATACCAAAAGCAGAGGTTTAATGAGGAATTTCTTAGGAGGAAAAAAGTATTTTTGAAATGTTATTAAGAAGGGTCCTTTTCCTCAGTTTTAGAATAGCTTCCCTTCACTTTAAAATTCGAGTTAAATATGCAAGTGTTGTAAAAAAAAAATGCTTCATTCTTTAACACTGAAAGATAATATATAGATTTCTTTCCAGTTATTAGAGGAGAATTAGTACTTAAATCGAGAATTTTAAGTACGCTTAAACAATTAATTATAACTTTTACTGGTACTTCTGACCAGGGAAAAGCTTTTTATCAGTGAATTCAGTTTATTACGTCAGTGCATATGGTGCATAGACAAGTCGAAGTTTGAGCGAGGGATGTTCTTAATGTCTTGGCCACTAGGTGTATTTCAGATTACAGCTACTTCAAAACATTCGATTACGCTTACAGATGTGATTACGCGAAAATGTAATCGATTATAATCACTTGATTATGATTAATCGAGTCTGATCTGAATCACTAAAGGCCTGAGGAACCCACTCCCAAAATACAGTAAACTAGTACACTTTCTGTTTTGAACTGTTAAGAATCAAACAGGTTAACACGTTAAACGCCACGCCGGGTCCGACGGACCGGCGCTAGACTTCCCGTTTACGCCACGCCGGTCCCGACGGCCCGGAGTGGCCTGCCTGACGGCTAACTGTGGCGTGAACGGAACGGCACGTAAAACGGGCGTGGCGTTTAACGTGCTAAGACGATACACTACGTGATGTTACTATTGCACTACCACAAGCCTGTCCTAAATATCACTAACAGTTGACTCATTTGCGTTACGGGTGGATGATATCTTGTAGAATGACCATTCTCCTTCCCACTGCGTAAATAGCTCATAAGAATTAGAATGCATTCATCGAAGTGAATGATTCTGTCCACCTTCAGTTTGATCATACTCGTGCAGTTCAACACAAACTTACCTTTCTCTCGTTTAAATTAAGGCAGTTTAGTTGCAGCTTTCTGGCGTACGATTTCGACCAGTCAATGGGAAGAATATTGCCGAAATTTCCCGTCAACGTCCACCACATCCTAGGAAAAAAATTTACAATTAAAAAGACCCGTATTACACACGGCTCATTACACGACAAATTCCATTACACAAATTACGAAAGTTTCGGATTGTAATATTGGACAATAATAATTTGTAGTATTGAACGAGTTCAATAACATTTATTAATGCCATTTGGTTTACTGAAACTTTATTATGAACCACATCCCCCCCCGTCATGGTCCTCAACCCTTCCCTTAGAGCAAGCAGGGTTGTTCAACATACGGCCCACGGGCCACTATCCGGCCCGCCAACAGTGTTAATCCGGCCAGCCGACAAATGCATGGAATGAAAAAAAATATAGATTTTTTCTGGATGAACGTGGACTGTTCATTCGAATCCAACAATACTGTATGTAATTGGAGAAACTGCGTTGCGAAAATTTCCCACGGTGAAACAACTGAAGACGAGAAATGTCCACATGTCTTGTTCGCCTTAGTTCTGTCATACAATGTTTTGGAGGTAATATTATTTAACAATCGTTGTAATAATAAACCGATAGTATGCACAGTTGTGCTGTCCATTGCCTTTTGGAGTTATCAGCGCCGATTATATGTGATTTTTTTAACTAAACTTTTTTGCTACTTAAAAAAAAGGAAAGATTTTTCCTAGAAAATTTTAGCAAACCCTACTTTTACCACATTTGTTTTTATGATTTTTAAAGTTTTACGAACGTTTAGGCGCACCCTATCACCGAAAACTCAACAAAGAATAATTAAAACAATGACAATATTTCTTTAAAAAGAGGAAGGAAAAAAAAAAAAATACCGCGAGTCATTTCCTCTATACATCTTTCACCAGAAGCTCGACCACAACAGACTCCTTATATTGCGAACAGAAAGGAAAAGCGCAATAAAGCGTCTCAATTAAGCCGTGGGAGTTGCATGCGATGATGGATGACTTCAACGAAGATGGCAACAAGAGCTCCAATTTGCCAAACCCCGTGGGACTTACGTGATGATATCACTTACATGGCACTTACCACGAATCACGCTATGGCACTGCAACGTGAGAACGCCGTTGCCATTTTTTTTACAAAGCTTTGTTTATTATTGATGACGCGGAAGAGACGTCACGGACCCTATGTCCACAAGAGACATTGTCCTAAAAGAAAGTAACATGACAGGAAGTTTTTATGTATGTATCACGGCAATACATGATAGTTGTGTTTCCGACCCACTTCTGAACCGTCATGAAACTGATTGACTTGTGTACCGACATTTATGCAACCGATTACGAGTTAAAATAGACTATTTGACCTTGAATTGACCAGTCATGACTTGACACATAATGTACCGACCTTGAAAAGACATTATTTGACACAGACGATGAAATTAACAAAGAATTGATTGGACTTGAAATCGATTATGAATTGACCGGCCTTCAAACCAATTATCATTTGACGCAGACCTGATATTAAAAAATTAACATAGAATTGACTGGGCTTGGAATCGATTATGAACTGAGTGACCTTGAAGTACTGAATTGACAAGGGATGGACTGACATTGAAATAAGATAAAACTGATTTCGTTGTCCTTGATCCCGAATTGACTTCATGAAACCAACGTACACCCTGGGATTACAGTGCCGCCTTCGGTGGCCACCCCCGTCCACTAATGTAATGTAAACCAACAGAGACCTTGAGATTGATGACATGAAAGTGAATGTTGGCACTGAATTAACTAAGCTCTGAAAAAAGGAACACGATACATTAACCACAAAACTGACCACAGTTTGACAAGCCTCAACATCGGTCACAGTTTGATCACACACAGTGCCATATTAAGGCAGAGGCCAATGGGGCCCGCTCCCTAAAATAAGGGTCCAGGGTTTTAAGGAACCCCCAAAAGCTGGAAAATTAGTGAAAAATATTATTATTATAATTATTATTATAAGACTGGTCTACTTAAAAGAACTATAAAACAAAAATAAGAAGCAAATGTCTGAAAATATAAACAACTTTAAAATTACAAAACAACACAATAACTTTTTTTTTTTTTAGCATGCATGTAAACATTTGTGTTTGAAGTCTGACAAATCATAAATAATGTAACAAAATGTGATTTCTTCATGCAATTTTAGTTTTTCTTTCGATACGGAAAACCGTCGAAACTACTAAAATTTTCTAAGACTACTGAAATTTCTACCTTCTTAAAATTTTACAACGCAATGAATTTTACTGAATACAAAGTTTTTTTCGTTTTAGTCACTGGCGGCAGTATACCCTCGAACTAGGAGTTGTATGCCCTAAAGTTTCATAAAACGTGTAACTTTTAATCAGGGGTGGACACAGATTTTCATTTGTGGGGGGGTTAAGGAGAGAATTTGCCATGGTCTTGGAATAACATCCTTCATTTATCATGCAAGTTGGAATTTTTTACAGTGAAAAAATATATTTTGGGGGTCATGACCCCTGTGACCTCCCCCTGTGTCCGCGCTTAATACACTCCATGTAGAACACGCCCTAGAAAACGGCCTCTACACACTATTACCATTTTTATCTTTTTAATATTAACGTTTTTCATTTCGGAGTGGGGGGGATTTAAACCACAACCTCTCTTCTACATAAGCTTATGGGGAGGAGGGACCCCCCTCCCCATTTGGGCCCTGATCGCGCATTGAATCCAACATCGGAAGGGGACAAGACACTCCATAACAAACTGATAATTCACTTTTCAATTAAACTGATTAATCGCGAAAAATCAGCACAGTGTCCCATGGGCGCCCAAGGCGAGCTTGTTTTGTTTGTTTTGTGGTTTTACGGCTCAAAGACTACAATGGTCATGCTGCGCCGGGACCTACTGTTTTCCGAGGAATCCGAACCTCTTATGGCCTAGGGAACCAAACCCCGGACTACAGTGAGCAGTGCGATCTTTTTATGAGATCTCTGAGTAAGCGTTCTTTGTACACTGTTAGGAGTCGAACCCGGATTAACGGCGTACTAGGCGAACGCGTTACCACACTGCGCCACCGCAAGGTCTGCCCATATGAGCACTTCTAGGGGAGGGTGTGGGACTGAGAAAAATTATTACCTTCTTCTCAAGGCTGTCAAACATTTTAGTGAATGTACAAGATACTAAAATGCTACAAAAATAGGATGGATGTTTGGATGTTTTATGGCGCAAGAGCATCTGGGCTATACTGCGCCACTACAAAAATAATTGATACTGCTTGACAATTAGTAATGAGCTAAAAAGTACCTTATTTTAAATGTATTAAAAATTTGCAAGTAAATGCAGAGCGGCATTGCGCAAAGCAATTTTTGAACGGCTAGCAATCCTCTTCTCTCCCCCAGATAGGCACGCACGCACAGTCTAATAATTAAAGTGGTAGAGAGAGAAAGAAAACCAAGTCATCAAAGCAAACTGTTTCAAATACGAAGTAAGCCCACGTTTCATTACGTAGCCACGAATTTTCGGGGAGGACTGGAGAAAGAATGTTTCCAAGATTATTACCCCACCTTCTTTCACTTGATTTAAAATTAAAATAATAATAATAATATATTTAAAAATGGAGACTATAATCTCTCATGAAATTCAATTTTGGCCCCGTGTCACTAAACACTGGCTGCGCAATCGTTGTGAAGTGTACGTGTAGCTAATGAAAAGACTACATGCGCATAATTATTATTTTTAAATGCAAACAGGAAACATCTGGAGCGAAGCAACTTAAGAAAAATAATTTAAAATTAAAATCAAGGTTGAAAGATCAAAGAAACCGTTTGTTTACAAGAAACAGTTGTTAAGTTGAAGAACATGGCCTCGCATTTTAGAAGATATACTCAGGCCTGTAGCTGGATGCTTGTTACAGTGTGTGGGAGGAGGAGGAGTGTGGGGCTGGAAGTTACGATTAGGGCTTAAAATTCGAAAATATTTTGATGTATTTTATTTATTGAATAATACTAAATGTGCATATATGCAGATGAATATATTTAACGTTAACAAATAAATTTCTTGAAGTAAATTTTGCATTGCAAACTTAATGCTAGTATACTTCTCAAAAATTTCCCCCTTTGCTTGTTATAAAACGGATAAAATCTGAAAACTCTGTAAAAAACATTATGTACACAAGATCTACTGTAAGAAGTTATTTTCAATGTCAAAGAAAAATTTGCATCGTTGTGTACAATTTCATACAAGACAAAAAAATTTAAAACGAAATTCCGCAAAAATTTATTTTGAGACAGAATATTCCCCAGGTGTGTGTGTTCGGGGGGGGGGACTACATTTCTAGGAAGCCTCAGCAGCTATAGCCCCAGACTGGCTACGGCTCCGAATATACTGTTTGTTCACGAAAAGGAGTCCGGTCGTACAGTTAGAAATAGCGGGAGGGGACGTTACAAACCGGCTAGCCGCTTACGGTAGAATAGGACTGCAATCTTAAAATTTGTTTTTGGCGGTCGCCAAAAACGAGTGTAGAACTTGGAGTCCTACATTGTTGTAAGCATCTAATCGATTTGTGACGTCTAAGCGATATTTTTCTTGGCGCAGTTGCGAGTCGAACCCGAAATAACTGTGCGATATTCGAGTGCGTTACCACTGCACCACCGAAGGGCCCCCCATACATAAAAACCTGTAAAGCTTACAGGTATAATTAATATTATTTATTGCGTTTTTATTTTACGGCGAAAGGATAGCCAACGTCATGCGGCGCCAGGAATTATGGGTTTCCGAGGAATCTGAACCTCTTTCTCGCCTATTCAAACCCAGATTATTCGCACTGTAGTCAAATCATGGCATCACTAATGATAAATAAATAGTGATTGCGCTTTTGCGATGGCCTAGTGATTCAAGGTGGTTCAAGGGGTGGTGGATCAGAATTTGTTGATATGTTTTCCCTTAAGTCTCTACATTAGTTTTGCGTAACCACCCAAAAATATTTTCATGATTCGCCTCTGTGACTGTGTGTGTGTATATATATATATATATATGTGTGTGTGTGTGTGTACACACACATACAGACAGACAGTAGCGCTCATAAGTATTTTGACAAACAGTTTTTGCTCGCCAGCGCAATCTATATTAAAGCATTCACTTGCATAGTGATATGTCGTGATTCACTGCTGAGTTACACATTCTACAATAACAACCAACTAGCGCTGCGTAAGTAATTACTTTCTCTTACAGTTAGACTAAGAAAATTCGTTCAAAAGTGTTTTTACATGTAATTAGTAATTTGTTTTTGTAGATATACTTAATTAAATCCTGTGTTATATTTTGCAAACAGCCTTCCATTAGTCATTTGTGATTGTGATGACATGCCAAAAGAAAAGGAATATTCTGAAGACTTAAAAAAAAGCTGTAATGGCAGCTTTAAGGGAAGTTTGCTTGCTCTCAAGCAAGTGTAGCTCGTGATTTCAATCTATCCAGACAAATTGTAAGTGTGTGGAATAAAGTTTTCAATAACAGGGGAACTGTATGTAATAATTCTATGTCCAGACGACTACGACAAACGGTCAGCAGGTCTGATAAAATACTCAGAAGGAAATCTGTAGCTAATCCCCCGTCTAACTGCTGTAGACATAAAAGATGATTTACAGGAAAATTATAAAGTTAAAGTGCACGTTT
>QLNU02003225.1:45176570-45197061 GCA_006491805.2 Dysdera silvatica | reverse complement strand
GACCGCTGCCTTGATCAGGAGCACTCCAGCACCTGGAGACTAGGGGCCATGGTTTCTGGTGTGTCAACATAATGGAGGAATTAGCCATAATTTCACCACGCTGGCTAGACGGGTTGGTGAATTAGCCCTCCCCTTCCGCCTTTCTATCCGTGTAGCAAATATTAATTTGCCACATAAATAGAAAGCTCAGCCTGCACCACTTGAAGGCGGGGTAGGACACTAGGTTACTGGCCTGGCCGGTTCCACACATCGTCACATACGTTCAGCGTGTGGGTCTCCTTCCAGTTAGATACCAGCAACCCTTTTGCAGGCCTGAGAAATGGCAAAAGGCTATGGCGTGGGCTGGGCATGTGCGAGAAGAACTGATCAACGATGGACAACAGAAATTCTGAACTGGATTCCAAGAGACCACCGAAGACCTAGAAAACGTCCTCAAACTAGATGGGTGGATGAAATAAGAAAAGAGGTTGGGGTGACGTGGAAACGAATGGCCCAGGATAGACTTGTGTGGAAAGCATTTGGAGAGACCTTCATCCAGCAGTGGATAGATAATGGTTGAATATGATGATATATATATATATATATACACAAAATATAACCTAATTCTCATGCCTACAATTATGTACTCTTCAACGCACTTTCGCTGTTAGATTTTGGGAGTCTATATAAATTCTAGATCAACACAAATTCTAATACCTGCGCATTATAGGTAAATGCTAACAGCATTATACTATAAAAGGTACTATACTATAAACTATAAAAAGTTGAGTGTATTTCGTAAACTTTTTTTAACTACTTATCTTTATGTATATTGCATTATTGGTTTCTGGATAGAGGGACATATTCTTAAAAATTAAATGCAATTTAAACGTTAAAAGTTCAGAATTTATCACCAAGACACCCAAGCTCCCTCTGCTAAGTTTTGTTCCCAGTGAGCTAGGTTACGTGTAATGATATCGGGGTTTAGAGGTCTTGTTAACATTGGCATGTTGTGTGGTGTTGGGATGTTTAAAAAAAATGAGTGACTAATATCAAAGAATCAAATACCATCTGCAATGTTATTATAGAGCAACTTGTATAATTACATTTAATTTGTTGGACTTACGGTGAAGCTTGGTCAAGCTTGATCTTTTGAAAATATAACTGACTTTATCATGCTTGTAGACCCTGCACTGGTTACACGTTCACTTAATGTGCCATTAATTTAGTTTAGACTCGCAAAAGAATGGGGGAATGCTTATCAATTTACTACTCACCTGCAGTCCCGGTGTTCCCTAGGGAGATTTGGGTATCTTAAAAAATTATAGGTCCACTCAGTGGTGGATTTACCAATAGGTTATAGCCTATGGCGGAAAATTTTTGACGAAAAGTTGGCCACTGAGAAGTTTGCAATGGCGGGTCTGAATTTTTTGATGGCCAGTTGCATTAATTTCGAATCCACATATTCAAAACCATAACTAAACATTGATAAAAGGGACAGATGCCATGGACGCCACCTTGAGAGAGGCTCAAAACATGCAAAAGTCATGAATACTTGGGGAAAAGACGAATTTAAAATAAACAGCAGGGGTGTCAAATTAAGTATTTGACAAAAGCAGCAAATTCTCTATTTGTGCCTCTAGTTATGATTGGAAAGATGAGGTAGTAAACTACGCCAGAACTTACAGACAGCAAAATTGTAAATCCGCCTCTGGATCCACTGGTTAGGTTTAAACCTTAGAATGTAAATTAAAAAAAAACATAAACTAAACTTATGTTGAAATACTAAAATTACTTTACTAAAAGAATGTAAACTAAACTTAGAAAATAAACTAGAAGAGCCTGTTGACTGTGAATAGCACTTCGTTACAATCTAAGGAAGATTAATTGTCGAGACAGACAGATGATACTGCCTTGAAAGAAAAACCGTTGAAATCGCCTACCATAAGAAACTAATGTTATTACTAATTTCCATTAATTTTCAAACAGATTAGAATAACTTCTTTGTATATATATTCCCATCATTAAGTTTGCCTAAAATCGTATTATTTAGAAAAAGAGGTTAAGGAAAACGAACTTTACGTTACGAGCATTTCAACCCTTGGTAACTGTAGAATTATAAGAATTTGAAAAAATTGCTAATTATCGTGACCTAGCAATATAACTCAATATTCTAAGGTTTAAAGCTTATCCCATCTCATGCCGTTTCCATTTGTTAACGCATTTCATAGTCCTGTTGAAAGGAATTAGAGAAAACTTGTTTTTGAAAAGGTATGGAATCAATGTTTTTGATCGTTTATTCAGTAAATGTACTTTAAAAGCCAATGCCCATGTGAATTTGTTTTTCTCCTAGAAATTACGTCAAGTAGTCAGTGATTTTAGTAAAGCAACCATTGAGATTTCATTCTTCACCAAATATTACTGATACCAAAAGTGGATGCATAAAAATAATTAGCAAAAAAAAAAGTATATTTTTTACTTATCATAGCAAACACATACAATCATGTAACATTAATGTTTTAAGAAAAATAAAAAGTAACAAATTAAAAAATGCGTTGATTTAAAATTTGGGGACCCCTGAAGTACTATGAAAAGCACGTTTCTGGCTGTTTTTTACTCCCTCCCCTTTATAAGAAAAATAAGCAAATGTGTGCCCCCACCTTCATGCTTACATAATATCGTTCTCTAATTTTTGTATATTTTAAAATAAGAATGCAATATGTGATGCAAATTAATGCTAATTTACGTTTTTATTGTGATATTGATCACTTATTTGTAAGTTTATTTATATTAAATACTTATTTATGTATATATGTTATTTATATATGTTATTGTTATATGTTATTGTTATATGTTATGTATATAATATTATGTAATTATGTATAGGGAATAATCACAACAAATTATCACATTTAAAAATGTTTTAATGCGCTGTTAATAACTATTTTGCTGGCACTATAAAGTATTTTGCTATATTTTTATTATTAATATGTTTTATATTGTAAGCAAATAATGTGCAATAAATAAGAAGTGGTTTTGATAAAATAAATTTATTAAAAACAATACATTCATTATATAATTTTAAAATGTCCTGGGGGCCATAGATGGAGAGCCCACGGATTAAATAAGGGTGAGAGTCACCGGGTTAAATAATCAAATATTGAAATGCGATTAGCTGTATTTTGAATCCTACTCTATGTGTGTCGTGTAAGTATTATTGTGTCGTATAAGTATTGCAGTTCTCTCTAAAAGGTTGTCACTTTATGACAATGTGCTTCTTCTATTATTTTCTTTGTCTTACATAAGCATGTTCCACACCCACCTCCCTGTTGTTGGAAAAAATAAGCAAATCTAAAACCCACCCCCTAGCCCAAAGATGCATACATAATACATGAACGGTCCCCTTATTATATTTATATTTTACCTCAAAAATTAAGTTGTTATTATGTTTTTAAAAACTATTGACATCTGCAACATGTAGCATAGCAATAAGGCAGAGATAGTTCATTTTTTAAGAGTACAGAAAACGTTTTTGACCTAATGTATGCACCTCAGTAATCAAGTAGTAGTGACGAGACCCTAGTCTTCGGGTCCACTGAGGTATGTTCAGCATCTAATAAGTGTGATTAATGATGATATGATGAAATACATCGCATTAAGTCACGTTAAACCATCGGTTCGGCTGCAACTAATCCTTTGAGCAATTTTGAGATGTAAAATATGCGAACTTATCCAAATACTTTAAAATTATCAAATTTACGGCTAAACTCAGCACCTATTTTGACAATTTTTGCTGCAAAAATAACAACTTGATGGGACAGGAATTAATTTTTGGTACCCTCATTTTTTTAATGTTGGGGAATGTGATATAATATGCTTTTTTCCTATGCCTTTTCCAAAATATATAATTTGTGGTCAAGCGAAATTACTTTTCCCAAAAAGATCATTTTTGTACTATTTATAATTTTACTTCTGTATTTGAAGCATCTAAATATGTAGTCACATCTTCAATAAGCAAACTTGTTAGTAATCAGTAAGTGCCTTTTTGCCCATATTGAACATTCATATCTGACTATGTCAAAAATAACTTCATGCCATTAAAACAAGCAAAAATTCGCATGAACACTGCACTTTTGGAAAATCATCTATTGAAATATCATAGCAGTTAATCATCACATTATTTTTGGTTAAGTCATAATATTGCGGTAATCAATAATTATCATTCTTAATTCTCATATTGCATTGCATGTAACTGTCAATTATAGTAAAAAGGAAAAAAATAATTTAAATCATAATATACAAATATTGATGTATTCAATGATTTTGTGACTAACTATAGAAAAAATTATATTTTAAATAATGTTTCATATAGCAAAAAAGTGTGTGAAACAGACTCCAAGTTTGCACAATCAAGTGATTATAATAGATTACATTTTTGCTAAAATTACATCTGTAATCTTATATTTTGAAGTAGCTGTAATCATAATCGCTATGACTACAATCGTAACCGCCATGATTATAATCATAGTCAGAATCGAAAATGAAACTTGACTGTAATCGTAATCAAAATAATAACCTGAATTTTGATACTTAGATAATTGTAATCCTAATCATAATCCTACTATAGTAATCGTAATCATATAAGCAGATCGTAATTGTCCAGTGTTAGTAGATAAATAAATAGTAATAAATAAGTAAATAAATAAAACACAATCCCAAACGTGCTAGTTTTTAAAATAAGAGAAAAATTGCCAATTCCTGCAACCCTTACTAACTTTTGGTATAAATACGTATTTTCCTTACGCCACTAGATCCGTTTTTTTTCCTTAAAAGTAGGTTGTTCTTGAAAAGGTTAATTTATGTTTCTCACCTATTACTTCTATTTCTTCTATTGCAGGAGGCGGGGTAACTTGTGTCGTTAGTGGTTTTCGTCAAGAAAAGGGTGGTAAAGTTTTTCTGTGATTGGCTAGATTTAAATTCATTATAACTTCATAAATATTAATTTCTCAGCATTTTCGCATTAACATTTTTCGCTTAGAATTTTGCAAAGAATCATGCTATATACTTTCTTTCTGGGCATTAGCAGACACCCTATATATAAAATGCCATAAAAATAGAAACATCTTCGGACTTTATTAATAATTTTCTGATAAATATTCAATATTTAGTTTTGTATTTCATCTGTTGCATTTTTAGCAAGAAGATGAAGAGATGCCCGAAACTCCATCAGAGCTCACACCAAATGTTGGGAATGAAGGGGAGGAGGAAGAACAAGCGGAAGATAAAGGCGTAAAATCCCAAAACCCATTTTCAATGATACTGTATGAAGAGAGTGAGTCTGTGTTTCAAATTAATATTACTATACTAATAATAATTTTAAGGAAATGACATCGATATTTATATCCAGTATGGATTAATTAATTTAATCAACTCTGCCTAAAGTAAATTGAAGTTACGACTTGTTGTAATTGGATGTTCCGTTCATTCCAAAATTTTCAACTAAACTAAACTGCGATAAAGTTGGCATTGGCCTATTTTAAAGCATGTACATTGAAGTGGGCTGTAGCCTACTTTGTGTTATGCAAGTTGAAATAAGGTATAAAGAGCAGGGCTCCCAGTTGGTCTGTTTTTTATGTAAAGATCCATGTGTTCATCTCGTCTGTATAAATCCGGGGTTTTTTTTTTATCATTTGGTCCCTATTTTCCTTTTTTTTTTTTCATGTTTAATGAACACTTAATCGGAAATTAGACAATTTAGCGTAAGTAATCCACAGTGTTCATATCACACCGTTCAGACTAAAGTGTTACAACTCAAAAAATCCCAATCTTCAAAAAACTGTTTCTGGTTGAATTGAGGGATGTTGTGTTCATCTAATGACATGTGCCAACTAGCAGAAACCCAAATAACTTATGACCTAACATTTTGCATGGCAAAATGCAGCACTGTTTTCTACATCTGGTTGTAACAGTGTAATTTTCACCGAATTTTGAGTTGTAACACTTTCGTCCCAAGGGTCAATATATTTACAAGAGCATTTCCAGAAGCAATCACAGTATTATAAGATTCACATTGCTGAATGCTGATTTGTCAGAGGCAGAAGCTGGGGGATATCGCATCTATACTTTGTGGTGCCCATATGAGTACATTTGAGGTGGGGGGCTAAGAAAAATCATTGTCTCCTTCAAGGCTGTCAAATATTGTAATAAATGTACAAGATACTAAAATACTACAAAAATAATTGATACTGCTTGACAATTAGTAATGAGCTAAAAATTACCTTATTTTAAATGTGACTGTAAACCATGCATGTCAACTTTGTCTAACATAGGTCATGTAAACCAGATTTAAGTTTATGCAAGGTGGGGAGGGGGGGGGATGGGACAAAATTTTCATAGAAATGTAGATTTATTTTGAAAAGTATAATATAATGAAAAAAAGAACAACAGTAAATTAACATTTTCTTCTCAAAACTTGGCACCTCTTCTCTTCTACTAGCTTTCGTACTTCGGGTGAAATTTTATTCACAGGGATTACCCAAGGAGAATGTCCGTAATTCTTTATTCGAATTCGACAGGAGACATTTCCTTTCAAAATTGTAGATAACTGCTCACACTGATAAGTGTTTCCAAATATCGAAATAATTTCACATGCAAATTTTCGAGCATTTTAAACCTGGTAGATAAATCCAGGCACACCAACTTCACTGAATTTTGCCTTCAAATTTGAATCACACTGTATCTCAATTACCTCCATTTGCATTTGAATGGGTACTGATTCTATATTGGTTGGAAAAGTCAAAGAAAACAAATAAAAATGATCTTTCAAATGGTAGCTAGCAAAAGTTGTAGTTCGTTATTAATAGATATAGGACATTGTAAAAATTAAGTTACAAATTTTGTAGTAAAACGTTTTTTACGTACCCTTTTCTTTGGGGGGGGGCTGAGTCGCAAAAATATTCGTTGTGGGCTGCAAGTTTGACATGCTTGCTGTAAACCTTTCGAAAGTAAACGTGTAGCAGAAGGGAACAAATCAAATTTTTAAACGATGGCTTAAGGGACTTAAGCCCCCTGCCTCCCCCCATGATATAGTGGATTACAACTCTGGACAAGTCAAACAGGGACAGGATTTACGAGTCTTTTAAAAGTTTTACATATTCTCTCGCTTCCCCCTCCACCATTTAGACAGTTTTCAAAAATTAACGGATTGAGTTTTAAGTTTTTGAAATATGTATGTTGTAGTAAGATATAACCTACTTTTTGACATATGAGCCAAAGTAAACTTTGCTCTACTGAATGGTGTCAGAGTGTGAGTAGGCTATGGCCTACCAAAGAAGTCCACTGATGGTCTGAATGCAAATTTTCTCTTTCAGAATTGCAGGCTCTGACCACATTTCAGTTAAACGAAGTATACTTAGAATTAGAAAACATGATCCAGGAGAATTCTGAAGTTTTAATACAGGAGCTGGCCCATAGGGATGAACTAGAATTTGAGAAGGAGCTGAAGAACACATTTATATCTTTACTTTTGAGCATACAGAACAAAAAACGACAACAGAGCACCGAGAAGAGAAAAAGGAGCAAGTATGGTAACGGCCTCGATCTGAAAGTAAGATATCCTCACAATTATTCAGCTTAGAGACACAACCATACATTACTGTATAGTAATTATAGCTTTATTTTGGGAAGGATATAATTCCTTTTCTTTGTCAGTTATTATTATTTATTAACCTAAAGAATTAAAGTTCCCAAAATTTTCTAATCCGCAACAAACTTTTTTGAACATGAAATGGTGTCATGGTGGGTCTGGCTTTAAAGACATGGAGGAGAAGGCAGTTTTTGATTTAATACTTTTGATGCTATATACAGTACAGTAGAAACTTGATTATCTGAAGTAAAAGGGGCGGACCCAATTTTGGATAATCTGGAAATTCAATTTTCAGTATAAAGGTGCAAAGAAATTACAATGTTTGTCCAAAAATCACGAATTTTCTCTTATGGGGTGATTTAATCACCTTTTTCCCCCTTCTGTCACTTGGACCATATACCTTGAGTTTAATTATTTGGGTAGCAGCGCTATTAAATCTTCTACCACCTAACCACTGAGCAGTCATGCATTTCCAATTAGGAAAGACAAATTTACAGGAAGAATGCTTAAGACTGGAAGTTGATGTGTCAGCTGTAACTTACCAGTTGGTGTACAACAGAACTTTGCTAGAACTATTCACACCACATGACCCTGTCATTTTCACACCACAAAGTCACATATAGTTATTGCAGGCTTAGTGGGAAAAAGAAGAAAAACAGACTATTACCCCCAATCTTCCTTTTGTACATTTCGTGTATATTATTATATACTTCAGTAGCATTTTTGTTGGCTTCTTTCTTAAGATCGTAGCATACTGGGAAACGAATGTGAACATTTTTTCCCCAAAACATTGAATGGGTGCCCACTTTAATAATGACAAGTATGTGCAATAGGCCATTTTGGTTAAGTGGAGTTCTGCTCTGTTATGTATATCATGTTCATACATAAATACATACATGCCCTGTGTAACATACAGTGTTGAGTCACATTATTATAACCACCCTTCTGATGTAAATTCATGCCTAGCCAATCCATGATACATTTTGTCGAGGTGACTACCCCTTCTAATGTAAATTCATGCCTAGCCAATCACATGACACATATTTCAAGGTGACTACCCCTTCTAATGTAAATTCATGCCTAGCCAATCACATGACACATATTTCAAGGTGACTTTAGGGATGTATATAAGGCACAACTCAAACCATCTGTGAACGTAGCAACAACCACCTTAATGGGGAAAAAAAAGCATAGGACTTATCCACACATACACAACTTGGAAAAAAGTATAATTCCCTATTGGACATAGACTGCCAGCATTTCTAAAACAGCAGACTTTTCATGAAATATTTTCACATTGCCACAGTAAAAGTATACAAAGAATAGATGAATGTCTTCTTCACACATGAAAATGGTGGAGCACCTATGCATCATTGACATTAGAGATAAACAGCGGTTTAAAAGAATCGATTGGCATACTACCATAGATAAACTGTCCATAAATGCAGCCAAAAGAGATTTATGGCAAAGCTCTGAGAAGCAGAAACTTACTTTTATCACCACACTCCAACGCTGGGGCGTGTATCAAATTTTTTGCCAGTTCGGACTTTCCTACATCGGACGGACAAAACGTGCCCTCATGCATCGGTTGAAAGAACATCGCCGATACGTTGAGAAAGGTGAGGTGCACAAATCATCCATTGCTGTTCACAGCCACGAACACAACCATCGCTTTAACTTTTTTGACGCTCGTATCATCCACCAACCTCATTCACCACTTGAACTGGACTTCGCCGAAGCTTTCTTCATTAACATGTTTCGTGATTCCATTGTGAATGACCACAGCTCAACTCCTTCCTTCAGCTCAGCTTGGCGAAATGTACTCCACCTAACTCCTTCTGATATTAGTCCATAGTCCCGCCATAATTGCCACCTCTGCTGATATACAGCCAACTTTTCCACAATTTGGTAATTCTGGGAGGAGTGGCCGCACCACAAAAACCACGTATTACATCATTTCCTACTTTTGGAAGTGAACATTTCACTTAATAACTCAACTCTGGTTACATCCGCGAATCAACCTCGTTTGTTGACGATATTCCACGTGTTCACTCCCGAAGAAGGGCGAACTTTTATCGCCCGAAACGCGTAGCTTGAACTCAATCTTGCCATAAATACGCTTCTAAAACGTTGTTTTTTGTGTCTTATTTATATTGCGTATTGTTTCGTCGAATATTTCCATGTTTACAAACAGTGTTATACAGTTTGTACCGATATGTCTGTGACATGTCGGTAAACACGCTTGCTCTCTCTAAAAAGATCTAAAATTTATGAACAGTGTTGTAGAGTTTGTATTATATTTTTTAATTAGAAAACTGTTGTTTTAGTATGCGCAGGTTTTTAAAATTGAAGTTAATAAAAACACATACACATTCTACAATGAAACAAGGTAGACTTGTAAGATTGTCAACTCTATCAATAGAGCAAGGCATAGCACAAACTATTGATTTAAATGAACTTGTTACTATGCTCTCTAAGTTGAAGGCTGGCTATATAAACTGTTTTGTACCACATAAATGTATATAAGTGATGTAAGTATATATAAATTATGGAAAAATGTAAACAATATAAATATATATAGAGTAAATATAAATAAATATAATGTAATATTATTTATTGGCAATATGTAGGCAATACTTAATAACTTGATTGAGATTTGTGCAATCACTTGCGAAGTGGGTTTCTAATTGCAATGTGGTCCTGTCTCCAATGGCATGATATAATAAATGCAAATAACGTGCATATAACGTAATTTCCTTGTAATATATTTGATTTTTTGTAATTGTGATTAATGACTTGATTGTAATTAAAGATTACTTATGATGATTCTTTTATTGCAGTTCTTGACAACAGTGATACCTTACACCATCGAGAAGGGACCGCTGAACAATCACACTCTGCAGATCCTAATTAAAAGTATGTCACAAATGTCTTGTTATTATTGTTATCAAAATCGGCAGTTATCACGGTATGATGGAGATTGTAGGATCATAACTCACATGTTCTTAGAATCTGAAATTGCGTTAGCTATAAGTATTAATGTTGAAAGCATTTTCACTAAGTTTGTACCTATAAAAAAAATAATGCTTTTAAAGGTAGCCTCTTTTTAATTTAATTAAACATTTAACTTACTTACTTACTTTTTTAAATCCAAATATGGATTCAGTTTGTATTTAAATTTATAAGATTCCAAAAAATAATGTGAACATAAAGATTTTGGTTAAAAGTGTTCTTCAGCATGTGAGTGTTGATTTTAACTTCCCCTTCATTCTTGGTAATTAAAAAACAGATACAGATGTGGTTTATAGGTCCAAGTGCGTACACAGGGGCGTCGCAGGGATAATGACTCCCCAAATATATTTTTTCACTGTAAAAATTTCAACTTTCATGATAAATGAAGGGTGTTATTCCAAGACCATGGCAAATTCTGTCCCTTACCGCCCCCCCACCCCCATGAACGTCTGTGTCTGCCCCCGTATAGGTCTGATGTTCCCAAATTGAAATTATCACTAATGTGCCGAAAAATAGGATCGTGGATATGGGAAAATTAAGCTTAACTAATTATAAAGTGAAAACCTCATACAGCAGCAGTAGTAGAAAAGAAACTAAAAATACGACTTACCGCACACACTACTTTGAAGAGGAATGCAGAAACAATGGATAAGTTAGATATGGAAAGAAACATCCACAGCCTTGTAAAATTTTTGTGTGGTTAATTAATTTCTTATCTGATTCGCTTTTGGACAACCACATTTTTGCAGTGAATCAGTGCGACCCGTATGCCAAGTCACAATATATCTTTGGTGCTTCCATTAATTAAAAAAGGAAAAAAACTGTAAGTTACCAATAACAGTTTTATCTGGTTAACTACCACAGAATGGGATCACACTCTTGAAAAGATTGGCAGAAATTTCATCATGTTACAGATATTGGACCCATAAATCACAGATCAGCCGAAAAATGAGAACCTAATTAAAAAAAATTTTCTTTCAGTATTGCGGGCTATAAACGAGGATAACCCAGCAGTCCCAGCACTTTTGACAGACTATATTTTAAAAGGTAATCTTGTGTTTCATGCGTGTTATTAAATTTCTATAATTTTGAGTAATCCATTGAAATTTTCACAAATTTAAAGTAATGGAATTCAGGCAATTTATTTAAATGGCCATTAATTGGGTAATCTCTTGAAATGGCCATTAATTAGGTAATCTCTTGAAATGGCCATGTGAATTTGACAACTCATTTGGATTTTTATAAAATTAATCAATTTTTTTAAATATCTATGAATGTAAGATAACTGTTAAAATGCTCATTGATTTAGGTAACGTTTAAAATTTCCGTAGATTTAGGTAATATTATCAGACGTAGCAAATTTTCTGTTGTAATTTCCATGAATTTAGGCAATCCATTTTCCTCCCATACTTCATCGACAGGCTTTACAGAAATAAGTTGGAGGAGATTTGGTTTCTTAATTTTCACATTTACTTTATATTAAAATATAGTGTAAGCATATTTATTCAGATAAATATATCAGTCCTAAAATTTTAAATTTATTTATTATTATTATTTATGTTTCCCGCCCCCCCTTTTGCAAGCTGTGAAGCTTGGGTTCAGTGTGTATAAAAATTTCCAATGAGATAAAAGTCTACAGAGAGATTGTGAACAAGGCTTCACGACTATCGTGCAGCATGTTCCTGCTGCATGACTTGTATTCGCAGCAATGTTCTTGCATGTCATGAATATCATGACATACAAGATATATTATCATCTGCTGCACAAAATAATAATAATGGTTTTTAAAGGGAAAGCATTCCTACTTGGATGGCTCTGGAGAGAGTTCAGTTGCTGTAAATGGCGAGCACATCCTTTGATCAATACCAGCGGTTCTTTAACGTCCCTAGACCGCGGACCCTCTTCAGAGATCACTCGCCCTTGCGGACCCCCCAAGAATTAACTCAAAGTTTAAAGCCCGGAATTTGCATCATATGTATTTATTTCTAGTGTTTCATCACTAATTTTCACCTTTTAATGAAGGAATTTTTCGTCCCCTCATAATTTATTCTTAGCATTAAAGAGCAAATGCTCTTGTTTCGGTATTTTTTCGAATCTTTGTGGAACACTGGGAGGGTCTCGTGAATCCCCTGATAGTGTCCCGTGGACCACAGTTGAAGAACCGCTGATCTGTACCATTTTCTCAAACTTCTTTTCATTATATGAGCCTTTCTTACCAACAAACTGCTCATGGTAGTCCAGGCATAGGTTCCTTATGCCTTAAGAAAGTGGTTCTCAACTGTTTTGGTATCATGGAGCACTTTTCAAGAGAAAGGTTATTTTTGCAGAGCACTATCGTTGCCCTTATGTGCATTTTTGACTGCTTTTACCTAACCATATTTTTCAGGTCTTTAGTCGACATTTTATTTCATAATAGTAACAACGTGAATTTGTTTTCGAATTTTAAATTGCTTTAATTTTAATCTATACTTAATTTTCCCAATTTAGGTCATTAGAAACTGGAACTTTATAGACATTTTCTGAAAATATCAGTTTTGCATATACAGTAGAAGCTCTTTAATCCGGCATTCTTTGGTTCGGCACCGATCGAGCTGCTAGCGTTCGGGGTTTTTTTTTATTCCGGGTGGATTCGGGCGTTTGTGGATCTTGTCCGCCAGGACGGATGATGAAGAAGAAGACATGGCAGATGAAGCTGAAGTCACGTGGAAACAGGCTTTGGATGTGTCAAATACGTTTATAAAATTTGCTGAATCCAACAAAAGCTACAACTCTGCGGAACCCATAAATTTGTATATAATCTGTAACTTTTTTTTTTTTTAAGAAAAGAGCCGAATCATGGTGGCAGTGTGAGATCAAAGACTTTTTTAAACAGCAACGCTCATGTGTATTTTTCTTTCCATAGAGCAGCATATTACAACTTGTTTTAAATATCATTGCACTGTACAATAGGAGCTTTTTTTGATCTTACACGTTCGGAACCACGGCCTTGCCGGATTATCGAACGTTAATATGGTTTTAACGGGAATACCAAAGAAAAATTAATACAGTACAATGATATTTAAAACAAATTGTAATAAGTTGCTGTATAGCAAGAAAAAAATACATATAAGCTTTACTGTTTAAAAAAGTCTCTGATATCACGTTGCCCCCATGATTTGGATCTTTTCTTCAAAAAATCCTTATTAATATTATACACAAATTTATGAGTTCTGCAGAGTCATAGCTTCTATTGGATTCGGAAAATTGTGTAAATGTATTTAATATATCGGAAGCCTGTTTTCATTAAACTTTAGTTTCATCTGCCATGTCTCTTTCTTCATCCAACCTGGCGATCAATGTCAACAAATGCCCGAGTCCACCTGAAAAAAAAAAACTGAGCGCAAGCAGCTCAATCGGTGCCAGATTAAAAGAGCTTCTACTTTATTAACTTTTCGTTGGTATTCCCGTTAAAATTATATTAACGTTCGATAATCCTGCAAAATCGCTAATCTGACATGTGATCCCGAACATGCCAGATTAAAGAGCTTCTACTATACTTTCTTATATGCTTTTTTTTTAAAATACTTTTCTTTTCTCATAAGGGCGACGATATTTTCACCAACATAGGTACTAAACCCAATGACAGCAGTATTAACGATGGAAGGTATTTCTAAATATTTGGGCATGTCAAATTTCGTTTCATTTTATTCGAAATATTATATTTCTCACAAATTTCACAGAGGGAACTTACTTAACTGCATAAACGTAAACGAAAAATAGTAGCAGAAAAACCCCTTTAGCTGAAAAATTTTTGTTTCAGCGACCAGTGGAAATGTTTTATAAATCTGTTTTTTTCAACTTTTTCAGTGGGGAAATCCAGCAATTTTTTGTAACTTTGGAGCATGCGGAGCACTTGAAAAGGTTTCGCAGAGCACAGGTTGAGAACCACGGCCTTAAGAAATTCAGACACCTTGGAAAACGGTAGATTCCGTTGCAGCATGACCTTTGCCATCCTTGTGCCGTAAACACACGAACATCATGAGCTTTCTAAAACATTATTATCAGGGTTTTAACGCAATTGCCAGATGATCAACATGTGAAGCCACCAGGGCATTGTTTTTGTAAATTTTCGTGAGGGAATTGAGATGAGTAAAAAAAATTTTTTCGACGCTCAGATATAATATTAGTAGGTAAAACTCAATCACAGTTATATATTTAAGAAACATTTACAATTGTTTCAAAGGATATATCCTTCTTCAGCAGCGTAAGCAAGAATTAAAAAAATCTGCCATTGCCAAACATGCTTGGAGTTTAGACCATAGGTTTATTTTCTCTAATACCAGTATTATCATTAAATGTTGTTCTTCCTTAGATCTTAACTTTCTTGAAGCTTTTCATATTTTTCGAAGTGGCCACTTGGCAGTCGATGATTCTAATGACAGTATTTATTTCCCATCTTGCTACCAAAAACTCTTTGTTTCTCCTTTATAACTCTCTCCCTACATAAAATTTTCTAATCTTTTTCTTCTCCCTTTATTTTTAATTTTTTCATTCACCACCTTCATTTTTGTCTAATTTTTCTGTCTTATTTCACCTCCTTTTTCTTCTATTTATTTTTTCCATTTTTAGTTCTGTTTTTTATCCCTTTAATAGTTTTTTCTTTTTTTTTTTAATTTCTTCTTCTACTTATTACATTTTATTCCCACTCTAACTTTTTCAGTTTTTTCCTTCAATTTTAACTTTTAGTTTATTTTAAATCATTTTTCTTGCTTTCTTTTCCAATAGAAGGCAACACTTGTCCATCATTATATTTCTTTTTCCTTATTATTTTTTCAGTTCTAGCTTTTCACTCAGATTGTAAACACATATTCGTTCTGACAAAGAAGGATAGATCCTTCGAAACAATTGTAAACGTTTTTTGAATATATAACTGTGATTGATTGTGTTTTACCTACTAATATCCTTTGCACGGTGTTTTTCACCTACTGTTTTCTTCACCCAGATATAAGTTTAGACTACAATTTTACTTATAAAGAAGAAAAAGAGACACTATCCTAGCCCAGAATCGAGGAATCTCCATATGAACCGAAATGCCTTTACCTGCATGAACACCAAAACACAGAAATGATGCTCTTTCTCTCTTTTTTTTTCGTATTTAAGGTTTTGAAAATATTATTACCATTTTTAGGGTTAAAATACTTGCCAACTGGTCAATATGTAAAGCCACTGGGGCCTAGTTTTTTTTCCTCCTAAAAAACATGCCAGGTTGGTTCATTTGTGCACTGTGGGTGTCAAAACTGATTATTTATTACGTGCCTCGGAACTCATTCCAGAATCCTCTAAGTAGAGATATTTTAACAACCTTGTGTGTGTGTTAATGTATATAATAAATTACTGATGGAACGTGTGGTTTTAAAGATGAGGAATATTAAATCAGTCATACAGTGGTGTAAACGTGACGTACTTGTCTGTTCAGAAGTAAATTTTTATCTTTTAATCATGCTATTAGAGCACGGGTGGATAGATAACCTTATAGTGCTGCATAGAAATGCCATTCCGTAGCTGACCTCTTTTACATGTATTTATGATAATTTTTTCATGTGAACTTGTTCTGGTCCCTTGTATAATGGAAACATTTAGAAGAGTTGTCCACACACACACACACACACTACCAAGCATTTCTTCTCTGTGGTGCCAAAAAAGCTGTCTGTCCATTTAATCTAATCTTAAGTGTTGAAAAATAAATATCATTGTATAATACAAACGTGAGGTGTAGTGGAATTGTGTATAAATTAGATATCAATGAAATATATACTTTTTTTTTTCACAGTGCTCTGCCCAACATGAAATGAAAACCTGCAGTGAATCGTAAAAGAATGAATATGTAGCACTTTCGTCTCCGTATTGGCTTGCACTTCTAGCATCGCTGCAGGCAGTGTCATCACAAAAACTCCTTATTTCTTAACACATTATTAGATACTGGAACATGTGCTTTTAGGGACTACTAAAACTTAACACTCACAAACCGATATTTATTGCATCTGAAGTTGTAATTCGTAAAACGATCCTCGCTTGACTATGGAAATGTAATATAGAAGAATTGAAGTCCGTAACTGTACAAACTAACCTTATTTATTTACTGTAGCATTAGCAAAATACTTAGTTTTAGTGTATATAGCAATAATTAGTGTAACCAGGTCACAATTCTTATTAGAATTGTACCACTGTCCACCAAAGTGTGCAGCTGTGTACAGAAATGGTCCTAAAAATATTATAAAACCTCAGCAGTCTTCAAGTTGATATACAGCCCACTCCCGACTTTCCATACTCTTTTACCAGGGTAGGCCTGGACAACAAACCTTAGTTACTTGTGAACAAAAATTTCTTTCTAAACCAAATACCATCTTACGAAATCTGTCAACTTTTATATAACCACCGTTTGAGTGTTACTGCATCATTGCCAAATAACACTGGACATAGTAAAGGTTGTCTTGTGGATAAGTCATAGACATCGCATCTTAACTGTTAAAAAAATAATTTTCGATATTCACATTCTCGAATCAAACTAAATCTTTTTAACCTATATGTTACCCATTACTCATATAATACTTGGATATCACCCACAAGGCTGCTGGATCGGCTCCAGACTTAGCCAAAGTTTTTTCTCCTTTTTGGTTTGCTATATATACTGTCTGTTGAATATTTGTGTGTTGTACCATTTTCATATTCAACTGACAACCACGTTCGTAGTAATTATACTAATCTCTTGGAGGGCAATATTGTCTTACTTTGTAATATAGTAAAACCTCACTTTAGATGACACTCATCAGAAAAATTTGTCCATAAAAAGAAGGGATTAGCGTAAAAGAGGGAGATATGGTTGTGAAGGAGTTTTTGCGAGAAACTTTTTATCTGACCTTAGAAGTGGGGTGTCCCTTAAGAGGGAGTTTACTGTACATGGGTGTCAAAAACCCATAGTTTGAGCCAAAAATGTGGGTGTTGGAATATAACTTGCTTAATTTATTCCCTGGAGCACTTCAGCTTTCAAATTCACGACTTTAAAATTGAAACCTTAATGATAATCACAGCATGGCTAAAATGTAATGTTAAATGGTTCGTTTCATTGCGACATTTTGTTATCTATTATATTTGATTTTGGCATTAAATACCTTTAATTGTAGATTGTTAATGCTGAATGGGGCAGGAATCTGGGCTTTGCATTGATCTTGAAATATAACAGATGATCAAATAGGGATGTCTATTTTGGGGTTTTCTACAAATAATATTGTTTATCGTTCAAGGTTTTCGCATATCATTTAATAAAATTGATTTCCTCAACTACTTAGGAGTCTATTGTATGTTATATATATTGACTGTCTAATATAGAAATAATTTAAATAATACTTTTCACTGTTTAATCAGGAAGATTAGCAGCATTGAAACAGCTATCGAAATGCTGTCCTCTGACAGTGTGACCTGCACTTAACACTGTAATAAAATGCTTGAATAATGCAGTAAAAGCCCACATTAGCAGACATACACTGGATGGAAAATTTGTCCGCAAAAGAGGTTAAAGGGCATTTCTATGGAAGGATATTTTGCCAGGGAACTTTTATCCGACTATATCTGGGAGTGTCTGTAAAGAAGGTTTTGCTGTATTATACAATTCGTGATATATGACCGATATAGCTTATAGGCAGGGGTAGACAAAACTAAAATAAATTCAGGAGCCAACAGCACGCAATGTATATATATATACTTAAGCGCCAAGTAAAATTTTTCAGGCGCCTTGGATTTGTCGGCCCTTGCTTATAGGTGATTATAGATTAAAACGTTACATGTTCACAGCTGTAGAAACCTGTTAATCAAGACAGCACAAAAATTTGCTAGTCGTGGAAACACAAAAATCCAACGATATGGAAAGATTTTATCCACATACTTGGCATTACTTTTTCTGTCAAAGGTGCTATCCTATGGCTTGCAGGTGAAGTATGATGTGCACCCTGTTTTTGTATGGGTAATTTTATAAATTTCATGCAGGCCCTGCAGTTGCAATGTGTACTCTTCACGTGCTGTTAACCCGAGTTTGACACTCAACAATGCCCAAAACAAAGATTGCTTACTGATGCATGCTAGGGTTGGTTCCCTAGGTCGTAAGAGGTTCAGATTCCTCTGAAAACTGCGGGTTCTGATCAGGGGCAGATTTAATGATCATTCAAGGGGGGGGCAATTAATGACTTAATTTTTGGAAATGGTACTTCATTGGACTTTTACTTTGTATCAATTTACAATGTTAAATTTTCACTCAAGGGGGTTATCGCCCCCCCCCTAAATCTACACTTGGTCCCAGTGCAGCATGGCCATTGCTGTCCTTGTGCCATAAAACATACAGACCATGAATTAATGTAGTGGGAACTTTTTCGAGAGTTCCAGTTCAGTGTATCCAATTGTGGCTCATTTCAGAGCCCTGTCAACTCGTAAGAGTGAAAAAGACGATGATGATTTCCATACAATGACCTACAAGTTTCTGTTCTGAATGTTTTGGGGCATAACTGCCATGGCTTCCACTTTGTACTTATGTGCTGTCAGTTTTATAAATTGCGCATTAGTATGGAGTTTCAAGGGTTATTGATTGATTAATTGATAAAAATAGGTTGTGATGATGAACATAGTTTATTTAATTTGCAACACACGCAGCATGGATACTTATTGTGAACAGTAGTTGAATTGTGATCATTGAATTAATACAACAGTATTCAACACTATGTCAAAGCTATGGCAGCAACGATTTAGTTAAGGCACTCCAGACTCAACCCTAGTTTGACTCTAGATCGAGGATGGCGTCTCTTTTTCTCCTATAAATAAAAGCTCTAGCTTGAGCTGAAATATGGGTGGCAAAATTCTTAAGTATAATCAATTGGCAAAACTTCCAGAATGTAAATCCCATGTTCATTTCCAATGGTGCTCTAGACAGCATACTGTTTGTTTTTGGTTTTTTGCACCCACCGTAGTCTGGTGTTTGGTTTGTAGATAACGAAAGTTAGAATGCCTCGGAAAACTGCAAGCCCTGCTGCATCAGTCCTTGTGCTGAAGAACAAACATTCAGGATGAAAACATGAAAGATTGTTGAATGGGAATCAGCGTAATTCGTAATCTTTTCCTTCTTTCAAGAGTCAGCAGAACTCTAGTAATCGGAACCATGGTATGTCGTCATCGATATTAATTCTTCGTTTAACATTGGGTTTCTTTAGGGCATTATACATTCCTAAAGCGACAGACATACTTAAAGAAAATTTTAGAACCTGGCAACAACTGGACCTTAGCTGGCCTTGCAACTTAAAATAGAAACAAATAGGGCATCATAAATTTCTCTCAGTGAATAAATGTGCATAAAGATGAATTACCTACATCTAATAAATACCCTGAAATATATCATTATAAACTCGCAGAACACATTAAATCCTTGTGCACATGTGTGTGTTTGTACATAAAGTAAAACGAATCTGTAAATTGTCCCACGTTTGCACACATAATCGCTTCACTTCTGCACACTAACCTAAATAATGAGAGTGTGGTAGTTCCATTAGAGTTTGTCGAAGGTATCAATAACCATCTTATAGATTGGCGATAAATTTTTCATGCTGTTGTTTTGTAAATATTCAGTGCTTTTGGAAATTTACAAATTGTAAATTATTCTAGAAACCTCAGCAACTATTTTATGCTCTCTCTCTCTCTCTCTCTATTCCAAACTATATCTAGTGTGGTGTTTTCTAGTTGATAAACTGGCATTTTGGTGTAGCAACTTCTTGAGGTACAAGGATGGAAAGTGAGTTCCAGAAATGACGGTATTTTGGTACAAAGAAATTAGTTTTAAGT
>QLNU02003225.1:45166168-45176470 GCA_006491805.2 Dysdera silvatica | reverse complement strand
TTACATCAGCGCATAGGTGTATGCAGAAAGTTCATAAGGGGAGGGTTACAGGCTTACAATGGGGGGTTACAGAGCTACAACGCCATATATTTATATGTATATATACAAAGTTTCATCGAAATGGGGTCTACAACCCCCATACCCCCCCTCTACGTACGCCAATGCGTTTGCGAACAGCTCTTTCCTTCAAAAATGAAGTTTGTGGAATCAAAATTATGGACTAGAATAACTGACGTCCACCTTGAAAACGCTCTTAAAGTTGTGGTATCAAAAATAAGACCTGATATTAACAGGATTATTGAAAATAAGCAGAGCCAATAATCTCGCTAAAAGGTTTGATTTTGCTTTACATGTTAATAACAAAAAGCATTGTAAATGTTTTTTGCTTCCATACGTATTTTACATTGTAATAGCGGTGGGCGTAGCTACAGTCCAATGTCTGACCTGTCTCCCCCTATCCCCTTCTTTCTACCATGTTGTTTTTAAAAAAAATTTCGAAGTTTACTTCCAGTTATAAAGAACCAGAAGTAACTTTATTGTATGTATATATTACTTTAATTATTATTATGTAATTATATATAATAATTAAAATATAAAATATATATACTCAAAATATAAAATACACACGATTAAAATATAAAAAAGCACTAAAATAAAAGTGAGGATTCGAATTTTAACACTTCGTCTTTAAATGTATTATTTGTACATGAACTTAGTTCTTCTTTCCTTTTACGTTGAGTTTTAAGCATTACATTTTCATAAAAAGTTTCCACAGAGTACTTTTTCATATTTAAAAAAATATTTTTATCTATTGATAAAACAGCCAAGTTGCTAATGACGGCTTTCTATTTTTTTCGATCTCTCCGTTTTCATTTGAAAATTTCACTTCTACCTTCATTGAGGGATATTACCCTTGCAAAATTTCTCGCTCATGATTGAGAGAAAATTTTAATTTTCCGAAAACTCTCTTTACAATACTTTTTTCTCTTCTCAGACATGTTTTTTTAAATCCTTCATATTATTTTAATTACATGTTTCTATATTTTTCACGGTTGGTTGTAATTTTTGAATGATGTTTCAACTACTCTATAACTTAGGCTAATCTGATAAAGAATAAGAAAAATATGATTTTATATTAGACGTCTTGCATGTTAATGTTGAAATTATCTATAACACAAGGAAACAAACCCTAAAAACAGTGATAAAAACAGTGGTTTCCTAAAAACAATGGTTTGTTATGAAATATAACATGAAGTATATGTTATCATGTAAATATGCTGCATCAAAGGGCTTGAAAACATTCATTTAAAAGAGCGTTTTAGAAAGTAGTCATCAAGCCGCAACTTTTTTTTTTTTCTTTTTTTAGATGTAAGCGTAAAGTAATACTGGCATAACTACCTACTTGATAATAATATTTATAAATCATTTTAAATTGGGTAAACGGGCTTTTTCTTCGCATCTTTAGCTATTTGAAAGCGAACTAGGTATCGTAAACGCACATATGACTTCAAATGTCAGTAACTTTAATATTTATTTAAAATATAACAACTGACCAGTCACTCCATAACTAGCGTGAATAGAAATTTTATGGGATGCTAGGATGGAAAATAGAAGCAATGAGATGTTCTTTGAGGATATAGACACATTAATGGTAGCTTACGCTAAATAATAAGATGACAAAAAAAAGCAAGTGTCAGTCATATTTAGTATAAGGAAGTAATAAGATGTGGCAGAGTAAAAGTGGAACGAAGAGTGCATACAAAAAATATATAAAAATAGTTCAACTGCTTCCTCAAAGGAGTTGAGCTACGTTTAACTGCTTACGATAGCAGTGACTATTTATAGGCTATAGTTAAGGCAGTAATTAAATATATATAGGGGAACCCGGGGCAAGATGGGCACAGTTGTGAGACGGGACTGAGTTTTTTTTTTCCGTCGGAAATGGCGCCACTGTTTTGTTAAGTGGTTACGCTTTCTGTAAAGTACTACTGTGGGCAAGTAAAGAAATGGATGTACGAGATTTCACGTTGATTGGATAAATTTTTATGTGCTTTTGAAGCGTTTTGTTATAATTTTCTACTCAAATTGAGTTTGGAATGGCTATTCCATACTCAAAGATAATATTCCGGATTGCAACTATTGGGGAATTTACTCCATTCCATGCTAGTGTAATCAGGTTTCTATTATCCAAACACGACGTGCTCTTCGGTTTCGTCTCAATGAACATGAAGCCTACGTACGACTGGAAAAATCCGCTTTGGCGAAACATGCTTGGGAAGCATTGTCAATAAAGTCCTTCATTAATCTGAACAAGCGACAGCTAAGGGCTTGTATGACTTGTAGCTATATTAATGTAATCCGGATTTTCGTAATAAGATAAAAGGAGACCACAAAGAAAATTGTTGATAATTGCTTTGTCGACGATCGCATCGCTATCAGAAGGCTCACCGACGACACCTTTATAACGGGGCCGATGCTTTGGCACGGTTAGATGGTGGAACGTTCGCCAAGAAATGTATTTTGCGTCTGGTGGGGCACGATCCCACGACCTTCTACAATCCGGGCAGGTGCTCTTACTAACCAAGTTACAGACGAAAAAAGCTAAATCCCTTACGAAATTATTTAAAGTGCATTTTCCGAAACCGGATATTTCGCCGAATGAGGCAGTACATTGACTGCTTTTTAAACCCACTTACGAAAAGATCGGTATTAAATTCATCGAAAAGCCCGTTGCAGCAGATATATTTATACAAGTCGAACACTACGCAGATTAAATTTAGAAACAATTTTTATTAACATTTTTTAGGCGTTGTAATAGTAACGCCGATGTCATGGCATGGTTAGATAGTAGACGGAAAGAAAACGCGTTTTCTTTTCTTTACGAACGTTTAATTATCCAAAGATTTCGGGGGTTGCCCGTGCCCGGTGTCCTCCACTGGCGTCTGCAGGATGCTCTAAATAGGCCAAGTTTAATTATGGCCACCCTGTATGTAGATTATGTAGATACAAGAAAACCCCTGTTATTGCGGTTTCGATTTATTATGCCAAACAACGATAAATGAAAAAAATGTTTTGGGATATATTTTTAATTTTTAAATTAAAATTTTAACACACACACACACACATATATATATATATATATATCATCATCATCATCATCATCATATTCAACCATTATCTATCCACTGCTGGATGAAGGTCTCTCCAAATGCTTTCCACACAAGTCTATCCTGAGCAATTCGCTTCCACGTCACCCCAACCTGTTTTCTTATTTCATCCACCCATCTAGTTTGAGGACGTTTTCTAGGTCTTCGGTGGTCTCTTGGAATCCAGTTCAGAATTTCTGTTGTCCATCGTTGATCAGTTCTTCTTGCAATATGCCCAGCCCATCGCCATTTCAGCCCTTTTACTTTAACAATGATGTCCTCTACTCTAGTTTGCTCTCTCACCCAAGTGTTTCTTTTTCGATCTCTCCTAGTTATTCCAAGCATGCACCTCTCCATGCTCCTTTGCGTTGTCTGTAACTTTCGTATTGCTCCAACTGTTAGACTCCATGTCTCTGATCCATAAGAGAGGACTGGCAATACACACTGGTTGAAGACCTTTCTTTTTAGACACAAAGGCAATTTCCCCTTCAGGATAAAACTGTTTCTTCCAAATGCACTCCAGCCAAGTTTAATACGTCTGTTGAGTTCTTTCATAATGTTGCCATCCATTGAAATCAGCTGGCCAAGGTAAATATATGAATCAGCAGTTTCTATATATATTGTTCTCCCACTTTGACGTGGAAATCAAACATTTTATTTTATTACATTTCGTATTTTTTAACTTTTTTCCGAGAAGAAGGAACAATAATAAGAAGTCATGCGCTCGTGTTTTCAAAGCTTCTGGGTTTTGTCAAAACGAGATTATTAAAGTATTATTTTATAGCGTTCGAATTTAGGTATATTTTCTCTGTCCTGTGCAATGCTACCTTATAATATCGCTATAAAGTGGTGACCCGGACGTGATATTTAAAACGCCTTCTCTCTCTCTGAATTTCATCAACGATCTATCGCTGGATTAGCTGACGTGCTAAATAAATTCCAAGAAATCTAAATGTCAATTTATTTAGTCGGATTTTATAGCCATCGAATGTCGCCAATATCGTTCCACATTGCAACGCCAAGTTGAAGAGTTAGCCATCATCACATCGCCAAGGTAATTTTTTTTAAGTCGCCAATAATCACCAAAGTTTCTTTTTTCTTATACAAACGTCTTTCAAATTAACAACATGAGCAACACTACAGACCCGTCTCTCGAATTGTCACGTGTCGCCTTCAAAGCACCGCCTTTTTGGAAAAATAATACAGAACTTTGGTTTCTTCAGTTGGAATGCTAGTTCATTGATTCGGGTTAAAGACGACCGAACGAAGTTCTATTGTGTCGTAGCAGTCCTTGAACCAGAAATACTTTTGGTAATGAGCGACATTATAAGAGACCCACCTAGGGATGCCTATCTCGCACTTAAAACCCTATTTGTATAACTAATAACAAAGACCACAATGCATTTCAAGTTATTTCAAACAAAAACATTTCATCTGAAATTTCTGTTCATTCTTTCGCTCCTAACAGACATAAAAAAAATGAAGCATTGTAGGGCATCAAAAAGGGAAGTGAGATTTTTATGTTCCAAGATTTCAGCTTTAAGAAAACTAAGATGGCTACTAAGAATTTCCAAAATGCTTATCGCTGCTATCGGGAAATTTATAAGAAAGCACTCAGAAGCAAAGTACGATTACATCTTTCCTACAAAAGTAGTTGCAGTATTACTGATCTATTGATGGTAAAACATTTAATGAGTGCATCAAATTTAGACACTGATAAGGATATTGATCATGTAATTCTTCTAAACATCTATTTCCCTGTACTTGTAATACACAATCCTTCACTAATTCGTGGCTACACAAAAGTTAGTTTGCGTCTGGGTGCTAGACATGATCTCTTCTTCCAATATTGGCTTCAACAAGAGGGGGGGATGGCATTACTCTTAAATTACGTGGCTAATGAGTAGAGCCCAGATTATATGCAATTGCATATCTAAGCCCTTTTCAGAATCCGTGCACATAAATTCATAAAAATAATGGATTTCCAGAATAAATACACATTTAAAGGGCTAATAATTTTATTATTCCTTCATTGGAAAACTTTCCACTTACTCCTCATCTGAGCAGAAAGGCAAAGGAATTTGTAAACATATACATTTAATTATGTCCCAGGGCACCAAAAGTGTTGCCATAGCTGAATTATATAGTCACCATCCTCATTAGGTAAGCCAATAGTTTAATTTCATTGTATTAGCAAGGCCAACTAGATTACTACAGGCCCGCTCACGTGAATTTTAAAGGTGTCCCCACTTTCTGTTGAAGTAATTAATAGGGTTTTTCATAGGGGGCGCCAAATAACATGTGTAAACAAACCATAATCTACCATGTGTTTGCAGCAGTTAACCGAAGATTAAAAAGGATTTCTTGGTTTTCTATAATTTTTACATGATATTTATTTGTGTTAATAATGATAGTGGCTTGTTGTATGCCCTTTCGTAACGCGGTCAGGAAAAAGTAATGTATCCTTTCACGAATTTCCAAGTGAAGAAACCCTTCGAATACAATGGATTACAAATCAAATGGATTACACATCTCACGTAAAGGTAATTTGTTCCCTCCTTCATAATTTTACTCTGTAGTAGCTAAGCTAAGGTGCATTAATTGTTTTAAGTTCATCCAACATATTTATATCTGCAGTATTAGGGACACAGTAAGTGTTTATTCTGTATTTTGTTTTCTGTGACATGCTGTTCTATTATGTAGTTTATATTTTCAAGTAAAATTATTTTGGAAAGAATTGCTATTCATGAATACCTGATGCTTTATTTTTATTATGCAGTGTATTAAAAATCTGGCTTGTGTCAAAAGTTATTAGAAATTATGTATTATACATTGTGTAGTTATATCATCAGTTTATTGTAAATTCATGTGTTAATTTCATTAACATTCCATTAAAGTCTTTCCAAACAGGTGTCAAGCCTTCTAATTAATTCTTTATTTTATAATTAATTATAATAGAATATAATTAAATTATTAATTAGTTGGTTAAAATTCTATATAGTTGTATTTTATTAACCATTAAAATAAAGTCTGCTTTTATATGCATTTTGAAATTTAGCTTTCAGTATAAACTATCAATTCATTATCAGTTATTGATCATGCCTGAGAAATCATTTCATCCAATAAACCGTCTTCAGTATAAATGAAAGAGTAGAAAAAGGTATGCAAGATTTAAATTTTATTTTAAAATTTGCTATGAAAGGTTATCATATCACGATATCATCATCGTCGTTGGAAAATAAAATGCGATAATTTTTTGAGAAAAAAACAATCTATTTCTGTATTTAATCAGAATTTATAGTGTGTCATTAGGCATTTATAGTGTGTTAAATTGGGAATGTTTTCCTATGAAGAAGGCGCCTCCTGTCGGAGAAAAACTGCGTGAGAGAATCGCCACTGCGAAAAAATTTGGGGACAGGTTTTCTATAGCGTTAGGCTCACGTGAGCAGGCCTGTAGTAAATCTAGTTGGCCTTGGTACTAGACTAGCAGTTAATTGATCAGATTAAAATAAACATTTACACCGGGTAAAATTGCACGTCGTTACCTATCAACGATAGACTATCCATAATAAACAACCCAAAAATTTTATAAGTGGTGTATAATAACTTAAGTAGCTCTGGAAAGGACTCTTATGACCCTAGAAATGTTACTGCATGATAAAAGATAAAACTTGACTGTTCAAAATATCGAGAGACACATTGTGATATGCTATCATAGAAATTATGCTGTATAACCTTACAAGAATCCAACATTCGATATTTTTTTTTCTTTTTTTATACACATGAAAGAGGTGGTTAAAGAAAGAATAATGGCACAAAAAAACATTTCCCCAACTTATGTCTCAGCCAAGGATATAACCAAGGCCAACTAGATTTACTATAGGCCCGCTCACGTGAATTTCAAGGGTGTCCCCACTTTCTTTTGGAGTAATTACTGGGGTTGTTCATAGGGGACGCCAAATCACAGGTACAAACATGCCATATGCTTTCATGTGTTTGCAGCAGTTAACCGAAGATTAAAAAGGGTTTCTGGGTTTTCTATAATTTTTACATGATATTTATTTGTGATAATAATGGTAGTTTCTTGTTGTGTTCCATTTAGTCTATTTATATCTGCAGTATTAAGGACACAGTAAGTGTTTATTCTGTATTTTGTTTTTTGGTGACATGCTGTTCTATTATGTAGTTTGTGTTTCCAAGTAAAATTATTTTGGAAAGAATTGCTATTCATGAATACCTGATTCTTTATTTTTATTATGTGATGTATTAAAAATTTGGCTTGTGTCAAAAGTTATTAGAAATCATGTATTCAATATTATACATTGTATTTAATATATACAATATTATACAATGTATAAAATATTATACATTGTGTAGTTATATCATCAGTTTATTGTAAATTCATGTGTTAATTTCATTAACATTCCATTAAAGTCTTTCCAAACAGGTGTCAAGCCTTCTAATTAATTCTTTATTTTATAATTAATTTTAATAAAAATAATTAAATTATTAATTAGTTGATTTAAATTCTATATAATTCTATTTTATTAACCATTAAAATAAAGTCTGCTTTTATGTGCATTTTGCAATTTAGCTTTCAGTGTAAACTATCAATTCATTATCAGTTATTAATCATGCCTGAGAAATCATTTCATCCAATAAACCGTCTTCAGTGTAAATAAAAGAGTAGAAAAAGGTATGTAAGATTTAAATTTTAGTTTAAAAACTTGTTACGAAAGTTTGTCATATCACGGTAACATCAACGTCGTTGGAAAATAAAATACGATAACTTTTTGAGCAAAAAGCAATATATTTCTGTATGTAATCAGAAACTGGGCTATTAATTGGCATTTATAGTCTGTTAAATTGAGAATATTAACCCAGGTAGCAGGCGCCATCTGTCGGAGAAAAACTGCTTGAGAGAATCGCCACTGCGAAAATATGGGGACAGGTTTTCTGTAACGTTAGGCTCACATGAGCAGGCCTGTAGTAAATCTAGTTGGCCTTGATATAACCCTTTGAAATTCCTAAAAATTTAGGAAAATTCAGTAGATTATGCTAAAATTTTACATATCGTTGCCATGTGAGCAGGAAACACGAATATATTAGGGCGGAGCGTAAAAACCGTTTTTTCAAGATTCTTTTCGGCCTGGCGTGGAAAAGTTGTGGAGTGCTTTCAGAAACATACGTAAAAATTTTAAATGAATCAATAAATATTTTCTGGTTCCACTTTGGGGACTAAATATGCAAAAGTAGCCGACAATGATGTTAAAATTTTACATTTCAGTGATTTTTTTGTTCCGATTTTATATTTCTTCTAGCGCAATGAAGTTAAAAGAACATATAAGAAACATACGTAAAAATTACAGATTAATAAATATCTTCCAGTTCCACTTTGGGGTCTAAATATGACAAAATAGCCGAAAATGATGTAAATTTTCAGATTTCAGTGACCTTTTATTTTCTGATTTTCTCTTCCCGCTAGCGTGAAAACGTTGGAAAAACATATAAGAAACATAAGGGCAAATATGTACAGTAATAAAATAAACATCTTCCGGTTCTACTTTGGGGTCTAAACATGCCAAAATAGCCGAAAACAATTATATGTTCATTTTCAGATTTCAGTGAATTTTTTTATTTTCCGATTTTCTCTTCGCGCTATCGTGGAAAAGTTTGAAGAATATATAAGAAACATACATGCAAATACGTATAATAATAAAATATCTGCCAGTTCCACTTTGGGGTCTAAATATGCGAAATTAGGCAAAAGTGTAGGACGACATGTCCAATGTTATAGACAAGCATAAGATAAGAAGGAAAAGAAAGAAATATAGCATGGAACAGTAAGTACAATTGTACGCATGGAACGGCAGTACAATTAGGGTGCGATTTGATTTTGAACCATGCAGGTGCATAAACCTTCACGAAAAACTCAGCCAAAGCTTGTAGTTCATTGGACGGATCCTGTGTACCAATGTAAACAAGCAAGATTCAGTTTGCAGTTGTCAAACAACGGGCATGGGAAACATTTCCAGGATTTTTATGGAATAAATTCTCAGGACAAATACTATTTGTCACTGCAGTGCAAATATCTAGCATTTATCTTTGTCCTGTGCTCAAATCAGTTTTGTCTCAGAAAGAACTGCAATTTTTTTGAAGTCCACAACAAGTAAAAGTTCACAATTCTGAAGTTGTTTTCCAATTGGGCCACAATACGTTTTAGGGCCAGTTGTATCGCCATCCAAGTGCTGCATTAGACTAAGGAGACCAAATGTTTGAAGCAGGGTTTGGGGACAAAGAAACGCGGTGTCCCCAAATCAAGGAGTAATTTGGGGACACGCATTTAATGCCATTTGGGCAAGCATTTGGAGGTATTGATTTCTGCAGTAAACACATATTCTCACCTTCCTTAATACTTTTTGTAAATAAAGCCTTACCTTAACATATACCTTAAAACAAACAACGTTGTCTTTTCAAATTTTTCAATTGACGCATGGAAAAGTCAAACAAACAGTACAAAACACACGATAAATCGAAATATCTGATTTTCTAAGAAAAGGATAATCCTTTCAGTGGCGTAGGCAAAAAGTTCATAATAGGGCGGTTACAGAGCTACAACTCATACATTCCTATGTTAAATATACAAAATTTCATTGCAATGTTGGGGTACGACTTTCAAAACCGCACCCTGGTTACGCCTCTGAATCCTTTCGTAAATGTTCCTTAAAAACACACTTTCTTCAAGACATTATTACGATCATATACTGTAAGAAAATATGTCCACAGCGGTATCGCCAGCAAGTCCAACCCAAAATTCCCTTCCTGCTGTCTGAAATTTCTCACAATGGAAAATTTTACCCTCAGTTCAGCAATTTTTCCTCCTATTTACTTAAAATTTTACGTTATTTATTTTCGATTGCAGGAAATATCCCTCGGCATATCAATACAGGTGCTTTCCTGTAGCAGATGGTGCCAAGACGCAAAACTTATATTATGATGTAAGTAATGATTGTTACGCATGAACAAGCTTTTTGGAAAATTAAATCAAATTCAGGAACATTTGAGGACATTATTTCAAATTTGGTAACATTTTTGTGTCCCCAAACAGTTTTATTGTTTTTGGGGACAAAGTGTAAAATTCGAGGGCTGTCTCCAA
>QLNU02003225.1:45121488-45145454 GCA_006491805.2 Dysdera silvatica | reverse complement strand
ATACCTATGATTTAATAAATAATAGTATAAATGCCCAAATAATTCATTATGACAGTCCCCCTTTTTTTTAATGATTTTTAACATTCTACAGCAGCTATGTGAAGCACAAAACAAAAAGGAAATTTATACCAAGCTTGTTTGTTTGTGATTTTACGGCTGAAGGACTACAATGGTCATGCTGAGCTGGGACTTACTGCACTGAACGTGAGTTAATGGTGCACTAGGCAGACATGTTACAACACTATGCCATGGTAAGGCCCTTATACCAAGCTAACGGAGATCGTTTTGTAAAATTTTCAAATTTTTTCAACCCCATTCTTTTTATGTACAGTATGTCAAATATGGCAAAAATTTATAAAATTCAGTTCTTAAACCATTTTTTTTTATTACGAGAATGGGTGTTATCACTGAGTTTAACATTTTTATATTATTTAACGAGATGCAATTTACTCAATTACAGAATTTTATTTTGTACATTAGTTAAAAAATCTTAAAGATGGTGAAATATTCGGTTTTATGCTGAAAACTTATGTCAAATTTTCCTGTACTAAATAGAAAAACAAACGCAATATTGATATTTCATTTTATAGCCCGGACTATGCTAAAGTTAATTGTTTTTATTTGAAACTAATATATGTGTTAACCATTTGGAAGATATTATAAAAAGCAAACATGCCTGTTAGACCCACTTTTACTTAGCATGGGTGGCCATCTTGGTGTTTTTCTACAATATGGCTGCCTATGAAGATTAAATAAATCAATTTCTGAAGTTTACATATAAGTGTAATTTAATGGTAAAAATATGCATTGTTTCTACAACATGACAGCAACCACTTTGGGTAACAATTTATGGGATGACCCCAATATGAATTTTGATATGTGTTTTCAAAGTGCTTTGCTCAGAATATTTTTTATGACATATTTCACACTCGTAAGGTCTTTCACCCGTATGAATCCTTCGGATGTGTTTCACAAGATCACTTTTCTGAAAAAAACATTTGTGACACATTTGACACTTGTGAGATTTTTCACCTGTATGAATCACCATGTGTCTTTTTAAATATACTTGCTGAGAAAATTTTACGTGACATATTTCACACTGGAAAGGTTTTTCACCAGAATGTATTTCTATGTGTCTTTTCAAAGTGCATTTCTCAGAAAATTTCTTATGACATATTTCACACTGGAAAGCTTTTTCACCAGAATGAATTCCTATGTGTCTTTTCAAAGTGCACTTCTCAGAAAATTTCTTATCACATATTTCACATTGGAATGCTTTTTCACCACCACTAGTATGAATTCCCTTGTGTCTTTTCAAATTGCCTTGTCGAGAAAATTTCTTATGACATATTTCACACTGGAAGGGTTTTTCACCAGTATGTCTTCTCATGTGTTCTCTTAAAGTACCATATCGGGAAAATTTGACATCACATATTTCACACTGGAAAGGTTTTTCATGGGTATGATTTTGCATGTGTGATTTCAAACTACCACGGAAAGAAAATTTCATATAACATACTTCACACTGGTAAGGTTTTTCACCAGTATGAATTCTATTGTGTGCTTTCAAATTGCTTCGCTCAGAAAAATTTTTATGACATACTTCACACTTGTAAAGTTTTTCACCCCTGTGAATTCTTAAGTGGTATGTCAACTTGGCACGTTTAGAAAATTTTAAATGACATATTTCACACTGGAAAGGTTTTTCACCAGTATGATTCATTGTGTGTAATTTCAAACTGCTTTGTTCAGGAAATTTTTTATGACATATTTCACACTCAAAAGGTTTTTCACCTGTATGAATTCTTGTGTGGACTGTTAAACTACTTCGTTGAGAAAATTTTTTATGACACATTTCACACTCCCAAGGTTTTTCACCAGTATGAATTCTCAAGTGAGTTTTTAAATTGCCTTTCTGAGAATATTTCATATGACATATTCCACATTGGAACGGTTTTCCACCAGTATGAATTCTCGTGTGTCTTGTTAAATTTCCTTTCTGGGCATACTTCATATGGCATATTTCACATTGGAAAAGTTTTTCACAAGTATGAATTCTCATATGTAATTTTAAAGAGCTTTGTTGAGAAAATTTTGCATGGCATATTTCACATTGAAATGGTTTTTCATCAGCATGAATTCCCTTATGTTTTATCATACTGCCTTGGTGAGAAAATCTCATATGACATATTTCACACTGGAAAGGCTTTTCACCAGTATGATTTCGCATATGTATTTTCAAACAGTCTTGCCGAGAAAATCTCATAAAACATATTTCACACTGGAAAGGTTTTTCACCAGTATGACTTCTCATGTGCATTTTCAAAGTGCCATGATGAGAACATTTCATGTAACATATATCACACTCTAAAGGTTCCTTATCAGTATGAATTCTCATGTGTTTTATCAACTTGCCTTGGTCAGGAATTCTTTTATAACACACTTGACACTTAAAAGGTTTCCCATCCACACGAGTCTTGCAGTGTGCTGTCATACTGCCTCACATAATTTTGTAAGCATTCTGGGTCATAACATTTTTTTCTTTGCATCAATATCGTATCATTGTGTTTGTCGAGTTCACGTTTCTTTTTCTTTTTAAATCAAGCTGGTGATTAACTTGACTTTGCTTCAATTATTTATTTGGTAGTAGTATAGGGTCTCAAGCGAGTTATGCTATGGCATTTACTCAAGACCTACATATGTCATGAAAAATTATAATCTGTAATTTCAGTTGTGTATGTTATGGATATATGTCATTTACACATGCAAATAAACTTTCTATTAATTAATCAAATGATCTATAAAAAGTTTTATATGGCACATTTCACATTCAATAATTAGCATGAATTCTGACAAATTAATGCAAAAAATCTTCTTTTATGAAAACTTTTTATAACATGTTTCTCACCAATATGAGTTCTCGCTTAATGCAAAATGGACATTACCCTTAACAACTAAATATAACTTTGAGATTCATATAAATCCTCAGTCCTATTGTATCAAAGAAAATCCCATGTTGACACCACAAATAATCATTAACCTATAGGGGAAAAAAAGTGGAATTAGTAATCATCTATACACTACTCAAAACTACAGCCTTAAAAGAAAAGGATGTGTGTGTTTCTTGAGGAAGGAGGTAATAAATCAAGAGGTTTTCATTTCTAGGATCCATGGTTCTGACTTTCTCCACATCTCTATTTAACAAAGATTCAGAAAGAAGAAAAGGGTATTTAGTTTTCTTTATTCTGATGCTTGTGGCCAAACAGAATTCTAGTATGCACCAAAAACATAACTAACACTTTTGACTCCCAAATTTTGTTTCTAAGTAGTGTTTCATAAAGAAGAAAATGGGACACCATCCCAGCTAGGAGTTGCACATGAGTTTTTTTTCAGTTTACATAGCCTTAATTTGAGTGCCTTAGTTTCATCAGCTACCAGCACACAAGAACATTGCTCTTTTGCTTTATAAATATTAGGTATCAAATGTAATAAAATATTACTCTCCCCAGGGTTAACGTAATTATTAATTTGTCAAATACAAAAACATGTGTCAGTGGCTTCATATGCTGACCAACTGGCAATTGTCTTAACCCTGAGAAAGGCAATGTCTTAGAAAACATGGAGCGCAGAAATTAAACCTTTCAATGATGCACTAAAAAATGTGTTCATAATTGATTGCATAAAAGGCATGTTTAGGTGCTCACTCTTCATCTAATAAAGAAACCTACCAGAGCTTACATGCTGAATCTAACGAATGTAATTCAGTCATAAGTACATGTGAATCTAGCAAATGTAATGAATTCAGTCATAAGTACATGCTGAATCTAGATATAATTCAGTCCTTAAGTACATGCTGAAACCTACGAATGTAATTCAGTCATAAGTACATACTATAAGAAACCTAATGTGTGAAAATTAGCAGCTATTTCGATTAACTCTAAAATAATTAATAAAAAATGATTTTGGTTTGACAGAAGAGAGACTTTATCTCCATTTGGCGCCTTTTAATTTCTTCCATAAATTCCTCAAAAAGCATCTAAACAACATTAAATATATTTATAGTCTGTTCCATGTTATCCTCACACCGATAAATAGAATACAAGCGATACTTTGTGACAGAATTTTTAAAATAAAAATAAATGCTTCTCTTATGCACAAACTGAATTGTAACTTGCAATGTGATTATAAAAATTAAAGTAAATTGTTTTCTGCTGCGACTTTCAGCAATAAAACAAAAATAATATAGAACTTCAATCTATTAGAAAGCAAACTTTGCAGCTACTTCAAAATCTAATATATTTAAATCTCACAAGTTAACGAAATCACTGTATTACTGGACACATTCTAAACTTTTAGAACATGTCCCCTCAATCACTTTTCACATTTTTCGACCAACTAGCTACCTCGCCACGTATAACCAAATGGTGCTATTTTAACTACTTTTTAATATTTAATTTCTCGATTTCTAAGCGGAAATAGCTAATTTTCACACATCGAAGTTTTTATGATAGGTTCATTATGCTGAATTCAATTAATTAGATTCAGAATGTGAGCTCCGTGGGCGGGGGGGGTCTTTATAAGTGCTTTTTTTTTTACAGAAATGAGCAATGAGAAAAAGAGTCAATTACATTTATCAATTCTGGTTTTGTTTAATTCTACCTTCTACTTAACTTGCAGAATTTTCCGTTTACAACAAGATTTTTTGTTAGATACAGTGGTTCTCGTTCTCTTTTGTCCAATCATGCTTTTCAACACATCTCCCTCCCTCCCTCCCCCGACTTCCAAGGTTTTTCTGTTAGTGACATTAGTATTGCTATAATTTGAGTTGGCAATCTTCCCCCAGGCAAGAGAATAAACGCTTTTATTAGGTTGCCTACCGAAATTTTGTTTCAAACTGCTTTGACTTTTCCAGTCCAGCAACAAAAAATTTTCAAATATAGTGTTTTCGCAAACTTTGATACACCATTTTTTTTAATTAAATAAAGTTGTTGAATTACAATAAATAAGAATTTAATTTGAAACTTAAAAAATAATGGCAGCAATTTAAATTCAAATGAACTTAAACTGCCATTGTTTTTTAAAATTCAGTCATAATTGTAATGTTCTGTATCTACCTTTCATTTTTTAACATTAAACGTCCCACTTTAATTTTTCAGCCAACACTAGAAGTTGGATAAAAAAAGAAAAAGTGTATAAAGTTATAAAAATCGTGCAATACTGCCGTAACTAATTAAGAATAAATTAGTAATTATAACATGACATGGTGTCTGATCTAATTCAATTTCAAATTTTCATAGACCTAATCTTAATCGATTTCCAGACACAAATTATAGTAAAAAGCATAGCAGCGCATTAACATGTATATAATCAAAAGAAGTTCCACAACCCTAAAATCTACTAACACAAATCCTAAAGCTGTTTATAAATGAATTACAGTGAATTTACAAATATAAAAATTGTATTGAAAAATGCATTTCTTGACACTAAAATCCTACATTAAAATAAATATTTAATGTTTTTGTTCAGCCCTTTTCGAAATCATTTTAAATGAGTTTACCTATATAATCGAAAAGCTAGTGTTTCATCTTACGTTACATTTAAAAAGTGTGCATGACAGGGTGTCTCGGCACCAGGGTTGCAAACATCTAGGAGGGGTAGGGTACACCTAGACGAACAATATTTGTCATAGAACCTAGGGTCGCAAACCACTCACAGCGCCAGTTCTAAAACCGTCCAGCATGCACAAATAGTGACAACCAGTGCATGAGAAGCGCAAAATGCGATGTCCTAATCATCTATGCACTTGAGCAGCTGACCTGAGTTTTATCTGGCGCTTTTCACGCACTGGTTGTAAATATTTGTGCATGCTGGATGGTTTTAGAACTATAGCTGTGAGTGGTTTGCGACCCTAGATTTTATGACAAATATTGTTCTTCTAGGTGTACCCTACCCCTCCTACATGTTTGCAACCCTGGTGCTGAGACACCATGTACATAAGGGAAAGGAGACTGATATGATAAAAATTCCTTACAGATTAGATAATTTAGTTAAAAGCATTTCCCCAAGTTTTAGTTATCTATTTGGTATACATATTCTTCTGATATATATATATAGCAAAATTTTAGTATGATTGTGACATGTAGTACCTTCTAATGTAATATACATAAATACACTATACTTAAATGTATATTAACTTAGGCAAAGTTAAAGTAGTAGAAACTATTTAAACTAAAATTATAGTAGTTAAAAAAAAGAAAAAAAAGGGGAAAGAAGGGGAGTAAATGAAAGATTTATCGGTGAATGTTTACAATAAATTCCATTCGTCAAGCTCCTTTCGTCGCCAAAACTGATGCTATACTCTTAAAGCTGAATCCAAGAACTGCAAACAATGCGCCTGAGCATAAATCATAGCATATGCACACTAGCCCATAGCGGAAGACCAGAATGCCCGATGTGCAAACCTTCTGTGCATATGCATGGACTAAAATCCCCATCAGTGTTTCTATCCAATAATAGTTATTAGCTAGAAAACTAACATCTGATGAGAGGATGAAATAATGTAAAGGAGGTATTTTAGAAGAGCTACCTTGCACACCAGGCACTCTAGCCTCCAGCTACGGGCTATTACGGTCATTAACGTCGATAAAAGGAAAACAAGGCATATTCATGCAAAAAAAAACAAAAACAACCCCACTAAGTCATATTAAACAGTGGATGGCAAAACGTAAAGGAAAAAATTATTCTAAACACTTTAAAACTTGTAAACGCTGAACTGTCATGGAAACCGGAAATAAAACGAACATGGAAAACAGCAACCCATCCCCCATTACTGATTTGCTTTTCTGACTACAATAATTGAGATTTATGATTAACATCGAATGAACCAATATTAATATATAAAAAAAAAAGTTAAAAACAGTGTAAAGCCAGAACGTAATTAGTTTAAGAATATATTTTATTAATTTTGAAGGGTCTTTTTAGTAAAACCAAGAACAATCTTGGGGACTTTGCACAATCCATCCCCTAGTGTTTCTCTCCTCTTGAAATGAGTCAGAAAGTCGCTATATTTAGTACATAAGCTTATGACATCATACATATGGGCATTTGGGTGTATAAAAGCATTTTGATGTGCTTCGTTCTTCTTTTGGCTGTATTTTGATTGTTGCAGTGATTTGAATGATGCGTGAGAGTTTGACGTTTCGTTTTTTTGTGGAATTGCGGTTGAAAGGCAAAAGAAGTGGGCTATGAAAAAGGGTTTAATTGCGTCAGAGCATAAGTATCCGGTTTGCAAGGAGAATATAAGATTATGAGCTAGTCCTAATGTGGATGACACCTTTCATTGGCGATGTAAGAGGAGGGATGAAATATTCATGAGAGAGCTAGATTGGTGCGAAAGGGCTCATGGTTTGCTGAAAGCAATTATAGTATGATTGAGGTGTTGAGTCTGACATATTTGTGGGTATATAAGACATAGTTAGATTTAATGACAGTGGAATTGGGTATAAGTAGTGATCATACGTTGCTTGACTGGAAGAATTTTTGTAGAGAAGTGTGAGTGGATATATGTGTACTGGAGAAAGTGAAGCTGGGTGGTATTGAAGTAACTGTGGAAGCAGATGAGAGTATGTTCGGGAAGCGGAAGTATAATAGAGGGAGGTGGGTGAAAAGAGAGTGGCTGTGGGGGGGGGGGTAAAAGAGGGTCTAATAAATGCTTGTTCATTGTAGTACCAAATGGAAGAGTGGATGTATTGATGGATGTGGTAAGTGAGAAAGTATTGCCAGGGTCAACAATAGTGTCCGACTGCTGGAAGTCTTATGAAAACCTGTCCAAGGCAGGTTTTGAACACTTCTCAGTAAATCATAGTCTGCACTTTAAAGACCCCGAAACATACGAATACAATACAGTCGAAGAAAAGTGGAGCAATGTCAAACAAGAATTTCGGCGTCAACACGATCGACACATTGCAAATGAAGATCTGTTTGATTTATATTTTGCGGAGTTTATATGGCGGCAGCAGCACAAAGATAGGCCCAAAAATCTATTTCCATCGTTTTTGAATACTATCAAAACAATATTCCCGCCACATACATACAACGAAGATGAATAAAGGTAAGTACCCCTTTTTTTTTAATTTTGCTGGATCGAGACATCCATGTTGTTAAGATGATATAAATAACATGGCGGCAGACCAGTGTCACTATTGCTATGCGTCTTGGAAACACTTTCTGCTAGATTCTGCTGGGGTACGGATCGTGCAGTACTACCCAATCTCAATTGTTGTAAGTGGCCCAAAAGCAAACTTACAACAAGTAGATATAGCTATATAAAGTAACTGAAGTGTAGAAGTAAAATTAAAAAGAGTAAAAAATAAAGCAGCAAGGGAATTATTAAGAATAGACAGGATGATAAAGGGAGTAAATTCACTAATTATAACAAAATAAGGCCGCACTACATATTACGTCCTTGTATTTATCGTCAATTGCACCAACCACTTCCTTCTTGGATTACGTCATGACTTGCCGTTTTGCATGGAAAATGGACCTACTCTTATGTTTTAGGACTTTTTTTTTTTTATATTTCTTATTCTTTTTTAAAAAACTTACCTAGGTATATGAAACATCTTCTCCACCTCCCCACTTTCTAACTCCTCCTAAAATCTATTCCTCATTCCCCCTCTCCAACTCCTAAAACCTATCCCTCATTCACCCATCTACTTTTTTTTGTACATCTTTTTACCAAATGTACTTTCCTCTGTATAAAACTGAAATGAAAACTTTTTTTTAAGGTACTTATCAACGTGTTGTTGTTGGAGGTATGTGGAGGGAAAATAGTTTTTATGGCCGCCATTTCCTTTCGCTGCAGCACAAAACAGACGCCTCCAAAATCTATACCTCTCCAAGACAAAATGGCGACAGTGATGCTACGTCTAGACGATCCTTAGAGAATGCATGCATACTCTGCATACATGTTAGGAGCGGAGTTATGACACAAAAAATTCCTCCTTTCGTTTCTAGAGTAGAGTGTTAGTTTTGGCGACGCAGGGTCGCTTTGGCGAAAAAGGACGTAATAGACAGTTCCCCCCCCAAAAAAATAATAGATTATAACAAAAATTTTACAAATTATAACAAAAAGGTTTTATAAGAATATTTCACATTCAAAATAAACAGAATTATTAATGGCACTTTCTTATTATAGTGGCATCCGAGATATATCGCCAAGATAGTGGGTAATTTTTGTAGAAATCTTGCCAAAATGTTGCCAAGACTTGTTTATTAAGAGTTTCGAATTTGTATTGCTTTTTTTAAATTATTATTATTATTATTTTTTGGAAATATGCGGTTAACAATCTTCAATTTATGAAATACACTGTGCATGAAGATATTAATTTAGGTAACGCACATTGAATGTGATCAAAACAGAATGAGTCGCAAAGCGACTTAATGATGGAGGGTGTCCACCCCAGTTCGGTCTCTGTGATTCAGGTAAGTACTGATTTAGGTACAGATGTAATATCAGTCTTTTTTGTTCACTGATTTCTGGTAACCTTCGCCTGTACTTCTGGTAGATCTAGATTTTTCTGTTCTGGCAACCTTAGAGGTGGCGTCCTTACTTTGGGCTTTCATCCGGGTCTTTTCATTTTCCGGACTTGTCATCCTCAAGACATGCCTTGGATTCCGGTTGTATTGCTTCTTGTCTTTTCTTTTTTTCATCATGCCTTCTGTTTTGAGGTTGAGAGAGAAGGTTGGGAGTACCAGTTCTTTCTCATTTTTCAACAATAGACTGACTTTGGGTAACCCTTTCGTGGCTAATTGGACTTTTCTCCATTGGCCTATTTTCCCATACATTTGTTACTTTTGAAAACCCTCTTTCACCCTTTCAGACTTTTCTTTGATACCCCCGCGACCCCCCCCCACCAAACTCCTAACAGTTTCCCATGTTTCATTATTTCTCTTACTAAAACGGGTCCTCATTTGAAGAAAAATAGGAGATTTTGTTTTAAAGTTTTTCTACTTTTGAAAATCCCGTTCTGCCCTTTCAGACTTTCCTGCGTTGGCCTCTTCCCCCACTTTCTTTACTTCTCCCATTGAAAGTGGTCTTGGTTTAAAAATTCAAGAATCCATCATGGCGGACCGCCATGACAGTGGTAATTCTCCCAATTCCTTCACTTCTTACTTTCACCCTTTTTCTTTGGATGGAATGTTGGTTTTAAGGCATTTTTTCGTGGCCAGTACTTGGCGTTACGGCAGAACAGTTCCCACAAGGAATTTCTTGCTTGGAAAAAATTATTGGACTCAAAAAGTCTCAAATTTAACAATCCATCATGGCAGACCACCACTACGGTGGAAACACCATATTTTGACCCTTGGCGACTGTTTTGGTCGCCAAGGAAAATTATGCTGACAGATGACCTATACTACATCTATTCCCTGATTTATTTATAAAAGTGCTAATTCATAATCAAAATACTATACTAGTGGGAATAAAAATAGGGAGCCATATTATCGCTTGATATATTATAGTTGCAATCTTGGTATAATTTAAAAGTCGCCAAATAAAATCGGACGACCCTATAATAAGAAAGTACCTTATTAACTCATAAAAAAAGATATAAATTTAAATAAAAATGTATATTAAAAATAAATACAAATTTTTCCTTTGCACTCAAAATAAACACAAATTTATAAAAATTGGTGAAACTGCACAACACACAACCAACTTCTTGGTCTATCCTCTTGAAATGATAGAAAATTGCACTAGATGCCGTTGTGATGTCATATACTCTGACGTGACATACATCTGTATGATGCGGTGAAAACTGGTGTGAGACGCCATTTTATTTTTACTTCACGTTTGTAGTGAGCGTCTAAATGTATTATTTTTTTATGGAATACGTTTTTTTTTATAGATTGAGTGGGCCATGAAAAAGGGTTTAATTGCACGTGAGTATGAGTGTCCAAAGAGGTCGAAAATGATGATTCCATGTGCGAGATGTAGTGTAGATGATTTTCAGTGGCATTGTGGGAAACGTGGTAGGGTTTTTTTCAGGTTTGGAGGGGGAGGAGAAAAAGAATGTACGAAAATAATGGGAGGGGGAGGAAGAAAATTAACGAAAAGTAGGGAGGGAGGAGGAGGATTCACAAAAATTATAGGAGGATTCATGGAAATTATAGGAAGAGGAGGATTTACTAAAAGTAAGGAGGAAGAAGCAGAGCAACGAAAATTACGGGAGGGGAGGGTTGACGAAAAGTATACAAGGGAAAAAGGAGGATTGACGAAAAATATGCGAGGGAAGAAACAGGATTACCAAAAACACCGTAAACAACATGGCGGCTAGTGACTTTGCCGATGCCGGAAACACTCGATCGCACGGAATAAGTAAGTACTCATTTTTTATTTTTTTTAGAATTGGGAGGAGGAAAAAAACAGACGAGAACGGCGTAAACATGGCAGCTAACTGCCAATTACCAGCTTTGGAAACACGGACTAGAATCGAGTGGGTAGCGTGTTGTGCAGTAGCGCCTACAACTTAAACAAAAATTTTATTATGAACATAGAGAATATAATATATATGTAAACAACAGCCAAAAAATCTTTCCTACAATGCTAAAAAAAGGTATCAAAACATTTACTTACCACTGCAAACACAAATTCGTTAATATCACAAATAAATTTGTACGAAATAACCAAACTAAAGTAAAGGTAACAAGAAATAATGCTTTAGGATTAATCTCCTATCTAAGTAGTCCTAAGTAAGAAAGTTGTTAAAAGGAGTGAGATTTGGATATAGCGGAAAATAACATCATTGGGGCTCTTTCTGCTAGAACAGTGTCCTTTTGTTCACTAGGACAAAGTTATGACAGATTCTTTTGTGGTGGAGCAAAAATCAAGAAAGGGGTACCATATTTCCCCGAAAATACTGTATGAATAATATTAAAGTAAACACATCAATGAGAAAAGAAAAAAAACGTATTCAGTTGTGCGGCGGATGTATGTTGAAGTTGGGGAAAGGTGGCCACCGAAGATGTATTGCGGCGATTCCCAATCTTCCATTGTTCACAGTTATTGGATGGCTCGTGGAAAATTTATATTGGTATATATTCATACAGTCAATATAATATTACCTCCGCAAATAGGAAAATGTCGCCACTTTTTCCAGTACAGGACACGTCATTTCATTCCATGTGAACAAATGTAATATATCAGTCTCTAATATGTACTAGTTGACGGCTCTTTCGGGTTAAATAAAAGAACCTTTTAAACAACGTTGTATATGAGTATAAAACGAAAATTTAATTATGTGTGCGAATTTAATTATAATGCGAATATTCGTACATCGTACAAACAAAGAGAGCTTTAAAACATAGGTTAAACGAACACCACAGATACATTGAAAGGTCGAAGTTTCAAAGGTCATCCATAGCTGTGCACTGCTGGAAAAATGGTCATAAATTCAATTTCTTAGAGCCTACCATCATTTCCCAGCCAAAATCTCCAACTGAACTGAATTTTTTAGAAGCTTTCTACATAAAAGCTTTTAAATCTAAGCTGGTGAATGATCAAAATAGTAAGCCGTTTTAGCCGAGCTTGGTCTACCCACCAAGGAGCACCCGATTAGTTGAAATACTGGAATCCGTTAAATTAGTTTTACATCACCACATGTGATAAAAATTAATATGTAACAGATTGTTTTTGTACTACACATATCCGATAAATCGAATTTTTAGTTCCATATAACTACATCTGATAAATAGGTAAAAATTATTGTTCAAATTGTGCATCCGATAAATAGAATTTTAGTTTTACACCACCACATTCATTATAACAATGACTGGTAACATTCGATGAATATTATTCGAAATATTGGTATCCGGTAAATTAAATTTTACATCCCATAAATGATTATTCGAAATGTTGACATCCGATAAATTGAAAAATTAATACCTTTCCAAACTTGACTAGAAGCAGAGCAGGACAGCAGTTTAACGAAGATTTGCTGTGTCTTTGATATATATATACCAGTTCAGATACACTGGAGGGGACCTGTGCAATATCACACCGTCGTGTTTGAAATTTATACGTGGTATACCAGAAACTATTTCCTTGGTTTAAATCAACAGCTGTAAACAACAGTCTTTCATTCAGGATGGGGTAACGTCTTTCAATCCTGGAAATTACACGTCATAGATTTGTTGACCACAGCCTTTTATTCAGGATGGCGTAACACCCAGCCCATTAAATTATCTTTAAAATACTTGCCAACTTCATCTTCCAATTCTGGAAAATTTTCAAGTATGCAATCCACAGACACTACGAAAAAAAATAATTCGTGGCCAGGATATTTTACCATCATAAATTTGTTGAATGTTGACAGGGCAATTCATCTCAGGTTTCACTATACGTTTGATGATTCCATCCTGAAGATCCATAATCTTTTGGGGAATAAAAGCTTGGATGAATTCTTGCCACAACTTTGAATCAAGTGACCCAGATTCTAACCAGTGTGATGGTGTATTTGATCTTTAGTGCCGCTTTTTGTAATTGATCACGGTTTAAAAAAAATGTTGGCTTAATAGATTTCCTTACTCTACTGGGAGAGATTTTAATAAAGTTATATATATATATAATATAGTTATATAAAGAGATTTCCTCAATCTACTAAGGGTATACGTGCTCCCTTGAAAGGCATATAAAATTTGAAGGCAAATTATATAAAACACATTGTTGGTAGAGAGTACACACTCGGGAATTTACCGTTTTCTAGACAAAATCTTTTTTTAGTAGTATCTGAAATTGCGATATGTCTTTTACATATCGATATGACCTAGTTTTGCTTTAGAGTACGTTCAGCTGTTTTTCGTGAACTTTGTATTAAAGAAAGATGTTTGTTTATAAAAGAGATACCAGAAATGAACGAGTCATGTTCGATAAAATTACACCACGGATTCAGAAACTCTTGTTACAAATTGAATATGGATTTTGTGGATCCGGCAGAGGTTACGGTCAAAGTTATCAATGGGCTTTATCCAGGTATTTCCACTGTAGAAGTGAACAATTTAGCTGTAGAAGTTACTGCCACTATGACTACACAACATCCAGATTATGCTATCTTGGCTGCAAGGGTTGAAGTCTCCAATTTGCACAAGGAAACAAAAAAAAAATAAATCTTCAGTCATGTTATTAATGATCTATATAATAACGAGGGGATTTCAAAGGCTACATACGATGTTGGTATGGAAAACGCTTATAGGCTGAACTCCGCCATTATCTATGATAAAGATTTCAACTACAACTATTTCGGTTTTAAGACATTAGAGAGGTCATACTTGCTAAAGGTCAAAAATAAAATTGCTGAACGGCCTCAACATATGCTGATGCGGGTTGCTATTGGCATTCATGGAAGTGATATTGAGGCTGCTATTGAAACATATAATTACTTCTCTGAGAGATAGTTTAAACATGCAACACCCACCTTATTTAATGCTGGCACACCACAACCTCAACTTTCGAGTTGTTTAATTTTGACAATGACTGACGATAGTATTGAAGGTGTCTTTGACACCTTGAAGCGATGTGTGCTTATATCGAAAGCCGATGGTGGTATTGGGTTGAACATCCACTGTATTCGATCAACGGAAGGTTTGGTACCCATGCTCAGGGTCTATAATAATACCGCTCGGTACATCAACCAAGGAGAAAACAAAAGGCCCAGGGCTTTTGACATTTATTTAAAGCCATGGCACGCCGATGTCTTCGAATTTTTGAAATTGAAGAAGAATACCGGAACAAAAGAACAGCGAGTTAGGGATTTATTCTGTGCTCTTTGGATACCAGATCTCTTTATTGAAAGAGTTGAAATGGGTGCAAAGTGGTCGTTGATGTGTCCGCCCGAATCGCCAGGGTTAGCAGATTGTTGGGGTGAAGAGTTTAAGGAATTATATGAAAGATACGAACAAGAAGGAAAGTTCCGAAAACAAATTGAAGCTCCCAAATTGTGGTACGCCATCATGGACTCGCAAATAAAGACAGGGTCACCATACATGCTTCACAAAGATGCTTGCAACCATAAATCTAATCAACGGAACTTGGGTACAATCAAGTGTAGTAATTTATGTACAGAAATTGTCGAGTACAGTTCACCTGATGAGGTAGCTGTATGTAATCTGGCGTCCATTGCTTTAAACAGTTACGTGAACGATAGCAAGGGCATAAAAAGCTTTGATTTTGAGAAACTCCGAGAAGTCACTAAAGTTAACACGGAATTTAAACAAAATAATTGACGTTAACTACTATCCCGTTCCCGAAGCTGACGTCTCTAGCAAAAGGCATAGACCTATTGGAATTGGTGTACAAGGACTTTCCGATGCGTTCATCTTGATGCTAGACTCTTGTTGACTGTCCCTTGCCATACAGAAAATGTATTTCCCTGACGTCCTTCTTATTTAGTTCTTTTCCTCAATGCATACTCACAAAACGCAATTTTCATCACAACATTGGATCCATATGATAGCCTACATGTATCATATGATGTGTATAAAACTACACATGTGCAAATTAGTTAACAGGCTCGCAGTTCGTGAATTTGCATGTTGAGTTCATATTTTCTTTACAGGTTGTGAATGATTTTTTTTCACTATTTTCAAAAGTTGTAAGTGGTACATGTGTACAATCACTATTGGTACATTATTTGCATAAATTTATATCAAACGCTTATTTAGTGTTTCACCTAGAAAAAAATTAGGGCAGGGCGTATGGCCTGGCAAATGGCCATTTTTTTGGCGCTCTAAATACACAGATACTCATGATTAAGACCGGAAGTTAGGGCAAAATGCCTTTTTTTTTTGCCATAAACGTCTATTTCAGTTTGTTTTTATGTTTTGATTTGCTTTGTACTTTTATATACTTTTTAGAAAAAAACTTTTTAAAATCCTCTTAACGGACACCGTTAAGTACAGCTACTTCATTTTTACGGTCAGAACCCCCCAATTCCCACCGGACATGCGAATGAAGACTTTGAATTCATTATGAATGGGGAGTTTAAGCATTACGTAACCAATATTTTGGCCATTGTATACTCCCCCCCGTGAGCAAAAATTAACATTGGCTAACATAGGAAAATAAGCAAAAATGCTTACCCATTACTTAATCTCTCCCAATATAGGAAACGTTTTAAGTGGTGATGCTATAGTAGAAACGCGTACTCAGAGATCTTATAATAAATATCGCACTGCTCACTGTAGTCCAGGGTTTGGTTCCCTAGGCTTTAAGAGATTCGGATTCCTTAGAAAATTGTAGGTCCAATATGTTGTTTCCTCGAAAAATTGTAGGTCCAAAGCACGAGCGCCGTTAGCGGGGGGAGGGGGGGAACCCGTCCCCCAATGTTGGCATTAGGGTTCCATATCCCCCTTCAATTTCAAACAAAATGCCTTTTAAAGGTATATTGACACCCCCAATATTTTCATGACGTTGGCGCGGATGGTGCAGAGGTTCGGATTCCTTGGAAAACTGTAGGTCCTGGCACAGCATGACCAGTGTAGTCCTTGAGATGTAAAACCACAAAACAAACGAACAAGCTATAGTAGCACTGTCCATGTCTCCTACCATGACATGCTACTTTAGGTTTGCGCCCGTCACTTTAGTTGAAGTGTGTAAATTTTTTTCACAATATAAATAAATGCTACTGACTGGTAGTTGGCCGTGCAAAAAAAAAACAAAAAACACGTATCTGTAAGAACGGGTCATTTTTGTGAATAGTTCAAAAGCATACGTTCGTTCACGAAAGTCCCATCTCTACCCTAGAAGCTGGGCCTGCGTAGATCGCGAAGGGCTCTCGTGGGAAATCGTCTTCAGAAGAAAAAGGCAAAAGAAGTATTTTTCTTCGGAGATCGTCGTAAATATAAGCATTTTTTAAGGACTGGAAATGATAAAAAAAAATAATAATAATAATGATAGTAATAAAAAATCAGCACTTTTTACGGGCCTTAGAAACCAAAATAAAAAATCAGCACATTCTAAGGTTTTTAAGCACTATACGAATCCTGGGATTTATGAAATTCAACAACGGTTGCGCGTTTGTTATATCGGCCCATTTCTTATAGCACAACAAAATCTCGTTATTAGTATTACATACTTAATTGTATTAATTGAAAACTACATTGCAGAATCCGACAATGAACTTTTTCTGATTGAACAGAGAACAACACCTTTTACTGTTGCCATTTAACAGTCATAAGAAAAAAATATAATAAAATAATGAAGACACAAAAAATGTCTATGAACTTCTATCGCACGCTGTATATGTTCTTATATATAATATATACATATTTAAGATATGGATTTTTTAAAATAAAACTAAATCAGATAAATCATTAACTGTAATCTTTGTTGTGGAAATTCAACGTATTACATATATTTTTAATATTTTATAGCAGCTATACAAATCAAAAATACAATAAGGGACTTACATCACATTAACACCTTTACTAGGATACATTCTGTGAAATTTTTTCCCCTACTTCCCTTTTTGATATAAAGCATGTCAAACATGACAGAAATTTTTAAAATGTAGGTTTTAGACAATATTTTTATTATGAAGGCAGGTATCAATATTATTTTATTGCACCACTGTTTGGTTTTGGTAATGTAGTATATTCTGATGTAGTTTAATTTACACATTTTTAACTTTTATTTCTGTGAAAATTATTAAAATTAAAATAATTTTATCATAAAGCACTTACTAATTTTAATAAAATATATTTCAAAATATTTTTACCAAAATCTTATGTTGCTACTTTATATACACCTACAAATATTATTACACCTATGAATTATATTATTTCACATGAAAATGCCTAAGATTTAATAAACAAGGATATAAATAATAGTATACATACCCAAATAATTTATTATGATTGTCCTTTTTTTTTTAATGATTTTTAACATTCTACAGCAGCTATGTGAAACTCAAAAACAAAAAGGAAATTTATACCAAGCTTGTTTGTTTGTTTGTAGTTTTATGACTACAATGGTTTTGTTGAGCCGGACCCTACTGTTTTCTGAACCTCTTAAGGCCTAGGGAACCAAACTCCGGACTAAAGTGAGCAATGCAACCTTTATGGGATCGCTGAGTAAGTGAGATTTGAACCATTGGGTGTTGAACTTGAGTTAACAGTGCACTAAGCAAACACGTTGCCACACTGCATCACCGCAGGACCCTAATACGAAGTAAACACCTTTAATAGGAGAACATTTTGTAAAATTTTCCGAGTTGATTCTTTTTATGTACAGTATGTCAAGTACGGCCGAAATTCGTAAAATCTAGTTCTTAAATCATTTTTTTTATTATGGGAACAGGTGTTATCACTGAGTTTAATATTTTTATATTATTGAACTAGATGTACTTTACTTAATTGCAGAACTTTATTTTGTACAAGAATTACCTTATTAGTTAAAAAATCTTAAATTTGGTGAAATATTTGGTTTTATGCTGAAAACTTGTCAAATTTTTCTGTACTAAATAAAAAATAAATGCACTACTGATATTTATTTCATTTTATAGATCAGACTGTGTTAAAGTTAATGGTTATTATAATATTATATATTTGAAATATATTTAATAATTTGAATTATAATATATTTATTTGAAGCTAGTATTTTTAACCATTTGGAAGATATTATAAAAGGCAAATATGCCTGTGAGATCCACTTTTGTTCAGCTTAGGTAGCCATTTTGATTTTCTTCAATATGGCAGTGTATGAAGATTACATAAATCGATTTCTGAAGTGTACATGTAATGGTTATTCAGTGGTAAAAATATGAATTGTTTCTAAAATATGACAGCAACCATTTTGGGTGACAATTTATGGGATGACCCCAATATGAGTTTTAATATGTGTTTTCAAAGTGCTTTTTTCAGAATATTTTTTATGACATATTTCACACTCGTAAGGTGTTTCACCTGTATGAATTCTTCGTATGTGTCTCACAAGACCATTTTTCCAAAAAAAACATTTGTGACACATTTCACATTTGTAAGATTTTTCACCTGTATGAATTACCATGTGTGTTTTCAAAGATATTTGATGAGAAAGTTTCACATGACATATTTCACACTGGAAAGATTTTTCACCAGAATGAATTTCTATGTGTCTTTTCAAAGTGCTTTTCACGGAAAATTTCTTATGACATATTTCACACTGAAAAGCTTTTTCACCACCACCAGTATGAATTCCCTTGTGTCTTTTCAAATTGCCTCGTTGAGAAAATTTCCTACGACATATTTCACATTGGAAAGGTTTCTCACCACTATGACTTCTCATGTGTTGTTTCAAAGTGCCATATCGAGAAAATTTCATGTCACATATTTCACACTGGAAAGATTTTTCATGGGTATGGTTTTTCGTGTGCGATTTCAAACCGCCATGGTGAGAAAATTTCATATAACATACTTCACATTGGAAAGGTTTTTCACCAGTATGAATTCTACTGTGTGCTTTCAAATTGCCTCGCTCGGAAAATTTTTTATGACACACTTCACACTCGTAAAGTTTTTCACCCCTATGAATTCTTAAGTGGTATGTCAACTTGGCACGCTTAGAAAATTTTAAATGACATATTTCACACTGGAAAGGTTTTTCACCAGTATGGCACCTCTTGTGTGATTTCAAACTGCTTTGCTGAGGAAATTTTTTATGACATATTTCACACTCAAAAGGTTTTTCACCTGTATGAGTTCTCGTGTGTACTGTTAAACTACTTCGCTGAGAAAAATTTTTATGACATATTTCACACTCCCAAGGTTTTTCACCCGTATGAATTCTCAAGTGTGTTTTTAAATTGCCTTTCTGAGAATATTTCATATGACATATCCCACATTGGAAAGGTTTTCCACCAGCATGAATTCTCATGTGTCTTGTTAAATCTCCTTTCTGGGCATACTTCATATGGCATATTTCACATTGGAAAAGTTTTTCACTATGAATTCTCATATGTAATTTTAAAGAGCTTTGTTGAGAATACTTCACATGACATATTTCACACTGGAAAGGTTTTTCATAAGCATGAATTCCCTCATGTTTTATCACACTGCCTTGGTGAGAAAATCTCATATGACATATTTCGCACTGGAAAGGCTTTTCACCAGTATGGTTTCTCATGTGTTTTTTCAAATAGTCTTGCCGAGAAAATACTATAAGACATATTTCACACTGGAAAGGTTTTTCACAAGTATGAATTCTCATGTGCAGTTTCAAAGTGCCATGACGAGAAAATTTCATGCAACATATTTCACACTTCAAAGGTTTCTTATCAGTATGAATTCTCATGTGTTTTATCAACTTGTCTTGGTCAGGAATTTTTTTATAATACATTTGGCACTTAAAAGGTTTCTCATTGATAAGAGTCCTGCCTGGTGCTGAAATACTGCATCACATAGAAAGTTCTGTAAATATCCTCTGTAATAATTTTTTTCTTTGAAACAATATTACATCATTGTGTATGTTAACGTTTTCTTTCTTTGCTTTTTTAAATCAGGTTGATGATCGACTTTGCTTGATTTTTGCTTCAATCATTTATCTGTTGTAGTACAGGGTCTTGAACGAGTTATGCTAAGGTATTTATTCGGGACCTACATATTTGATAAAAAATTATGATTTGTAATTTTTGTATGTTTTGGATGTATGTCATTCACTTAAGTAAATCAACTTCTGATTAAGTGATCGAACGATCAATAAAAACTTTTATATGGCATACTTCACATTCAATAATCAGCATGAATTTTGATAAATTGATGCAAACAATCTCTTCAGGAAAACTTTTTATAACATGCTTCTCATCAATATGAATTCTTGCTTAATGCAGACTGGATGATACACTTGGGAACTAGATTTGAAATTCACATAAATCCTCAATACTATTGTATCAAAGAAATAAGCACATGTAAACACCACAAACGGTTGATAACCTATGGAAAAAAAGTGGAATTAGTATATAAAATGTGTGATTATCTATATCCAACTCGAAACTACAGTCTTAACACAAAAGGATGTGTGTGTTTTTCGTGGGAAGGTGGTGATAAATCAAGCGTATTTCATTTCTTGGCCCCCATGGTTTCTACTCTAACAACACCTCTATTTAAGGAATATTCAGAAAGAAGAAAAGATTTTTTTTCCCTTTATTCTGATGATTGTGCCCAAACAGAATTCTGGTGTGCATCAAAAACATGGATAGATAACACTTTTGACTTCCAAATTTTAATTCAAACTAATGGTTTATAAAGAAAAAAGATACACCATTCTAGTCAGGAGCCGAATGTGCCTTAATCTGTGCAGCATTAACTTGAGTGCCTTAATTTGCTCAGCCACAGGATATGAGAACATTGCTCATTTGCTTCATACATATTACATATCGAATAGTAATAAAATATTATTACCATTCTCAGCATTAATATAATTGTTAATTTGTCAAATACAAAAATATGCATCAGTGGCTTCATAGGTGGACCAATTAACAACTGTGTTAACCCTGAGAAAGGTAGTTATCTTAGAAAACATGAGGTGCAGAGATAAAAAGTTTCAATGATGCACTTAAAAAGAGTGTTCATAATTGATTACATACAAGGCAAGTTTAGGTAATGCTCACTATTCAGTGCTTTTTTACAGAAATGCCAATTTATATTATTATATTAAGTAATGATCAGTGGTAATGACATCATCAGCAATGAGGAAAAGAAGTGAATTGAATAAAAATCATCAATCCCAGTTTTGTTTAATTCTGCCTTCCATTTCGCTTTTTGAATTTTTCATTTGAAACAAGGTTTTTCGTTGGATACAGTGATTCTCATTCTTCTTTTTCCAATCATGCTTTTCAACAGATCTATCCCTCCTCTTTCACTTCTAAGATTTTTCCATTAGTGACATCAATATTGCTATAATTTGAGCTTCTGTAAACTTGTTTGAACTCACTGAATTCTGTTTGTAAAGCATCAACAGCTTTATCTTCTGTATTATTGAACAAAAGAACAGGAAATTTTTCTGTAAAATATTTTAAGCTGGAAAATGATGCATTTTCAAAATTCGATATTTGTGTAACCCTGCATCATGCTTTCAACTCAAAAGGAAATTTATTGAGCATGTAGTCACTTTGATCATAGATGTTAAAATTTTGATTACTTTCAGTGTTCCATTTCCAATTAAGATATCAACATCATCTTTGATTACCTCTCATTAAATAAAAGGTAGGTATAGCCCATTATATACAATTAAATATAATCTCAGAATTAGCAATTATGAAACAAGAAGAGTTGAATGAAAGCAATTCTCAAAAGTGATCAAGCAGTTAGCTTTTAAAGATACTTAAATCAAAATAATTTGATAATTAGCATTGGTTTAGATTTATATTAAATTTAATTTAATACATACTATTTAATTAAAATTTAATTCGACTGGATGGAATTTAATACTGCAGACAGACCAATCCCAGCTGCAGAATTTAAGGTGTACCAATGTTTAAAAAGTTGGGCCTAATTCTGTAAAGGCTACAGACTTCAAGTAATTTCTTTTAAGTTCTTCCTGTTCAAGATATGACGGTCAATCACAAATATGACATCTTCGTCACAAAACCACACAAGAAAATAAGTTCCAAAATTAAGGTCAAATTGAATCTGTCTCGATCGATGGAAAAGATCGCCATTAAACTGGACTCCTGTCTGAGAATTTTGTGAAATAGACTACAAAAAAGCTAGGATGCCATCATCTCTTTTCTTCCCTCCCACGAGTTCTGCCTTGTTCTCTAGCTTACCACTATATCAATTGTTAACTCAAGCTTGTTTGTGAGTTTTACTTGCTCAAGGACAAGGGTCTACCATTAAAATCGACAGTTTTCCAAGAATTCCAAACCTCAAGGCCTATAGAACCAACCCCCAAGAGCGCAACTAGCAGTCTGATGGTAAATTTTCTTTTTTCTTGGAGGTGGTGGTAGCATCAGACAAACCTTTGAGAATGGTGAATTCCTACCATAGTGTTTCTCCAACCTATTTCCTGTTGCTCTCTTTATTAGGCCAAGTAATCCGGCCACCCCCTTTTTAAAGTAACCAAAAGATCCATGACCCTTCTGTCTCGCACACCACCACACTTTCATAATAAAAGCATTTTTAACTGAGTAGAGAAACACACTAATAAAATTACATTAATTATATATAAATATATATTAATGTATATTATAATAGAGAATACATTATATGCCCAAAGTATCCGACACTTCAGATTTTTACTTTTTTCAATTCTAAACACTACTTGACCCAATTGTTCTTCTAACTTTAGAGACATATAGAACATGCTGAATGCACACACTTTCCAACAAAATTTCGGTGACTTGTGCATTTAGGGCACCACCCACATATTGACAAAGTGAAAATATATTTGATCACCCTGTATCATAAAAAGCTGGAAATTATTTGTAATCCTCGAAAATATTTAATGCCTGGTGTATTGCAGAAACAAAGTCCTTACAAGGTTAACAGAACATTTGTCAACGTACAAGAAAAATATTATACTTAAATTAGAAATTAATATATTGAATACACGATGAGATATGAGCATTTGAAGAAAATAATTTTTTACTGCGCATGCGCGAAAGATATGAATAACTTTCTTTCATAATTTTGTAGTCAATAGTATAGGGCAACTTAAAAAAAATACCAGTGGGATATCTTGAAAATTCAGAAAGTTATCGATGATATAGTGAGCCGTATTTCTCTAATTCTCTGAAAGTAGCTAGATGATAAGGGTTTTTTCCACAAATTGTCATATTCCAAATTACCAAACACCCCTGTTCTGAAAATGAAATATTCCAGATTTATGCAAATAAGGATCAAAAGTATCCGCACACCTGATTGTTTTGCTTCTCCTTTACAGAAATCAAAAACCTTGCTTGGTGCAGAATGACCATTGTTGTCCTTGCGCCATAAAA
>QLNU02003225.1:45095467-45121388 GCA_006491805.2 Dysdera silvatica | reverse complement strand
AATTGCAAGCTGTAAAGCGCATAGCTTTTACAATCACGACGAATAATGTGTTTTAATGTTATAATTTTTTTTGCACATGACACATCAAAAAATCTATGACTGCTTCTCGCATCAAAATTAAAAGAATATTTTTTTTAAAACGCAAGATAAAATGTATTCATTATTTAGCACTTTTACATACCAACAATAAAAAGGCCCAATCTCCCTATTTTTAAAACTAATAAAAGACTACAATGCATATCAAGTTATTTCGAACAAAAACATTTTAACTGGAATTTCTGTTCATTCTTTCGCTCCTAACAGACATAAAAAACAAAGCACTGCAGAGCATCGAAAAGGCAAAGCAAATTTTTGAGTTCCGAGATTTCAGTTTTAAGGAAATTAAGATAGCTGCTAAGAATTTCAAAAATTATTTTCGCTGCTATCGGGGAATTTATAAAGAAAACACTTTAAAGCAAAGTACTATTACATCTTTCTTACAAAAGTGCTTGCAATACTACTGATCTATTGAAGGTAAAACGTTTAATGCATGCATCATATTTAGACATTAAGGAGGACATTGATCATGTAATTCTCTTAAATAGGCAGTTCCCTGTACTTGTAAGACACAATCCTTTGTTACATATCAATAGCTGCACCAAGGTTAGTTTCCGTCTAGGCGCAAGACATAATCGCTTTTTCAAACATTGGCCGTCACAAAAGAGGGAGGTGGGGAAGACACTTACTCTTAAATTACATGGCTAATGAATATTGGCGTACACATGGGGTGTTGATGATGGTTGTAACCCCCATTGCCATGAAATTTTGGATATTTAACATGGGAAAATGCGGGTTGTAGCTCTGTTACTCGCTACTGAGCGTATAACCCCTCCCTTACGAACTTTCTGCGTACGCCTATGTTAATGAATAGAGCCCAGATTATATGCAATTGCATATTTCAGCCCTTTTAGAGTCTGTACATTTAAATTCATAAAACAATGAATTTCCAGAATAAATATACATTTAAAGGGCTAATCATTTTATTATTCCTTTATTGGAAAAATTTCCCCACAATACTAAAGCCAAACTTTCCTCTTACTCCTTATCTGCACTAAAAGGCAAAGGAATTTGTAGACATACCCATTTAATTATATACTGGGGCACCAAAAATGTAGTCATAACTGAATTATATAGTCACCCTTTTATTGTTGTCCTAGTTTGGGAACCAATGATTTAGTTTCGTTGTGAAGACTAGCAGTTGATTGAAGGTCAGATTAAAATAAACACTTAAACAGGGTAAAATTCCACATCATTATCTATCAACGATAGACTGACTGTCCATAATAAACAAACCGCAAAATTTTATAAGTGGCGTATAGTAACGCCTGTAGTTCTGGAAGGCACTCTTTTGGCCCTAGAAACGTTATTACGTGACAAAAAAATAAAGCTTAATTGTTCGGAATATCGAGTAATATATTGTGATATGCTATCATAGAAATTGTACTGTATAAAGCATATAATTTTATGTATATTGAATATTTCTTTTCGGCAGCTAGTAACAAATGGGTTTGTTTTTAAAATACAGAATATATGATTTTCAGCTAACGAAGAAACCTTACCAGAATTCAACATCCGATTTTTTTTTTAAATTACACACATAAAAGGGTTGGTTAAAGGAAGAATAATGGCATAAAAAAATTTCACTACTCATATCTGAGAGCAAAGATATAACCCTTTGAAATTCCTAAAATTTCAGAAAAATTCAGTAGATTGTACTGAAATTTCACATGGCAACGCCATGTGATCAAAAAAAACAAGCATGTATATACGTATATAATTACTAGATAGAAAAGCAAAAAGAGATTTTGAGAAGTCTCTTGTTTTCAATAAAGAGCAAACTCCTTTCAATAAGGCGTTTTCGTACTCAGGTCTGGTCTAAATTCTGTTTGATTCTTTCGAATGACACTAAAAATTCTTTCTGTAGTGGCATTGCTATGTGGGATCAGCAATATATACAGCATTAATTTTGATAAAAAGCTCCACATTTCTTTACTCCAGAAAAATGCCTCATCTCAGAAATTTTATGCCATGTTAGATCCATTCTTGAACACTCATCTTTACTTTCCAATTGATTTGAAATGGAAATTTCCCAATTTCCAAAACTATAAAAATACCTTTCCCAGTGTTATCTGTTGACTCCACGATTGAGAGTAACACTGGGTCACTTCTCTCTTCATTATAAAATGATACCACTATGGGGTATAATTTTACGTCACGACAGTCTGTGCTGCCATCTGTTGCTAAAGAAAACGGTTTTTTTTTTCAATGCACTTACCGCTACGCCTGGGCGATGTATCGATACATCGTGAAAAATAGGTGTGAAGCTGACATCGTCACACCAGTTTCGTAATTTTCAAATCGGCGATATATTGTGATTTCATGGTGTTACCCACCTAGCGGCACACGAGCGGTTTGCCAATGTTTCTTTGTGCGCATACACGGTTTTAAGATCTGACGGTGTGAAACCGTCCCGGCCAAGTGATGAGACGATATCGTAAAACCGCACATGCGCACAAAAAACATCGGAATTGGCGGTGCGACGTAGCAAACCACTCCTGCGCTTTCTGCCGATTACTGACGGTGTGAAACCATGGGCACTGCGTTTATAGTGACGCGTTAGTGCAAAGGCGGATATGGTTCATGGGTTTCTTCATATGCAGGCATGATTTTCTAGCATGTGACTTTACTTTTCAATGCCGTGATATTAGAATGTGCTGTAGTAGTGGCGGATTCACAGAGTGGGAGATCAGAATTAGGAAAATTTACCTTTGCAATTCCATGCACAAAATGAGCATATAAATAATAAAAGTTTAGTATTTTGAAGAATTAAAATTAGGTTTTATTTGATTCTCCAATTTAAACATGGAAAAAATGAAAAGTCTACCAATGTGTGCAAATTAAAGCACAAAATTTGCTTTCGCAAATCATAAAAAGGCAGTGGAAATCGGTTACATCGAGCGCCGATTATAATGACGGAATTTTTACAAAAAGCCTGATTTCTGATTTTATTTTAACCGCTCGTTAATTCCGGAATCTAAAAAGACTTGTTCCGAGACTGGCGAATTTCCCATGAGCAGGGCCTGATCACCGCAAAGGCGCCCAAAGCCCGAGCTTTGGGCCCTACAATTTTAGGGGCCTCACGAAAAGCCAAAATACTACTTTATTTTTATATATAAATTTTTCATTTTTACCAAATCTTTTCCCCAAAAAATATTCAGCCCCGGGAATACCGAGTACAAAACCCACGGCTAAAATTCCTAATAGAATTTGCAGAAGCACGTCAAGGCCAAATATATAGATATCGATGAGAAGTATTACCAGTTTCGTTCAGAAATTCCTAACCGTGATTGTAATAAGTTTTGACAACACAATCATAATGTTTACATATTGCTACGTTGTAATCAGTGACTGTGGTCTTTATTTTCACGCATCCATTTTATTTTTCTTTTATACGTGTTAATTTAGATTACGCCTTGTTTAAAATAATCAGGCGATTCAAATCTGTCCACACACACACACACACAAAAAAACCCCATTCTTCTAGCGTTTATATCTACGCAAATTCTCCCACCTGAGGTAGCGAGGTTCCAGCAAGGCCAACATCAACATGTAGCGAAATGCGGACGTGTTCCAAGGAAGAAAAAAATGGAGTGAAATTTCTAATTTTTCCAATGAAAACGTAGAAAATCATCAGTATAGTGATGACCCTGGTCAGAGCCATGCTTAGGTAGGGTGCGAGTTGGGCGGCTGCCCAGGGTCGCTAACATCGTAAGCCCAGCCCTGACCCTGGTTTATGGCTGAAGCATGCAACCAAGGAGTTGCGTGAATATTTCAGTCGCCATCAGCCTAGCCAACATACTGAATGCATTAGTAACACAGCGAGAACAATAGGAGTGAAAGAAAGAACATTAAGAGAGACACATTTTTTTCCGCAGAAAGAAGAACTGCGAAGCTGTTTGTAGAGATTAGTTGATTTATTCTCCAACCAAAAGAGCTTCATTTTGTTATGTGTGCAAATTATTTTCGAAAAATGAGCAAGCTTTGTGTCATGAAGGCTTTAAGGATTGAAGAAATGCGATTCAACGTTTAAGTGACATGAAAATTCAATTCTTCACAGAGAAGCCATATGCTCGTTATCAGTAAGATCAAAAATTGTTGAGTGTATTGATTGTGTAATGGTTGCAGAATTTGAAAAAGAAAGAAAACATTGGCAAAATGTTCTTCGGGGAGTTGTGGGCTGCGTCAAATTTTTAGTCCAATGTGGACTCGCCTTATATGGAGAAAATGAAACTTTATATTCACCTTACAATGGAAATTTCTTGGACTTAATCGAGTTAATCAATAGCTTTGATCTCTTTTTTTTAGAAAATTTCCTCAACAAAAATGCAAATATTGGTAGAGGACATCTCTCTTCAACAATCGTGGCAGAGCTGGTGGAAATAATGTCCGAACGAGTGATGCAGGAAATTTTGAAAGAAGCGAGGGCCGCAAAATATTTTGGTCTGATAATTGATTCAACTCCCGACATATCACATATCGACCAACTATCCATTGTGTTGAGATACGTTTCTCCAAATGGTATTCCCATTGAACGATTTATCGAATTTGTACCTATTCATGAACATGGTGCTGGCAATTTGTGTGATGTTATTATATCTGAGTTTGAACGATTTAATATCGATTTGAATATAAATTGTCGCGGGCAATGTTATGATAATGCCTGTAACATGTCTGGACAATATTCAGGATTGCAAGCTCGAATAAAACTTATGTGCCCATTGGCTTTATGTGTTCCGTGTGCTGCACACACATCAAATCTGGTTGGAATGAACGCTGTTGAATGGTGACATGAGGTGATGTCATATTTTGGTGTTATTCAAGGATCATATAACTTCTTCTCTGCATCGACCCATAGGTGGAACATACTAGCGTTATATTTTTCAAGTAAATGCTTATCAGTTAAAAATCGCTCCCAAACTAGATGGTCTGCAGAGCCGATGATGTGAAAGCTTTGTATCAGGGATATAATGAGATTGTAATTGCTCTTTCTGCAATTTGTGCAGATAATTCAGAAACGCGATCCACACAACATGAAGTACAGGTTTTGCTTCACAAATTAGAAACTACCATTTTTACAGTGGTATGGAATGACATTTTGCAAAAAACGAATAAGGTAAGTAAAATTCTGCAAACTAGTATTAATGATTTATCTTCTACTATTTCCCCGTATAACTCGATACTGGAATTTATTCAGAATGTTAGAGAGAATTTTGATATATATGGAACTAAAGCATATAATCTTGTTGGTAATATTGTTTACACAAGTTCTCGTAAAAGGTGTAGTACGAAGAGTAGGATGCTAGATGAGTCAGCTGCCGATGAGGTATTTTTAACTGATAAAGAGAACTTTTTGTTTCTGTCGCACTATGTTATGTGTGATGCCCTTATACAACAGTTACATAGCAGAAAAGAAGCTTATGAGAATGTGAATAAAACATTTGCTTTTTTGTATAAGTCAAAAAACGACGAGAATATTCATGGTGAAGCTAAGGTATTTCAGAGTGCCTATCATGATGACATCGATGAAGAATTTCCGGATGAATTGGCAGTTCAAAGTTCCTTTATCAGATACCTCAGATCCCAGGCAACAACTTCAAACATTAAAGAAGATGAACATCTGCCACACGTTTCCAAATTTGGATACAGCTCTTAGAATTTTGCTAAGCATGCCGATATCAAACGCATCTAGTGAGCGTTCTTTTTCTGTTCTGAAAACGATCAAAAATCGATTAAGATCGGCATTATCTCAAGAAAAACTCGTTGGGTTGTCAATTTTGTCTATTGAAAAGAATATGACTTCAACACTTGATTTTGAAGATGTGATTGCAAATTTTGCTTTAACAAAATGCAGAAAGAAATCTATGGAACTCAACAGTAAGTAAACAATTTCTTGCAGTAATGTATGCTTTAATTTGCACATTGGTAGCCTTTACTTTCATATTTTTTTCATGTTTAAATTGAGATCAAATTATAACCTAATTTTTAATTCTTCAAAATTAAACTTTTATTATTTATATGCCTTACCTTTTTGCATTTTTAAATTTAACAGGGTGTAATTTTCTGTTAATGAAAAAAGTTATCAGTAGGGATGGCGACAAAGTGAAAATTGTCGCCAACTCCTAACCAATCGTCGCCAAAATCATAAACATGGACGATAAATTTGTCTCCTGTTCTATGTAGAATTGAAAGGGCACAAGTTTATTCAAAGACAAATTAAAATAAAATTGATATAACTGAGGAAGAAGTGTCTTGAATAATTCAACTAATAACGTTAAACTTTATGCAAAAGCAAATCAGCACGCACAAAGCAATTTAATTTTAATGGTTACTAAACTTCTTTTTCTTATTAAAATCGAGTATATATTGTTTTCAACATCTGACTATAAAAAACGTGAATAATTAATTTAGTGTGTGTTGTGCTATTTTTGTATAAAGGCATACATATATGGAATAATAATCAGTAGAAGTATAAATATGGCAATTTGAACTTGTGTCTACCGGGTTTATTTTTTCGACCATTAGTTGCTAACAAAGGTAGTCCTTTTAGACCACCAAATTTCCTTCGCTGGTGACATAATTAGTTGTTAGTGTATACCTTAATCGTTAAGTAAAAGTAGGCCCACTTTTTTTGGTCATAATATCTGAAAATAGCTATAATGCTGATAATCAGACAACTTATGATATTATAAATTTGAATAAATTACTAATAGCACAACTTCATCTAAAATTACTAGCAATACAGGCCAAATACCAGCCGAATATTCGTCCCATCCCTAGTTTCTATTAAAGACTGCTTATAATGTCACTATTATAAAAAATACAGAAAATTTTATTTTTGAAGTCTTTTCTCATCAGCGTATGTGTGATGGTTGAACGTGGTTTTGCTTATTTTTGCTACCTTTGGAAAAAAAACCAACAAAATTTATTATTACAATAAATCCCGGCATTAGAACCCTTTGAATAGGGAAAATTTTGCTTTAATATGGCTAGATTTAGCTATTTTGTAGCTTGTTCTGGCAACAGTACAAAACAATACAAAGTTTCACCAGAAGATTGCTTAACAACAGTATTATATGTGTACAATTTGCTGATTGTGCATTTGTTATTGTTTATCTATCCAACTTATAATGGGTCCAATTATGTAATGTCCCTCTGAACTGGGTTCGGCTCACTACTGAGGACATTTAAAAAATTTTGTGAGGGCAGGGCCCCCAAATATGTGCCTGGCCTAGGGCCTCGCAAAGGCATGATCGGGCACTGCCCATGAGCCTTGGAAGAAACGAGTTCTGGTAGGCGCAGTTGTGAGGAATAAAGACGTGACTTTAGCTCTTCCTACGACGGAAAGATATTGCCGTGAAGTTACAGTTCAGGGGCCGTGTAAAAATTGCGAAACAAAAAAAATCTTCGTAAAAGTAATAATGACTGAAAATTCCTACATTTTCTCTAACTTTCGACACAGTTTCCGTAATGACTGAAAACTTGTCATTTTCCATAATCATTATGGACAATCCGTAATAGTTGGCAGCTATGGTAATGTAGTATATTCTAATGTAGTTTACCCATTTTTAATTTCTATGGAAATTATTAAAAATAAAGTAAAATAATTTTATCATAAATTATCAACTTTAATAAAAAAATTATTTCGAAATATATTTACCAATATCTGATATTGCTACTTTTTATACACTTATGAATTATATTATTTCACATGAAAATGCCTAAGATTTAATAATCTGTAATATAAATACCCCAAATAATTTATTGTGATTGTCCGTTTTTTTTTTATGATTTTTAACGTTCTACGACGGTCGTGTGAAGCCTAAAAACAAAAAGGAAATTTATACTACGTTACTACCTCTAGTAGGAAAACAGTTTGTAAAATTTTCAAATTTTTTCAATTTGACCCTTTTTATGTACAGTGTACCCCAAATATGGCTGAAATCCATAAAATGTAGTTCTGAAACCATTTTTTTATTATGAAAACAGGTGTTAGTATCGAGTTTAATATTTTTATATTATTTAAATAGATGTACTTTACTTAATTGCTGAATTTTATTTTGTGCATTTAATTACTTTATTAGTTAAAAAATCCTAAAGTTGGTTAGTTAAAAAATCCTAAAGTTGGTGAAATATTTGGCTTTAAGCTGAAAACTTCCATCAAATTTTCCTGTACGAAATAAAAAAACACAAAAAAAAACCCCGCAATATTGATATTTCTTTTTATAGCTCAGACCATGCTAATGTTAATGGTTTTTATTTGTAACTAGTATTTTTAACCATTTGGAAGATATTATAAAAAGCAAACATGCCTATGGGACCCACTTCTGTTTATCACAGGCGGACATTTTGATTTTTCTTCTTCTTTAATATGGCAGCGTATGAAGATTAAATAAACCCATTTCAAAAGTGCACATATAAGGGTTATTCAGTGGTAAAAATATTATTTTTTTCTAAAATATGACCGCAACCACTTTGGGTAACAATTTATGGAACAACCCCAATATGAGTTTTAATGTGTGTTTTCAAAGTGCTTTGCTCAGAATATTTTTCATGACATATTTCACACTGGTAAGGCCTTTCACACGTATGAATTCTTCGTATGTGTTTCACAAGACCGTTTTTCAGAAAAAAACAACAACATTTGTGACACATTTCACACTTATGAGATTTTTCAACTGTATGAATTACCACGTGTATATTCAAAGGTATTTGCTGATACATTTTCACATGACATATTTCACATTGGAAAGATTTTTCACCAGAATGAATTCCTATGTGTCTTTTCAAAGTGCTTTTCTCAGAAAATTTCTTACGACATATTCCACATTGGAAAGCTTTTTCACCATCACAAGTATGAATTCCCATGTGTCTTTTCAAATTGCCATGTTGAGAAAAGTTCTTATGACATATTTCATACTGGAAACGTTTTTCATGAGTATGACTTCTCCAGCGTTGTTTCAAAGTGCCATATCGAGAAAATTTCATATAACATATTTAACACTGAAAAGGTTTTGCATGTGTGGTTTCAAACTGCCATGGAAAGAAAATTTCATATAACGTACTTCATACTGGAAAGGTTTTTCACCAGTATGAATTCTAATGTGTGCTTTCAAATTACCTCGCTTAGAATTTTTTTTGTGACATACTTCACACTCATAAAGTATTTCACCCTTATGAATTCTTAAGTGGTATGTCAAATTGGGGTGCTTAGAAAATTTTAAATGACATTTCACACTGGAAAGGCTTTTCAATAGTATGATTCCTCATGTATGATTTCAAACTACTTTGATCAGGAAATGTTTTATGACATATTTCACACTCAAAAGGTTTTTCACCTGCATGAATTCTACCGTGAACTGTTAAACTATTTCGTTGAAATGCTTTTATGACATTTCACAATCCTACGGTTTTTCACCCGTATGAATTCTCAGGTGTGTTTTTAAACTGCTTTTCTCGGAATATTTCGCATGACATATTCCACATTGAAAAGGTTTCCCACCAGTATGAATTCTCATGTGTCTTGTTAAATTTCCTTTCCTAGAAAACTTCATATGACATATTTCACATTGGAAAAGTTTTTTACAAGTATGAATTCTCATATGCAATTTTAAAGAGCTTTGTTGAGAACATTTGACATGACATACTTCACACTGGAAAGGTTTCTCATTAGCATGTATTCCTTTATGTTTTATCATACTGCCTTGGTGAGAAAATCCCATTTGACATATATCACACTGGAAAGGCTTTTCACCGGTATGATTCCTCATGTGTGTTTTCAAATAGTCTTGCCGAGAAAAACTCATAAGACATAGTTCACACTGATAAGGTTTTTCACCAGTATGACTTCTCATGTGCAGTTTCAAAGTGCCATGACGAGAAAATTTCATGTAACATACTTCACACTGGAAAGGTTTTTCACCAGTATGAATTCTATTGTGTGCTTTCAAATTGCCTCGCTCAGAAAATTTTTTGTGACATACTTCACATTCATAACGTTTTTCACCCTTATGAATTCTTAAGTGGTATGTCAACTTGGAGTGCTTAGAAAATTTAAAATGACATATTTCACACTGGAAAGGTTTTTCACCAGTATGATTCCTCATGTGTGATTTCAAACTGCTTTGATCAGAAAAAATTTTATGACATATTTCACACTCAAAAGGTTTTTCACCTGTATGAGTTCTCGTGTGAACTGTTAAACTACTTCGCTGAGAAAATTTTTTATGACATATTTCACATTCCCACGGTTTTTCACCCGTATGCATTCTCAAGTGTCTTTTTAAACTGCTTTTCTCGGAATATTTCGTATGACATATTCCACATTGGAAAGGTTTACCACCAGTATGAATTCTCATGTGTCTTGTTAAATTTCCTTTCCCAGAATACTTCATATGACATATTTCACATTGGAAAAGTTTTTCACCAGTATGAATTTTCATATGTAATTTTAAAGAGCTTTGTTGAGAATATTTCACATGACATATTTCACACTGGAAAGGTTTTTCATTAGCATGTGTTCCCTTATGTTTTATCAAACTGCATTGATGAGAAAATCTCATATGACATATTTCACACTGGAAAGGTTTTTCACCAGTATGACTTCTCATGTGTTTTATCAACTTGTCTTGGTTAGGAATTCTTTTATAACACATTTGACACTTAAAAGATTTCTCATCCATACGACTCCTGCCAGGTGCTATCATAGTGCCTCACATAGAAAGTTCTGTAAATATTCTCTGTCAAAATTTTTTTTATTTGCACCAATATTACATCATCGTGCTTGTTGAGTTTACACTTGTTTTTATTTCTTTCCTTTTTATTTATTTATTTTTTTAAATCAGGTTGCTGATCAACGTTACTTGATTTTTGCTTCAATTATTTATTGTACTATAGGGTCTCAAGCAAATTATGCTATGGCATTTACTTAGGACCTACATATGTGATGAAAAATTATAATCTGTAATTTCAGTTGTGTATGTTTTGGATGTATGTCACACATGTAAATAAACATCTGATTAAGTGATCGATAAAAAATTTTATATGGCACACTTCACATTCAATAACCAGCATGAATTCAGACAAATTAACGCAAAAGATTTCTTTGGGAAAACTTTTTATAACATGTTTTTCACCAATATGAGTTCTCGCTTAATTAATGCAGAATAGACGATACAATTGACAACTAGATATAACTTGGAGATTCACACAAATCTTCAGTTCTATTGTATCAAAGAAATAAGCCCATGTAAACACCACAGATGGTTGTTAACCTACGGGGAAAAAAAAGGTGGAATTAGTATATATGATCTGTGATCATCTATATCCATTCACAACTGCAGCACCTGCACAATCATTCCAATATTAAATTCTGCTGGATCCCTGCTCACATTGGTATCAAAGGGAATGAGGCTGCTGATGCAGCTGCAAGGGCAACGAACTCACCACTTGCTTCTAGCCAACTTCTTCCTTTCTCTGACCTGAAACCAATTATCAAGACCTGTGTGAATCAAAGGTGGCAAGAAGAATGGGATCATCAAACCAATAACAAATTGCATAATATTAAACATACAATTGGTAACTGGCCCTCCTCATACCGTAAAAATCGGAAAGAGGAGGTTCTCCTTGCTAGACTTCGCATTGGGCATTCCCATCTCACCCATAGACATCTGTTGGAAGGAAAACCAGCACCAATTTGCCAAGTGTGCAATGAACCCATCAGTATTTTACATATTTTAACTCAATGCCCCTATTATAGACTTGCCCGCACTCTTACTTTTAACTCTTCATCATTCTCTGACATTTTAAATGACCATGCTGACCATACGCATACGCATGTTTTTAAATTTTTAAAAAGTACTGGTTTTTACTACAGTCTTTGATTTTACCATGTTTGGCGCAGTATAGCCCAGATGCTCTTGCGCCATAAAAAAGCCAAACAAACAAACATCTAGTCTCAGGCTTCGCATTGGGCATTCCCATCTCACCCATAGACATCTGTTGGAAGGGAAACCAGCACCAATTTGCCAAGTGTGCAATGAACCCATGAGTGTTTTACACATTTTAACTCAATGCCCCTATTATAGACTTGCCCGCACTCTTACTTTTAACTCTTCATCACTGTCTGACATTTTAAATGACCATGCTGACCATACGCACGTTTTAAAATTTTTAAAAAGTACTGGCTTTTACTACAGTCTTTGATTTTACCGTGTTTGGCGCAGTATAGCCCAGATGCTCTTGCGCCATAAAAAAGCCAAACAATCAATCAACCAATTCGAAACTACAGCCTTAAAACAAAAGGACGTGTGTGTTTCTTGTGGGAAGGAGGTGATAAATCAAGAGCTTTTCATTTCTAGGCCTATAATTTCGACTTTCACCACATTTCTATTTAACGAAGATTCAGAAAGAAGAAGAAAAGGGTATTTTGTTTTCTTTGGTCTGTTTTTAAACAGAATTTTAGTGTGCACCAAAAACATGGATAAATAACGCTTTTGACTCCCGAAGTTTAGTTCGAACTAGCGTTTCATAAAGAAGAAAAAGGGACACCATTCCAGCCAGGAGCTGAACATGAATGTGTTTTTTGTTTTTTTTTTAGTTTGCTTAGCCTTAACCCATTTATACCTAACGGGTCGTTTCCGACCCAAGCACAAAATATGCTTTTTGAGAAATACAGATGGCAGCACAAGTCTGGCTGTGACATAATTAATTCAACCCTCAACAGTTCAGTGAAGTTAACCATCTGATGTTTACTTCACTTCCAACGAATTTTCGAGAGTGATAGAGTCGCAAATATAACATGTCGGCGTCGTGGATTTCTATTCACAATCGGAGACAAGTATTATTTCAAAATAGTATTATTTTCTTAAAATATCATATAATATTATTTTATTAGACTTCATAAATGAGCTTTATGTCGTTAGAGTTTACGGTAAACCTTAGCAAGTTAGAATATTCATGCGTGATGCTAATGTGGGTCGTAAACGACCCGTTGGGCGCAAGCCCTTAGTGGTATTACCGCGTAGGGATAAGACTGCATTCTGCTAATCACAAGCTGTTTATACGGCAAATGCGCTATTATGTATCTTAAAAACATTTTTTAACTGTAATTTTTGCATGAAAGATGAAAATTATATATAATTAGTTTAAAAGTAGGATAAATTTATAGTTTTGATATTTTGTTTTTTGTTCATAAGTGTATTATTTACGTGTGGTAGACCGAATGTGGCCTGCTGTTTCAGAAGTAAATTTGAAACATGCAACAAAGCAATTCTGTTTTGATAAATTTATTGATTTCCGGTTTATAAATTAATTTTGCTTTATACGCATATATTGAAATATATTTAGAATATATTTTTTTTCCCCGAAAGAAATAAACTTTCCACTGCTGAATTTCTGGAGATGATATAAGAGGTAGACAGTATTCATAGAGCCTCAGTAGATATATTTGCCCACCGAACGATACTGGTGCAAATACCGATGAAAATTCAGGAGACAAGGAAAGCAATAATCCTAATGTCCTTTCTGGAAGACAGCCAAATGCACATGCTGAGATCGTAATACCAGGTAGTGAGTAAATAGAAGATGATGATTTGCATGACATGTATCTCCCGTCAGCAAAGAAAATCAGAAAACAATGAAATAAGGGAGACGCATTTTCTTGAAGGAAATAGATAAAGGGTGATACAGGTATAACACTTTCGACTACATCAAGCAATATGCAGCCTACTTCTCCACCCTCTGTATCTAATGACATCCATCCTTTAGATTTCCTAAAAGTGTTTTTGAATGAAGAAATTATTGACAAGATTGCAAGTTTTACTTCCAAATATGCTATACAGAAAAATTGTCCTTCCTTTCTTTTTTCTCTTGAAGGTATGTACATCTTTATCTCAGTTCTATTCCTAAGTGGATATGTTCCACTTCCACGTAGATGTATGTTTTGGCAAAATTCGAACGATGTTCATAATGAATGGAATGGGTTTCGAATTCTATCCGCAGAATCGTTTTGAAGAAATTATCGGATATCTACATGTCTGTGATAATGAAAAGCTTCCATCTGGCGATAAGGTGGGTAAAATTCGCCCATTTCTACAAGATCTAAATAAATTGTTCTTGGAAAAGGCTTTACGAGGATAGAATATATCAGTTGAAGAAGCAATAGTGCCCCTATTTTGGGAGATATGGGAATAAGCAATTTATACGAGCAAAGCCTATACTTTTGGATTCAAAGCTTTGGTGGCTGCACACCAAAAAGGCCGTTCCGGAGAAAAGCTACTCGTTCTTTACTTCAAATCTATGACATAGCACAAAAAGCCACGGGTCCTATGAAAACAAAACCACATGGCCCAGCTCATACAAATCAAGGTAGGCATTTGTTACGTCAGGAAATCCAAGGTGCAGATGTGGTGTATGTAAAAGTAAAAGCCTGCCAAAAACGTAATATTCCTTCGCGTGACAATTGCTTTGCAAAATTTCATGAATAAATGTAAAAAAAAAATTGTAATACACGTTTGACAAAATTTTGATCATACGTTTTGTATCGTTATTCATATCATAATTTACAGTACAAAATTATTTCAAAACATTTTCCTTCGTATTACATGTTAATATAATTGTCAATATATTATTTTCTAACTTCCATGCATTGAGAAGAGCTCGTGCCCGAAGGGTTGTTTACGACCCATACTAGATTTCTATGTTAAACTTATGGGATTCGTAAAAAAAATTATATTTGTCACAACTTTGATCCAAATATATTAAATATGGCAGTTAATTCGATTTTGCAGAAAAAAAAAAGTTTCGGGCATAAATGGATTAATCTGCTCAGCTGCCAGGACACGAGAACATTGCCCTTTTGCTTCATAAACATTAGGTATAAAATTTTAATGAAGTATTACTCTTCCCACGGTTAACATAATTGTCAATTTGTCAAATACAAAAACACGCGACAGTCGCTTCATGTGTGTTGACCAATTACCAATTACGTTAACCCTGAGAAAGGTAATACCTTAGAAAACATGGGGTGTAAAAATTAAATCTTTCAATGATGCACTAAAAAAATGTGTTCATAATTGACTGCATACAAGGCAAGTTTAGCTAATGCTTACTATTCATCTAAGTGCTTTTTTTATAAGAATACCAACTTATATTATTATATTAAATAAAGATCAGAGTTAATGACATCATTAGCAATAGGAGAAAGAGTGAATTGTATTGAATTAAATTCATCAATCCTAGCTTTGTTTAATTCTGCCTTTCACTTAGCTTTTTAAATTTTCCATTTGCAACAAGAATTTTTGTTGGATACAGTGGTTCTCAACATTTTTTGTCCAACCATGCTTTTCAACACATCTCTTCCCCCGCTTTCTACGGTTTTTCTGTTAGCGACATCAGTATTGCTATAATTTGGGTCGGCAACTCCTCCAGGTAAGAGAATGAACGCTTTAGTTAGGTTGTCTTCCGAAATTTTGTTTCAAACTGCTTTGACTTTTCCAGTTTTCCATTTCAACAATGAAAAATTTCCAAATGTGATGTTTTCGCAAACTTTGATACACAATTTTTTTAATCCAATAAAGTTGTTGAATTACAATAAATAAGAATTTAATTTAATTTGTTAATCTGAAACTGAAAAAACAATGGCAGCAATTGAAATTCAAATTAATTTAAACTGCCATTGTTTTTTAAATTTCTGTCATAATTGTAATGTACTGTATCTTCCCTGCATATTTCAACATTGAATGCCTCACTTTAATCGCTTAATACTAGAAGTCGGATTAAAAAAACTGTATAAAGTTGTAGAAATCATACAATACTTCTGTAATTAAGAATGTATTAATAATTATAATATGACATGGTATCTGGTCTAATTCAATTTCAAACTTTCCTGGACCTAATCTTAATAGATTTCCAGACATTAACTGTAGTAAATAACATGACAATGCATTAAAATTTACACAATCAAAGCAAGTTCCAAGACACTAAAATCTACTAATAGAAATCTCAAAGTTGTTTATAAATCAATTAAAGTGAATTGACAAATATAGAAGTTGTATTAAAAAATTCATTTCTTGACACTAAACACTTACATTAAAATAAATATTTACAATATGTTTGTTCAGCTCCTTTCGAAATCATTTTAAACGAGTTCATATAATCGCAAAGCTGGTATTTCATCTTTTATTCCATTTAAAACTGGAAAGGGAACTGGTATGATAAAAATCCCTTACAAATTAGATAATTTAGGTAAAAGAAATTCTCTCCTGATATATATATATATATATATACACCAATTTCATATAAATTTTGTATATTTTGTAGGAAAAGGAAATTTCTAGTGGAAATTGAATCAAAAGTTTTTAACGAAACAATAGTTTCATCAGGAGATTGTATGACAAAAAGTTTTTCGATGCTGGCGTAGGGTTTAAAAACACGTTTCAGGAGCCAACTGTTCCCTTTTCAGGCTGGTAACAAAATACAGGGAAAAAATATCCCTGATATTTCCCTGATAAATTTCTAAAAAATTTCCCTGATGGTTTTATGTCCATGTTGTCAGCAAGATGATAAAAAATAACAAATATACAAATGCCATAGCATGTGAAAAACCTATACAATTATAAAAGAAACATAAAAAGTATAAAAAAAATAAAAAATAACGAAACCCTTGCAGCTGTTCAATTGTTTTATACAGGGCGTTTCACTGTGACTACTGAGTGACACACAGGGTTATATATATTTATTATGTTTCATACAGGGTGTTTCAGAAAGGACTATCTAACTTTTAAATTACGTAACTCCGAAACGGCGACAGTCGAAGGGATGAAATAAGTGGCATGTTTAATGTGCAGGCCGTAAAAATTTAATACACAGGTGTACAAATTAGTTACGTCACCGGCCAATGGGTGGCGCTGCAGTCGCGACTCGCGTTTTAAATACTGCTCAGAACTACAGATTATTATTCTTCTGTCTGTTCCGCTGCCGAAACGTGGCAGGAGGTTTAGCGTAGTGAAGAAGGTGGGAAGAAATCTGGATAAAATAATAATGTAGTTCTGAACAGTGTTTAAAACGCGCGCCGCGGCTGAAGCGCCACCAATTGGCCGGTAATGTAACTAATCTTGTACACCGTGTATTAGATTTTTACGGCCTGCACATTAAACATACCACTTATTTCATCCTTCTATCACCGTTTCGGAGTTATATAATTTCAAGGTTAGGTAGTTCTTTCTGAAACATCCTGTAGATAGGTATAATGATTTTACAGCATCTATGAAATATCTAAGATACGTTTTATGATTCTTCCATAGTAATAACTTTCCGAAAACTAATACGAAGAGGTTGATTAAATGTCACCATTTTTGCCGTTTCTGCGAACTGTACACCTTTACAAACAGTTTTGAAACCAAATTACTTTCATCCTGAAAAGGTGAATTCTTCGAATAAATATAACTGCAAATTTTTATGCGCATGTACACATAAAAATTTACAGTTATATTTACACCACGTTGTGTATGTACACAACGTGGCAGTTACTATGGAAATGTAAAAATTTTACCCTAAAACTGAAAGGGGGGGGGGACTATAATCGCAATGTTACAGGAAAAGTAAAACAAAATATTTTTTTCTGTGGGGAGGGGCTTAAATTATGAAACCATAATTCAAGGTGTTTGGAAAACGAAAGTGTGCAAACGTGTAAATATATAGTCTGTAAATAAAGCTCAATAAATATTTTTAAAAATTCTTTGTTCTAAGTTCTTTTTTAAGGGTTTCAATGTCATTAAAAAATTTCACCTTTTTGAAAAATAAATAGTTGACTTGAAAAAAAAAAAAAAAGGCGTGGTAAAAGCTTCTGAAAATTAATGGAAAATACAAATACTTGAATTTAATAATCCACTTAAAAGAAGACAAAAAATAATATACGTGTACATTTATAGTAAGTGGCGATTAAGTAGCGTTAAAAGAATAAATTTCTATGCAGCCCCTACTTGATGGAAGTGGCTTCTACAATAGTACAAAGTTGCTATAGGTTGTGCGTGGGGGGAAGCGCAATTGCCAGTTTTAAAATATCCCTACGGAAGCTTAGCTTCTTATTCCCTCTATGTTCTTTGTCTTTATTTAACCTTTTCATATTAATAACGAATTTGCACAATTAACAACTTTGTCTTTACCTTCGCTGTCCGTCAACGGTGATCGAAGGAATTTTCAGGGGGTGGGGAGCAAACGTTTTCTTTGTTTTTAGTAAACGGGTTTTTGTTTAGTAAACGGAGTGGGTGGATTAATAAAACTTAAGACATGGGAGGAGAAACCACCCCATCCTCTACTTCTGCCGTCTGGCGATTCCATTGTTTGAATTCCGACGCAGTTTGGCGTTACGAGAAATTTAAAATTTCCGCGCACTCCAGCGTAATTTTATAGAAACCATAAGTTTGGCACAGCTCCCCCATTTCCGATTATTTAATACGCTTTCAGTTATCCGATTTGAAAAACATTGTTTGTTTTTTATTGCTTTTTTCATTCATAATGGATATTTCACAGTGTGGCTAACCAAAATGAAGCATGAGAACATTTTTCGGATGCGGAGGGTAAATTTAAATATTAAACGCGAATTTCACGCGCATTTCCCGAATAAATAAAAATTCAAATACATTACCCGAATTTTCTGATGGCTGGGTACCCTGAATTTAGATCATCTTGTACAAAATGAAAAATTTAAAACAAAAGGAACGCAATTTTTGATATGGCAATCTTTTCAATTGTTCGGTTCCGCAATAACTGATTTTCAGAAAAAATGAAGCCTAGACTATTTTCCGGGGAGGGGGGGGGGTGTTAAGCCCCGCTATGTCCTGATATGTGCTTAAAAAACCCCATAATCCGTTGGTGAGCGGATCGGTTTTCAGCTGATCACGTTGATGAACTATCTTGCCCATCTCTGATATTTGCTGCCGTTTTTGCGATCAAAAATTTTTATTTTCCCTGATTTTCATGAAATTTTGAAAAATTCTCTGAGAATTCCCTGACATTTTCAAAATTGAAACATTTCCTGATTTCCCCTTTCTGTTACCACTTGCCTTTGTCAAGTGAAGGCATAAATTCTGTCTTCACTTGACAAAGGGAGCAGTTGGCTCCCGAAACGTCGTGTTTTTAAACCTTACGCCAGTGTCGAAGTAACTGTTTGTTAATCAAAAGTATAGGTTTTTCAAAATTTTCAGCATGCAATGCAGTACGAAAAGTACGTTTCGGAAAATTATCTTAATAAGCTACTTATTACACAGGGTGTTTATTATATATATATAAGGGCGGTTCAACAACTTTTATACAGGATTCCGACTCCTTTCCCAAAATGAAAAATAAGGTATTTCTAAGGACCTACCTAATATTTTTTGAAGTATGCCAAAAAAACACATTGTACGTTCAACGCATCATCATCGACTAAGTAGTTATTAAAAGTTAATTTTTCCTCTTGCATCCCCTCCCCCTTCTCTACACTTCATGTAGATATCGCAATCATACCTTTACACTTACACACAGACTTCACGCGCCGTCTTTCTGTTCTATCTAGTATATGAATAAAAATATTTTGTTTTGTGTGGGTATTTTTGCGCATATGTATATGCATATTTTAACCATAATGGAATGAATATATCGTTTAAAATTAGAACAGTTTGATTTAATCATAAAACTGTTCTAATTTTTATAATAATTAATATAACAGTAAAATTTAATACCTACTTCGACACAAAATAATATTTTAGCCTTTAAATACATCAGTATGTTTTTTTTATTACAAAGCACAACTTGATCTTGTGTACAAAAAAGAGTTTTCATCATTAGCACTTATATCCTGACTAGAGAAATATCTATTTATACTAAACATGGCATTTTCATTAGATCTATATTTTAACTTAATGATTTTATAATTTTGAGCGTTAGGCTAAAATAGTTAACCTTACGAGCAGCAAAAGATTGCTGTGTTGATGGCATACTTAATTAACTAAAGGAGTGTGTAAAGGACTAGGATATGCTTTTTCTACCATTACATAGGGTGATTCAGAACTAATGGAACAAACTGAAAGGGGTGGTAAAGGACGTCAAATAAGCCATATTTGATGAAATCTCCATATCCACAACCGAGCCAGTTTGGCTGTAGAGCAGTGGTTCCCAACCTTTTCAAGCCGTGGCCCACTTTCATAGTAACCAAAAGATCCGCGGCTCCCCACAATTATTTATGACCCCAAAACATAATAAATACAAAATTATATTATACATATATGCATTAATTATGTACATTATATTAATATACATATATATATTACATTAATTATGTATATTATATTAATTATACATATTGCATTAGTTATGTACAGTGGTCCCATTTTTATTACGTTATGAACATTGGAATCCATTTTCGAATTTACACCCTGTGGGGCGTTGGCCCCACGGTGCAAAACACTGCTGTAGAGTTTAACTACTGTTGACATCCATTTCGTTGCTACTTAGGCCATTACGGCAACAATAATAATAAAAAAAAATAATGCATAAATTAAGAAATTGACCTAATGATACGGCAGAGACAAATAAATCCAGAATTCCGTTTTCTGATTTTGATCTGTGTTACTGTTTAGTGAAAATAAGCCTAAAACCGCCTTTCTTTTAACACACAGGAAAATAGTTGAGAACTGCCAAGTATGTGTAACAGGTGAAGAACATCAAAATAAAAATTTTTTGATCGCGCCTTTTTTTTTTCTTAAATTAGCACTACAGTGAATTTAGTATTTGGATCCACTGCATTCAAGGTTTCCACAAATATCTATGACGCGCCATTTCAAAGATTTTTAAAATTATTTAATGTCAACAGACGTCACGCTCTCTCTGGCGACTTGTTAAAATTAGTTAAATTCACCAGAATTGCATTTGTAGTATCAATGGCCCGCAACTGAAGCGGCGCATTCTACACATTTATTTTAATGTCCTTCACCTGTTGCACATATTTGGCAGTTCACAAATCTTTCCCAGTGTGGTAATAAAGGTAATTTTATGCTTACTTTTATCGCATGGTAACACAGGTCAGGATCAGAAAAGGGAATTCTGGATTTTTTTTTTTGTCACTGCTGTTTTATTAAGTCAATCACTTAATTTATGCATTAATTTTTTTTTTTTATTGCCGTAACGGCCTACATAGCAACGAGATGGAATTCAAAGGTAGTTCACGCTCTACATCCAAATTGACTCGTTTGCAGACATAAAGGTTTCGCCAAATATGATTTATTTGAAGCCCTTTGCAACCCATTTCGGTTTGTTCCACTAGTTCTGAATCATAGTGTTTCATCTAGAAAAAAATTATGGCAGAGGGAGATTTTTTTTCTTCTGGCGCTCTAAATACACGGATACTCATGCTGAACATGTGGTTACGTCAGCTTTACTGCTATTAACTCCTTTAAACAAGGTTTTAATTGATTTAGCTCCTATTGCTGGTTTCATTAATTTTTTTTAGTTCTCGTTTGCAGGTAAGCATTTTTTGGAGTTCATCCCCTTCCCAAGTTAAGTATATTCGAAAGGCGAGGGGAAAGTGCATGTGATTGCGATCTAATGACAGTGTTGCCAGATGGCAAGATTAAAAAATCCCAACTTCATACAAAATAATAAATTAATATAACTATAATTTAGTTAAACAATATCCTATACCTACACTATACGACAAGTAAGCTTCATGAATTAGGGATGTAAAACACGCTTAGTTTAGAGCTTAATGACAAATTGATTTCAAGAAAAAATCGACTTAAAAAATACATGGAACCATTAATGTTTATCGCAGTAGCCGTGGCCGAAAGTTCGCAAACCTGGTAACAGTGCCTTGTTTATGGCAACATTCTCCAATCTTTTTGGCCAACGTGATTCTCATTCAATTTTCTTTTCCCAGTGTTTCTAGAAGCCGTGATATTTGTTTCCTTTTCTTTGTAATGGTCCTTGATTTATCTGGTCACAGTTTTATAATGGTTACCTTGTTAATAGTTTGTTTTTTCCCTTCGTTATCATTAACAGAATATGTCCCCCCTCATTGTTAAAATTTTTATGAAGAATGCAGTTTTAGATTTGTTTCCCAATCACTATCTAGATAAGAACGTTTGTGAATTGTGGCAGTAGTTTTTTTCATTATGCCCGCGGACTTCGTTTGTTTGAATTTTTTTATAGCGCAAGAGCATCTGGGCTATACTGCGTCAACCGCGGACTTTGAAGCCTACCTTTTTTTTTTTTTTAACTTTCCCTTAAAACATGCGCTTTTAATTTCAAAATGTGAAAAAAATTCTTTTAATTTATTTTGACATTCAAACCTTACTTACCCAACATCCACTGATTTAAGCCATCTGTGGTGCACGGTTTCTCAGATTTTACAATTGGGGCCCCTAGTAAAATAGGCAATTTTTTTTTCCTTTCCTTTCAAAAAGAAAATTGTGATTTTTTTTTTTTAACATTCAAGACCCTACTTTACTTTCCAATTATCCTTGATGGTTCAAACTTTATGCGGTCCCAACTAGAAATTTTTTACAGAAATTCTACAGAAAAAATAATTATCTGTAGATTTTTGTAGAAATCTGCAGAACTGAATTACAAATTTATGCCTTATAAATTAATCTACCAATTTCTGAAGTTTTCCCTACAAAAATCTGTAGGTATTGTGACTTTAAATTCTCACAACAGCAAATGTAATTTATTTTCTGTAGAAATCTGCAGATATTGCGACTTTGATTGTTTCACATCAAAAAATTTAGTTTATATTCTGTAGAAATCTGCAAATATTATGACTCTGAATTTTCAAATCAAAAATATAATTTCTATTTTGTAGAAATATGAAGATATTATGGCTGAATTTTCACTGCAAAAAATATATATAGATTTTTTATATACTTTGTAGCAATGACATGCTGGGACACTTTTTATTTGGGGGGCAAAACCACATAATTTGCCCGACTCAAATGTTGTTCAAATTATATTTTATTTTGCTTTGCCCAACTGACAGAAAGGCTAGTTTTTTCCCGATTAGGGGGGCAGTTGACCCCCTGGCCCACATGCCACTACTTCGTAGAAATTTGTAAACACTTCCCACGTACTTTTCAAATGTGGGAAAAAATCAGTAACTTTATTTTGGGAGGACACATCAGCACCTCCATGCAGTACAAGGCCGTACCTAAGGGGAGGGGGCAAGGCGGGTTCAAGGGTTTTTTAATTAATTAATTCCTGAAATAAAAAATCGGCCTCTATATAATATGTCTTGACAATAATATTTGTTTGTATATCCTATAAATATTTAAAAACTTAAATTATTTTTTGAAAATAAAAAATCGAACATGTTATAAAATGTCTATTCATACAAATCGGTTGCATATCCCATGAACGTATCTTAAATTAGTTAATGAAAAAAAAAACGACTGTGATAACATATCCTTTTTTATCCATCTTTGCAAAAATAATTATCTATCAGTCGCTGGATGATGCAATAACTTTGTAAGGTGTGAGTGTTATAGAGATTTTTAAAATGACAACCTCGCTATTTTAAATATACAATGACAGTATAAGCATTGCAATAAAAATCAAACGTTATTTAAAAAAGGCGTCTGGTACGATCCAAAATAAATAAATAAATAAAAATTTATTTTAATACATGAGGTTAAATAAAGAAAAAACAAATCCTTGACTACCTATATAAAACAATATAAGAATCCGTTCACCAAGTCCATAGTCGTCGTGTGACCATGGTCTTTCACTCTCAACCCGACGAACCAGGTTTGAAACCAAGGTTGCCCCCCCAAGTTTTCTTTTTTTCTGTGACATCACTTTCGGGGCCCAAGTTTCCCATACTATCAAAATCTGCAGATTATTTCCTATAGATAGCATTCTGTAAATTTTTTTCTGCGGATAAAATTCTGCAATTTTTTTTCTTCAGTCCGAAATAACTACACATTTCTGCAGATTTTGTTTTCGTAGATTTTCTGGAGAATTTTTCTAGATGGGCACCTAGAAGAAGTATGTTTTAATGAGCTTATGTGCTGACAATTCAAGTTCATTCTGGATAGTTTCAAAATCTTGCCACCTTAATGGCCAATCACCAAAACAGTTGTGAATGTTTGTCACCAAAGTGGATATATCATTCTCACCGAAAGTTTCAAGAGCTTTAAGGAATGCATTGTGAACTGTGTGGATTGGGCGTGTTCCAATATATGAATAACCTATGCACCTTTTTGTTAATGTTAGGTCCTTCAAAGCCTATTATTAACAGGTTATTTAAAAGTACATTTGCACAACTAAGTGCTGAGGAAATCTCAGAATGTGCAACTGCATCAGCTTTACCAAGAAAGATGGTTCCCAAATGTTGGGAAACAACTTCAGTTCTGGTCTCTGACCAATAACGAACAGGGATTTGCAACTCTTTTTTTGTTTTCAATATTAGTCATTTTATCATATGAAATAGTAAAAAGTATCAAGCCTAAATCTTCTAGCATTTGATCATAAAAATATATACTAAGTGCATTCGTTATGAGATACTGCAATTTTTTTTATTATTGGACTGAGAGAAAGGTCCGATGGAACTGATCCTGGAAATATGGCATCCAAAACTTGCTTCCAGTCACTGGAAGAATTAGCTGAGAAATTGTTGCAAATATGCTTGAGTGCGCGAACTAACTCAGGAGTAGTTCCTTTCTCTTTGAGCTCATTAGTACTAACTGTTGTTTGGATTAGGCAAAATATCTGCAGCAATGTTAATAAAGGAGCTACCAGATTATTCTTCATCTTGAAGTGTTGAAACAGGCCTGCACAAAGTCATCTGCATTGTATTCACAGTCTCTCACAAGATTTTCTTACGTTTGACGTCACTAGCATGTTGTAGTAATGATGAACACCCTTATTTTCAATATTTACCACAGAAGTACATAGTTTGCAAAACGTCTCACATTCACTTTGTTTAGTACACCAGGATGAAAGTTCATGACTGGTGCTGTTTTTTTGTTTTAACACGTTAAACACCCGGCCTGTTTTACTTGCCGTTTCGTTCACGCCGGTCAGTCGTCAAGCGGGTTACTCCAGGCTGCTTACCAATAAGCGAGCCAGAGTATAAACAGATGGGTCTGGTAACATATTACTTGGGTCAGCATCACTTGGAAAAAAAAGAAGGCAGTGCGCATAAAGTTAGGAGATACTGCACCGAATGTTATAATACAAATTCACAAATGTTAGGTTCAAAGAGAACGAAAAATTTAACGCAAAAAGTTACAACCTTCTGTAATCAATGTATAAACAAACATCACCTTTGTTTACCTTGTTTTAATAAATTACATTAACATTTTTAAGTATTCTTTTCCTTAAAGCATTGACCAAACAAAAACCAATGTCGCCTAAATTAAATGTTTAGTCTCACAAGTATGCAAGGACCGACACATGCGCGGGAATAACATGAACGAAAATTCTGTGGCCAGTCCGTATGGACCGACAAAGCGTAAACGGAAAGTATAGCACCGGTCCGCCGGGGCATAAACAGAAAGTCTAACGCCGGTCCGCTGGGACCGGCGTGGCGTTTAACGTGTTAACCACAAAGTTCCAAAACTTGCATTTACCCATAACGTATCTTTAGATTTTGCACTAAAATACGTCTTTTACTTTTTCTTTCCCCGAAACAATACAAACATACAGTAGAACCTCCATATAACGAAATGGACGGTTCCATGAAAAAATTCATGTTATATAGAAAATTCTCTAAGTGGAAACTATGCATTCATGAACCAGGGCAGTGCAATATGATACCACAATTAAAATCCCGTTTTTCAGTAAACGACTGTTT
>QLNU02003225.1:45068498-45095367 GCA_006491805.2 Dysdera silvatica | reverse complement strand
TGGCATGGAAGAATAATAACCCAGGCTGGCTAATGCAGGAGCCCAGCAAACGTCGTTGAACAGGTGCAAGAGCCGGGAAGCGGCAGAGAATGGACACAGACTGGCCCTGCAATCAGAGAGAATTAACCGCCATCCATCCACCTTGCACCAAGCCAGTGTCCCATCTGTGGGCTGTGAATGTTTTCACAAGGCGATCAGTGCCTCACGTGGATGGAGACTGTAGCCTAGCAGCCCAGAACAGGACAAAGGACACCTGCACAATCCCAAAGACAAAGACCGATCCGCAAGGAAAGTCTGAGCATGGACTCAGATTAGTGGGCACAGACATCAATCCACCGAATTTCCATATGTCTTTTCAAATTGCCTTATTGAGAAAATTTCATGTGACATTTCACACTGGAAAGGTTTTTCACCAATATGACTTCTCATGCGTGATTTCAAAACGCTATGGTGAGAAAATTTCATATTATTTCACACTGGAAAGGTTTTTCATGGGTATGATTTTTTATGTGTGATTTCAAAGTGTCATGACGAGAAAAGATTATATGATATACTTCACACTCGGAAGGTTTATTATCAGTACAGTTCTAAGGTATTTTATCAAATTTCCTTGCTGAGAAGTTTTTTATGATGTATTTCATACTAGAAAGGGTTTCCACCAGTATGAGTTTTAATGTGTATTTTCAAACTGCTTTGCTCAGAATATTTTTTATGACATATTTCACACTCATAAGGTCTTTCACCTGTATGAATTCTTCGTATGTGTCTCACAAGACCGTTTTTCCGAAAAAAACATTTGTGACACATTTCACACTTGTGAGATTTTTCACCTGTATGAATAACCATGTGTGTTTTCAAAGTTATTTGACGAGAAAGTTTCATATGACATATTTCACACTGGTATGGTTTTTCACCAGTATGAATTATCATATGCTGTTTTAAATCATTTTTCTGAGAACATTTCTTATGACAAATTTCACACTGGAAAGCTTTTTCACCTGTATGAATCACCATGTGTCTTTTCAAATTGCCTAGTTGAGAAAATTTCTTATGACATATTTCACACTGGAAAGGCTTTTCACCAGTATGCTTTCTCATGTGTTCTTTCAAATGGCCTAGCTGAGAAACTGCCATCGGACATAATTCACACTAGAAAGGTTTTTCACCGATATGATTTTTCATGTGTGATTTCAAACTGCCATGAGTAGAAAATTTCATAGAGCATACTTCACACTGGAAAGGTTTTTCACCAGTATGAAGTCTTATGTGTACTTTCAAACTGCTTTGCCCAGAAAAATTTTTATGGCATATTTCACACTCGTAAAGTTTTTCACCACTATGAATTCTTGTGTGGTGTGTCAGCTTGGCGTGCTGGGAAAATTTTAAATGACATATTTCACACTGGAAAGGTTTTTCACCCGTATGGCTCCTCATGTGCGATTTCAAACTGCTTTGCTCAGTAAAGTTTTTATGACACATTTCACACTCAAAAGGTTTTTCACCCGTATGAATTCTCGTGTGTACTGTTAAACTACTTCGCTGAGAAAAATTTTTATGACATATTTCACATTCCCAAGGTTTTTCACCTGTATGAATTCTCAAGTGTCTTTTTAAACTGCTTTTCTGCGAATATTTCATATGACATAGTTCACATTGGAAAGGTTTTTCACCAGTATGAATTGCCATGTGTTTTGTTAAATTTCCTTTCCTAGAATACTTCATCTGGCATATTTCACATTGAAAAAGTTTTTCACTAGTATGAGTTCTCATATGCAATTTCAAACAGCTTTGTTGAGAAAATTTCACATGACATATTTCACACTGGAAAGGTTTTTCACCAGTATGAATTCTTTTGTGTTTTATCACACTGCCTTGGTGAAAAAATCTCTTATGACATATTTCACACTGGAAAGGTTTCTCACCAGTATGATTTCTCATGTGTGTTTTCAAATAGTCTTGTCGAGAAAATCTCATAAGGCATATTTCACACTGGTAAGGTTTTTCACCAGTATGACTTCTCATGTGCAGTTTCAAAGTGCCATGACGAGAAAATTTCATGTAACATATTTCACACTTCAAAGGTTTCTTACCAGTATGAATTCTCATGTGTTTTATCAACTTGTCTTGGTCAGGAATTCTTTTATAACGCATTTGAACCTTAACAGATTTATCATCCATACGACTGCTGCCAGGTGATATCATACTGCCTCACATAGAAAGTTCCGTAAACATCCTCAGTCATAAAATATTTTTCCTTGAACCAATTGTGTTTGCTGAGCTCATGCTTTTTCGGTTTTTTTTTTAAAAAATCAGGTCAGTGATTGACCTGACTTAACTTTTGCTTCAATTATTTATTTGTTGTAGTATAGGGTCGTTTTATGCTATGGCATTTACTCGCGTCCTACATATGTTATGAAAGATTATAATCTGCAATTTCAGTTGTGTATATTTTGAACATATGTGATTCTGACATGTAAATAAAATTCTGACTAATTGATCGAATGCTTGATAAAAACTTTCATATGACACACTTCACATTTAATATCAGCATGAATTCTGACAAACTGATGCGAACGATCTCTTTGGGAAAACTTTTTATAACATGTTCCTTGCCAATATGAGTTCTCGCTTAATGCAGAATGGATGATACATTTGACAACTAAATATAACTCTTAGATTCATATAAATCATAACTCACACTGTATCAAAGAAATAAGCCCATGTGAACACCACAAATGATTGTTAACCTACGGGGAAAAAAGTGGAATTAGTATATAAAATGTGTGATCATCTATATCCAACTCGACACTACAATCTTAAAACAAAAGTATGTGTGTGTTTTTTGTGGGAAGGTGATAATTCAAGAATATTTCATACTTAGGCCCAATGGTTTCATCTCTCACCACAGCTCAATTTAACGAAGGTACAGAAAGAGGAAAAGTGTTTTTTTTTCATTATAATTATTATATTCTGATGCTTGTAGCCAAACAGAATTCTAATCCATGCATCAAAAACATGGGCTGGTGCCAAGTTTGACTCCCAAATTTTAGTTCAAACTGAAGTGTTTCGTACAGAAGAATAGAGACCATCACAGCCAGGACATGAGAACATTGCTCTTTTTCTTCATAAATATTTGGTATCAAACAGGGTTGGCTTTCTGATGGAAGATACTTGTTTTTGCTGTGCCAGTGGCAGAAGCTGGTTATAACCGGATTTAACTGGCAGAAACTAATAAAAGTACTGAAAACAGTATTGTATTATTTAGTAAACAGAATATTACAAATATATATTTTTATTATACAGGTTTATATTAATTATTTTAATAAAGTATTTTAAAATAATTAAATGTATTCAAGAGTAAATCAAAGGTTTGTTACGAATATCAACTTTTGAAGGCCATATTATTTAACTTAAGGCCATCTTATTTAGCATCTCTACCGCATTAGATCTTTGCCTGTAAAGTAAAAAGCAACAACATTCACAGACCGTCTGTAAGAAAAAGCCTTAGTGGTTTATGACCAATCGGACAAGCTGTATTACAGCTAATGACCACTTTTCTTTTTATGCCTGTTGTTGGTTGGTTGTATTTTTATGACGCATGGACAGCAAGGGTCATTCTGCACCAAGCAAGGTGAGACGGCACATATGATTTTGTTAAAGTCTGTTGTAAAGCATGTGGTATCTGCTCAAAAATATTTGAGAAATCGGTACAGACAAGGTGCTTGGCTAAAGGAATACATAAACACTGTAAAGCCACAAACACCCAGCAATATAAGGTGGAAAAGTTAGGTAGATTTCTTGGAATTATTCCTAAAGAAACACCCATGTTACTTGAAGATCATGAAAATGATATGGATGATAAAGGAGCTGTTCAAGTCATAAATAATCAGATGATTAATAAAGATGTAAAAAGACTTGTTACAGCTCTTAAAACTTATTGCTGTTCCCCTTTATAAGATTTGAAAAGATAGCTTTTTTATTGCAAATGCTCGTGAAATTTAGTCAACCCTAACGGATGAAGATAATCTCATAGAAATTAATCAAAAAAGGGTAAAAAGTAAACTCAATCAGGCAATAATTCAACATCATATGCCAGTTTATATGCTTCACCCAAAGTACATGTGATCTAAATCAGGGATTGAAAAATCACTTGAAATGTTAGAAGCCAGGCTAAAAAACTTAGGAGTCACGAAAAACGGCGAAATCTAATTTTATGAAAGAAAATTTAGCACTAACAGGATCATACGAAGTACATAAATATCCAATTTAAACACACTTTAAGCATTGTGTTTATGTTCTTTGACATGCCTCACAGCTTTCGTTTTAAAATACCTATGGCAAACAACTTTATCAGGATTAAAGTTCTTTACATCAGGTCCATTGAAATTTGTCATTAATAAACTTTGGAAACTCCATTTCCAATCTGTTTCTTAATTTACTTTTTATCAGGTTCATGTGAGAAAATCCTTTCTCACATGATGCTGTGGAAACTGGTGTAACAGTTACTATTCTGAGGTAGAGAACTCAGATTTGGTAATCTTTCATGACTTCACTTTTTTCCAACAATTGTTCAATATTAAAAAAATTTCCAAGTGTTTTTAGATCAAACCACTCTGCTATGTTCTTATAGAAGATTAAGAAATTCTTCTTCAGTCTCATCTTTACTACTTAGAAACTTTCTATAATCTAAGCCTAACGTTTTTATTTTACTTTCTCCAGAATTAAATAAATCTGTACCATCCGGCCATTGAAGTGTGTCAAGTACGGCAATGGCATCAGTAATTGTTGAAGTTTCTAGGAATTTCTCATTTAAAAACTGGATACCATCCTCCAGCATATTTTGCTTGTTATTTTCAAAAGCATTTTTTTAAAGATATATCTCTTTGAATTTCCCATCTAAAGTTGTATTAGATATAACTAATTACACTAATCTGCATTTTTTCACTTTTTTTCCTGTTGTTTTGAAATAAAGAGGTGCATCGGAAAGAATTTTCAATGTAGATTACGAAAATGATCTTGAAAAATCTTTGACACATCATAAAAATGTGAAAATGTAAAAAAAAACGCTAATTTTTTAATGACATAGTTACATCACAATGTTTGTAACATATGCAAATATTATCTGGCAGCACGGAATGCACATGTAACGAATAGATGCACACAAATAAATCACAGGCTAATGGAAATGAGTCATACCCAGGCATGAACGCGATGCAAGAAAAAAACCACACCACACTATAAATTTTTTAGACTTCATACACTAAATTTGAAGAGAAAAAAATAGAGAAATTCTATTAGCAACATTTCCTGGATTAGTGTGCAGTTTTAAATTATACATAATATTGTAGACTTTTTGAAAAATCTGGTTAACTCGAATCCAACCCGCAAGTTAAATCCCAACCCAAAACAATTAAAGTCAACCCAAACGAATCCAACCTGCAATGAAAAAAATAAGTGACACAATTCAGAATGTAGTGCCATTTATAGTGCCGTGATGAAGCAAACGGAAATCTAATTTCATTTAATATAGTAAATGCATTCATCTTTTTTCCCTATGTCCAGATATATGCATTAATCCACAGCAAATTTCTAAACACATTCCTGAGCAAATATTTCTCAAACAGTGATTTTTCATTGAAAAAAACAAACAGTTTAAGAATAAAAATTATAGCTGCTTTGAAAGAAAGAAGAAAGAAAAAAATTTGAAACTTTGAAAGAGACATATGACAACCTTAAATTTCTGCTGGAACGTGTGCAATACAAGTGTCACTGTGCTGGATTTCAAGGTAATAGGAATATTGCTCGGCCAACAAGCAGGCTACATGAAATTTTCGTTCTTTTTGTGTGAATGGGACTTCAGAGCAAGGAAGAAACTTTAGATTCGGAAGCAGTGGCCAGTCAAAAGTACCATCATACCTGGTGAAAAAACATTGTTTCAATTCCATTGGTTGATCCTCCAAAAATACTTCTGCTACCCTTAAACATTAAATTAGGATTAACACGTTGAGTGCCACGTCAGTCATCGGTGACTGACAGTGTAAAATATGATATAAAACTAAAAAATTTACATCGTTTTAAGTAATTACCTAAAATTTATTTAAAATTTTTATTTATAAACGTAAATATCTTCTACTACGATAAGAAACAATGGCCCTAATATGTTTATACACCTGCATCGAGTGTTTCAATTCGTTAGTAGTGAGCTTCGCACTGCTACACCACAATACCAGCACACTTCTAAGCAGCGTGCGTGGCCTGACGGGGATTTCCTTATAAATTCATGTGGCACTTAACGTGTTAATGAAGCAATTAATAACAGCTTTAAGCACAGCAGTAAATGCTTTCATCCTTGCTCTTAAGTTTCCACCTATTACATCAGGAAAAATCAAAGCTGGCATTTTTATAGGCCCACAAATGTGAAAATTAAGTGTGAATACCATACTCAAGAAAACTATGAGTAAGTGAGAATTGTGAGCATGAACTGAATTCAGGAATTTTGTGCACAACTTTTTGGGATACACGAAGGCTGTAAATTACATCACTTTAGTAGATGAGGTGTTGGAATCTTACAAACAGCTAGGTTGCAAGATCAGCGTCAAAGTTCATTTTCTTCATGTGCTCATCATCTAAATTACTTTCCTGACAATCTTGGTGATTTTATGGAAGAACAAAGAGAGCGCTTCCACCAGGATATTAAAGTGATGGAAAAAGATACCAAGGCAACTGACTGGACGATACATAGGATGGCCGACTATTATTGGATGTTGAAAAGAATCTGTACGGCAGAACAATGAAGAAAATCAAAATAGATGAAGTTTCAAGAGGAGCACAGTGGTTAATGTTAAGTATGTTTGCTTTGAAATATGTATTTGTGTTTCTCTATTCGTTACACACGCTTACTTTTCTGCCAGAGAACATTTTCACACGTTACAAACGTTGTGATATATCAGTGTCATTAAAAATACCCCCTTGCATTTTCATAGTTTTTGAAAAAATCTGACATGGTACGGATTTTTCAAGGTCAATTTCGTAATCTGGAGAAAAAGTCCGTTCTGACAGACATTGCCATTTCAAAACAACAAATGTTGTTATTAATGCATGTTTATATTAAATGACGTTAAATTGTTATAATTGTAATGTTAGTGTTATTAATAAACTATTAATTTTAATTAAGGTGGATTGCTTGCTCATATTTCAAGTCAAGTGGTCTTTAAAAAAGCTAGATCTAGCTTGAAATGAGCTAAATTAGTAATACTGTACTGCTCTCAGTTGGCAATAGCAAACAGAAGCATCTAGAGACAGAACAGGGTGTCGCCGGGCACCACCTACTGCACATGTTCGTGGACCTTGGTTTGCTGGTAGTCAAGCGAAAACACGGTAATGACAGTAAATTCTACCAGGGAATTCTACATTTAATATCAATATAAGCTATCAAGGTTACTACACTTTTTAATTATTATTATATCACTATATTCATTTTTTAGCAATTTAATTTTACCATTCACAGTCCATATCTCAATCCATTCTCTTTTTTCATTTCCGATGCCTGATCAAACAATCTTCTCCTAAAAGGGCATAGTTGCCTCTATTTTAAAGCCCTTGGCCCCCCCTCAATTACCCCTATGCAGGCCCCGATTATATTTACAAAAAACCTTTACCTTATCCTTTGATCAACAGAAGGACGTCAAAGTCCAGGCGTAGGCGTAGAAATGCGACAGGAGAAGCTATTTTGTCCTGTCACCCGATGCTAGTTTTCTAGCAAAGTACATAATATTGGATGGAAACACTAGTATGAATTTTTTGCTCGGCGGCTACCCAATCCTGTGTCCAGACGCTTGTATAAGGAATGACCTTAATGATCCTCCTCGGCTTTTAGAAAACTGAGTCAACCATCATCAAAAACAAGGTACACAAAACATTCCCCGTGAGTCTTAGAAAGAAACAAATCCTCTCAATGTTCTCCCTCCTTTCGTCACTGTTTTTCCTCACTTTACAGAAGGGGAAAGAAAACATCATTCCGAGAAAAAAAAACAATGTAAAGAATAATTAGGGTTGCCAGATTGAGCTTTTTAGTCGCCACTATGACCTGGCACTTGGTATTTTTCAAACCCTGATCTAAATTGTGACGTTCTTTTGTGACCGCTCTTTTTGCTCTCTTTAACTCCTTCACCCATACCCCTCTAACCTCATATTCTTTATCCTCCCCCTCCCAACCCCTGTTTTTTTGGCCGTCTCTGCCTACTCCGCTTACCCCTCTAATTCCTTTCTCCTGTTCCCTTTCCACTTCCAACCTCCATCCCCTTCGCCTCTTAACCTTTCTCCTCTTTTCCTCCATCTCTTCCCCTCCCCCTGCTCCTTTTTCTCAGTGCAGCGAACAAAATAAAAACGGCATACTAACTTTTATTCCTTTTATCTGTCGGATAACTTCGCCTCTTTAACTACACAGTCATCCACGTTAGGCCTAGCGCACCTTGCAAATCGGGTCCTTCTACTCCAAACCAAATAAACCTTCTCCCACAAACCAATCCAACAACATTCCTCTTCCCTTTCAACCGCAATTGAACAAAAAAATCCATATTGAAATGTTCCGACGTCTTCCCAATCACTTCAATACTTCCATAAGTCTTACCACCGCCACAGAAAAACACTGTATGATGCTCCACCCTGTGTGACATCACGCATGTTAAAATCGCTGATGTCAAAACCCCGCTTACAGCGACTTTCCTTCATGTTTCTAGGGGAAAATTGATCTTGTGGGACAGTATCTGTACTACCACCTTTTTATTCCAAACTATGAAAAAAAAAAATTAAGGAAAAAAAAAATGCATGTAAAGAAAAAAATCCTTAAAACAGGGGTAGTTACTATATTGTAAAAGAACACCCAGTTGCCGTACTTGACAATCGTCGTGGAGTTTGCGGAAGTTGGCACACTTACCGTATTCTGTACTATACCCCTCTTCCCCCATACCGCCTTTAACCTCTTCTAACCTTTTCCCCCCATACCACCTCTCCGTCCCAAACACACTTTCAAAACCAATCGGTGAAAAAAAAATAAATTTGAACATTTGCTCATCCTATCGCAACAAATCCCAAAATACCACCACCACAACACAACAAAATGGCTGGACAGACGCTATGACACGACAATACGGCTATCCTGCGCACGCGCACATTTTTTACGCTCCACGAAACTTTCCGTCCGTTTTAAGAGTATAGCACCAGTTTTGGCGACAAAACAGGGGATACACCTGTAGTATCACCGAAATTTTCCTTTAATTTTAGAGTATACGAGAAGTCTTGGCGATAAGCCTTTTTTCTGCACCAGGCCTGTCGCCAAGCCGGAGCGCGGTCCCATGCTTGTGCCCCTCGGGCTATTTTATTTATATATATATATAGAATAATCCCAGGGTGCCCTGTACCCCATATGCCCTTTGCATTACCGCAGTTGTCCCTTCACCCTGGCTATAGGACTGTTCTGCGCTATTCCCTCAAACGCTACTCTAAACGATGAGAAGTGCTTTCTTACCCCCAAGGTGATTTGATGAGTGAATTTATACTGTCATGATACACTAATTTCTTTAATTTGGTAGGCTTTACAAAAAAAAAATTACCTTTTTTCCGTGAGTTGATTAATATTTTTCAATTCTGTAAAATCGTTTTTCGACCAATATCAGCCACATGCAGCTACGAATATTATCTTTTTCATGGCATTGGTATGATCAACAGGGCAAATATTGCAGATGCTTAAATCTTTCTGCACAGAACTATACTTAAGAGAACTCTGGGTGAGATTGTTTACTCAAGGTATCTTATCTAATACTTAATTTATAGATGGGTCGTTCGTGAACGAACGGGTCTTTTTGAATTATTCACTAAAATGACCTGTACGCACAGTTCCGTCGCTCTTGGTCATAGTTCGTGGTCTTCGTTCGCGGTCACCCTTCTTAGTTCGCGATCTCAGTTGATAGTTCGCGGCAAGGAGTCTCTTAATGGGAAAAATTGCGTACGAGGTTATATAATACCATGTGATTATACTGATTAATGAGAATCTGAATTGAATCCCATGTGATTATTGAGATTTTAGTGATTTTGGTAAAGTGGCTAAGAATTCGGCTATAAAAACGGCGTGCAGATAAGATACCTTCATAAGACGGGCGACTAAGACGCCATTGCTCGTTCCGGTTTAAACAAACATGTCCTGTGTGAGGTTTAATATAGCCGATTTTTTAAAAGTGCTAGTATTAAACATTTTTATAGAAGGCAGTAAATAAAAAAAAAAATTTTTTAATAAATACCTAACATATTTATCTACTTTCCACGTAATTAATACAGATTTAAGTTAAATGGGGTCCTTTAATAAAATCTGTTTGATGATTATGTTAGGCCGGGGCTTGGTTTTTTAATAAAACCCGTTTATATAAAATAAATTAAAAACTCCTAACAAAAATTCTTTTAATAAATTCTAATTTTAATAAACATAATTCTAATTAACATGTAATGAATGTGGAGGTGGATGCATCCGGACGGGGATTTAGGTGGGTGGTCCCCACTTTCATCAAAATTAATGTTACCTCTATTGGGGTAATGCCAAATCAAAGGACGATGCCAGATGTCTATGGGATTTTGCCTACGGCGTTCCACAACAAATCAAATGCCATTCGACGCGCCTCACTGAATAGATGAAATATGTCAATGCAATGGGCGCAAAGCTGTCAGATCATACAGTCATGAGTTATAGGTCATAAAAGGTCATTCTGTGAGGAGAATCTCCAATGTTATTAGGATTTTGTCTATCGGCGTTCCACAACAAATCAGATGTCATTCGATGCATCTCGCCGAGCAAATAAAAAATGTTAATGGGCGCAAAGCTGTCAGATCATGCAGTCACGAATTAGAGGTCATAGAAGGCCACCCTACGAGGAGGATCTCCAGTCATGTAGAGGCCGACCATCGACAATCGACAACTTGGCCCTCTTCCTTAATGACTTGTAACTCGTGATTGCACGATCTGACAGCTTTGCGTCCATTGACATTTTTTATCTACTCAATGAGACACCTCAAATGGAATCTGATTTATTGTGGAACGCCTATAGGCCATTTTTGTCATCCTCCTTTAAGCACATTATTTTGGGCTGTTAGGGCTCTTTCTTACTTTTTCAGAATCTGCATCCTCCAATGGGTGCATCTATGCAGGTCCGGCGCGAGGCTCTTCGACGCCCGTCTGCAAGGTAGATTTGAGTGCCTTCCCCCCAACCTACCCCACGCGAAAAATGTAGATCATTTAGAATTATACTGGTCACATTTTAGTGTAATGAGGAAATAATCCGAATAAATGAATAGATGAGAAAACTTACTGGATTAAAGCTTTATTTACAAAATGGTCTTTCTTGCTTTCATATTTACAAAAATATCTTTCTAGCTTTTACATTTGCAAAATTACCTTTCTTGCTTTTATATTTAAAAAATATCACTCTTGTTTCACATTTACAAAATCAGAAATAACACTTTTAACATCTACTCCAGTCTGATTTCAGCACATACGTCAATTTCTATTAATACCAATGCAAGATTTATAAAGCACTCCCATAAAATGCTTGCTCTTAAATATGTCTTAATGTATATTACAGATCTCTGCGGGTTATTCCGCAACGTCTGTTTATTAAAAACACTTAACGTTTCACTCAGTGCTATGCGGAGCATCGTTTTCAATAAACAGACGCGCGGAATATCCCGCAAAGCTCTATAATGTATATTAATAGACGCCGTGAAAGTCTTCGTGAATGTCTTAATTAATTTCAATTTTGAAAACGAACGTTCACTGCTTGCAACAGCTACAGGAACGGTCAATATTCAAAATACAATTTTTAAATTAGGAAAGGGAAAATGATTAATAAACTGTAGAACTTTAAAAGAGTTTTCAAGTTTTACTGTATCTTCACTGAAATCCTTAAAAGCACATATTCCATCAGAGAGCTGCATACAGGGACGGACTAGGAAAGCTATTAAAATTTCTCAAAACATCTCCCCTCACTCCATAAACGATAACTGATATTCAGAATACAGATTTATGATTTAGGGTAAAGTAATACTACTTTTCTCTGCCCTTATATTGCCATTTCAAGCGATCTGCAAACGGCACATTCTATGTTTCCCCCGCCCCCCAACAAAATGAGCATATATATATATATATATATATATTTCTATCACATATATAGCCCCATCCTAATGGTAGCATAATCTGATTTACTATATATAAAATACGTAAATAGATTGGAGAATTTGCGTAAAAGTTTATAAGATTTTTTTTTTTTTAAATTTTTAGGTATATTATATAAAGAGACTTTATTAAAGAACCGTACCCCACATTCAACTTTAATCTATATTCATCACATGCAAAGTAGGTAAATAGGGTAGGTATTTATTAAAATACTTTTCATTGGAAGTTTTTACATTTTTTATTTACTTCGTTATGTAAAGATATTAAAAAATTCCCCTCCCCCAGAGATTAAATCTTCGATAAATATCTTCGTTACATTAACCATAGATGCAGGGCCGGTTCTAGAAGATCTGTGGCGTGGGCGGGCGCTAAGCAAAGAAGGCACCTCCATAGGTTTGGTGCTGATAAAATGTTTTTAATAAAAAAGTACCTTTCGCGAATTGCAACATTGAAAACATGTCTATAAGCACTAGACCAGAAGTTCTCAAACTGTGGGGTGCGACCCCCAGGCGAGAGGGGCAACAGTTGCTCAAAGGGGAGCGAGACACTTTTCGTATATGAAATTATTATCTTCAACCCAAGCTTAATGGTGACTAATGTGTGAGAATATTTTTATTCATATACTACAGCCGGAGAGGGCTGGACGCAACATACGCATATAGTCGCAAAGACCGGAGGCATCACGTCCACATGTACGTATATAAGGGGTGCAGAGGTAAAAGTTTGAGAACTACTGCACTCAACACGCCAATTTCAATATGAACGTTGTTGAACAAATGAAAAACCATAGAGATCATTTCAGTTTTTTGAATAATTTATCAAATATTGGTAATTCAATTCTATGAAAAAAATTGCCATGATTCAGAAATCCTTTTAACAGGTGATGACAACATAAATATAAATGGTATGCAGCCAGGTGCAAACTGGGCCGGTGTGCCCTCATGGGCGAAAAGATTCGCGCCTCCGTATATGCAAGAACTCGCGCAAATATGGAATAATGGCACTCAATACTTCTTAGGCCATCCTTTTGCTCTAATGATGTCCATAATTCTTTTCGGTAATGATGAAACAAGCCCTTCGCATTCACAGGGATCACTTTCCCCCAACTTTCTTGCACAACAGCCTTTAATTCACTAATGGTCGTTAGGTTTCTTCTTGCTTACGTTTTTTATAGTGTGAGCCAAATATTTCTTATTGAATTGATGTCGGGACTATTGGCAGGTCAGTTTAAACATATAATACCCTTTTCTCCATAGTGAGTTTTGATTATTTGGGTCCTGTGACATGGTTGGTTGTGTTTTTTATGGTGCAAGGACAGCAAGGGTCATTATACGCCAACTGGTCGACATGCACTCAGGATTAATATAAAATAAACTAAAGCTTAAAAGATAAAAACGTGTTAAAAAGAATTTAACAAAGGTACCAAAGGAAACAGTATAAACATCAAATTAGATGGATTTAGCCAATATTAAATAAAAAATTAAAAACGATTTCATAATCAAAAGAGTCACATAAAATGTCATGAAGGGTAAAATTATTTTGGTTAAAAGCTAATGAACGTTGTTGGTTAAAATTTGAATACATAAAACATTTAATGGTTCACCACATGTGGCACACATCGGGCCGTCTTCTCCCTTTAAAAGATGATGGGAGAATCGTGTGTGCCCGATGCGAAGTATAACCAGTGATCTCTTTACGATGGTCACTCCTAAAGCTAGATTGCCACACCTCAAGACTTATTGCCCTAATGAGGTTAAGCTTATTAAAAAATTGCTTGTCCCATTCCAACTGCCATTTTTTGTACAGATACTATGAGACACGAGAGTTGAGATACCGGAATGGAATGTTTATACGCTCAGGTTCTACAGCTGCAATCTTTGCAGAAATGTCAGCCTGCTCATTGCAGATACCCACGTGACCTGGAACCCAACAGAATTTCGCAATATACTGTGCGTTTTTTATATCCACGAGATGTTTGTAAACTCTGTGGATTCCAGTGTGATGCGAGACGTTGAATGAAGTCAGGCTTTGCAGAACACTGAGTGAATCTGTACAGATGACAGTTGGAGATACGGCATTATTCAAGATGTATTGTAAAGCTAACACAGTAGCATGAATTTTTGCTTTGAAAACTGAGCAGAATATCGGCAGTTGTTGACTCTGTATTAAATCTCCACAGACAAATACCGCACCGACATAGTCATCCGCTTTTGATCCATCTGTAAAAAATGAAAGAGTAGCCTTCTTATGGACTATACAGATCAGCGAATGCCTGCCGATAGGCAATGTCTGGGGTATTGTCTTTTGGATAGATTCAAACAGATGTCTGTGCCAATATCAAACCATGGAGGAATGATGTTTGGCATAGATTCCGCAATCATGGTTTTTGAAATGCCCAATTCATTTGCAGCACTTTCCATTCTCATGCCAAAGGTTGGAGTACATGAGGGACGAACATTGGAAAGTTAAATAAAACGAGGTTGATAAAGTGATGACGATATAGGATGGTCTTTTAGTGAAAGAATTTTAAGGTAATAGTTGAGAGACAAACGTTAGCAACGTAAAATTAATGGAGGTTCTACAGCTTCAGAATATAAACTGGTGACTGGGAAAGTCCGAAAGGCCCCAGTGCATAGTTGTAGGCCCTCATGATATATGGGGTCAAGTTGTTTGAATAATGATTGGCATGCTGTGCCGTAAATCGGACAGCCATAATCTAATTTAGAACGGATTAATGCCTTATAAAGTCTCAGCAATGAGCATCGGTGTGCCCCCCCCCCCCCAAAGGATGTGTGTGAGACAAAACCTTGATGGCTCTAAAACATTTGTCCCGTAGGTGTCTGATGCAGGAAAGAAACGTTAGGGAGTGGTCGAAAATAACCTCAAGGAATTTTGTCTCATGGACCACTATAATAACATCATTTCCCATTTGTAGCTCCAAGTCTAAATGCAAATCACGTTTGCGACAAAAATGTACGCAAACGGTTTTTTGCGCTGAGAAATTAAATCCGTTATTAGCTGTCCATTTCATTATTTTATTTAGAGCCAATTGAAGTTGTCTCTCAACGAGGTTCACACTACCTGCTCTGCACGAAATTTAGAGGTCATCAACGTATAATGAACTTTTTACAGTGGTGGGGAGATCCTTAACCAAGCCACTGAGTCTCAGGATAAAAAGAATAGGACTTAATACACAGCCCTGGGGAACACCTTGTCCTTTCTGGATAGTGTGAGAAAGAGTGGCTTCGATACGTACTTTAAAAGTTCTGTGGTCCCGAAATTTTTTTATGAAATTTGGCATATTGCTTCTAAGACCACATTGGTGGAGATCTCTGAGGGTGCCATATTTCCAAGCCCGATCGTATGCCTTTTTTATATCTGAGAATATTGATACAAGGTGTTCCCTTTTAACAAAGACCTCTCTTACTGATGTTTCTAAGCTTAAAAGATTATCTATTGTTGATCTCATCCGACGGAAACCATTTTGGCATGATGGTAAATGGTTTCCATTTTGTAAGTAATGCATCAACCTAATGCAGACCATTCTTTCTAATAGTTTGCAAAAGCAATTAGTTAAAGCAATAGGTCGGTAATTTAAAGGTTTCTTTGGATCTTTGCCCGGTTTAGGAAAAGGTATAATAATAGCTTTGAGCCATGCCTCTGGGAATAACTGCTCTGTCCAAATCCTATTGAATAGAATCAGAATATTTTCAAATGATTTGACAGACAGGTTCCTGATCATTGCATAATGTATTTGATCAGGTCCAGGGGCAGTATTTTCGAACCGATGTAGTGCGCATTTTAATTCAGAAAAGGTAAATGGGATATTATAGGGAGATGTTATGTTTTTCCGGAAATTAAGAATTCGTTTTTCTTGATGCCTTTTTATGGCTTGGAATGAGGGAATGCAGTTCGCACCGCTTGCGACATTAGAAAAAGCAGTTGCCAATGTATTGGTGATTCCCTAAAAACTTGGAGTGTTTTTTTTTCCAAGTTTTAGTTACATATTTGGCAAACATTTTCTCCTGAGAAATATATGGGCTTAATAATTTTATATAAATTATATTAGTTTTGGTGCAAAAGGGTAATTTTTGGAAGAAGTTTAGTCAAAAGTACAAGTTTTTCAAAATTTTCAGTATGCAATGTGGTACGAAAAGCATAGTTCAGAAAAATTATTTTAATAAGTTATTTATTATAACAATGAATTTCAAATTTCCCTGACTTTTCCAGGTGAGTAGACACCCTATTAACTAACACAATGATTTTTGCAGGAGACACATTTCTAGATTTGGCGAAAAGTTACCAAATCTAGCAGCCTGATATTGACTATCATCTCTGTTTTTAAAATCCATTGTATAAGTTGTTATGATTGCATGTAGTGAGAGAAACTGGAACAAATTGCTTGGAACAGAGTTTTAATCATTCAAACACAGTGGAATCAGCAAGACTTTTGAAAACCCTGATAGACTTATTATTTATTTCAAAATGCGATAAAAAAAAGCAAGACATATTTCACACTCGTAAGGTTCTTCACACGTATGAATTATGTGACTGCTTTTTAGAGAAAACGATTTACGACACATTTCACGCTTGTGATGTTTTTCACACACATGAATTTTCATGCGGGTTGTAAAATTGTGTTACAAGGAAAATTTTATACGACATATTTCACACTCGAAAGGTTTTTCAATTATATGAATTCACAAATGTGTTTTCAAATAGCCTTCATGACAAAATTTCATATAACATATTTCCCACTAGAAAAGTTTTCCAACAGTATGACTCCTGTGTTTTGTCAAATTGGTCTGGTCGGAAAATTTCACAACTCAATAATACGAATTCTTGAATTTTTCGTTTCGAACTTCCTTGACTAAAAGGTTTGCCAAACCAGTAACAAAAAATTTCCAGGTGTAGTGTTTTCGCAAATTTAGATACATATAACTTTTTTTTAATCAATAAAGTTGTGGAACTACAACAATAAGAATAAAATTAATTCAAACTACCATTGTTTTTCAGAGTTTTCAAATTTTAAATCCTAATCATAATGTTCTTTATCTACTCGGCCCCTTTAGCAGAAAATGCGAGACGGAAGACGGACATCGCAGATTTTTCAGCAGTCTGCGGATTATTTTACAAAACTCGTGACAAAAAAGAAAAAAAAAATGCTTCGAGTCCGATCTGCCAAAAAAACAGAAAACAAACGCGTTTGTGATCGACCTTTTTCTTTGACCCCTGTTCCCACATTTTTTTCACTAAAGGCGGCTACACACGTGCCGATTTATCGTACAGATTTTACCTGCGTGTCCACACAAACTCGGATTTTACCGCGCCGTCATTTCCTGTTGAGGCTAAAAGAATCGTTTTTCGATCTCACTCGAGATGATCATAAAGACAGGATTTCCCTCATACACACGAGTGGTTTTTCTCGTTTCCGCCTGCCTCTCTGCGATAAATCGCTAGCGTGTAGCCGCTTTTATACCCTTTTTCCAATCCCAACATCACTTCACACCTGTTGCAAAGTGGGAAGTTCCGATGGTATGGGAAAACATTTTATTATCGTGTACACTATATGCCCAAAAGTATCCGGACACTTTGGATTTTTTGTTTTTTTTTTCGAATTTCTAAAAAACTACTCTGCCAATTATTCTCTAACTTTGAAGATATATAGAACATACTTGAACGCCCACTTTTCAATAAAGTTTCGGTGACTTGTGCATTTAGGGGACCACCCACATATTGACAAAGTGAAAAAATATATTTGATCACCCTGTATCATAAAAAGCTGGAAATTATTTGTAACTTTCAGAAAATATTTAACCAGCTATGCTTAATGTCTGTGTGCATTTTCGTAAAACAAACATTGTATATTCATGAAGATACAAAAGTTTCTTCAAGAAAACCGAAATTTCATCGCATGCTTTTGCTTATAACATACACAATTTTCAGTCAAATTTCACAAGACTTACAGAACATTTGTCAACGTACAAGAAAAATATTATACTTAAATTAGAAATTAATATATTGAATACACGATGAGATATGAGCATTTGAAGAAAATAATTTTTTACTGCGCATGCGCGAAAAATGTGAATAACTTTCTTTCATAATTTTGTAGTCAATAGTATAGGGCAACTTCAAACAAAACGAAAAAAAAACACACAGTGGGACGTCTTGAAAATTCATAAAGTTATCGACAATATAGTGAGCCGTATTTCTCTAATTCTCTGAAAATAACTAGATGATAAGGGGGTTTTCCACAAATTGTCATATTCCAAATTACCAAACACCCCTGTTCTGAAAATGAAATATTCCAGATTTATGCAAATAAGGATCAAAAGTATCCGTACACCTGCATGTTTTGCTTCTCCTTTACAGAAGTCAAAAACCTTGCTTGGTGCAGAATGACCATTGTTGTCCTTGCGCCATAAAAATACAACAAACCAACAAGAAGTCAAAAATTAGTATGAAGTGGGGCCATATTTTGCTGCAATGACGGCTACCACTCTATCTGGGAGGCTATCTACTAGTTTCTGGAATTTTTCAGTGGGAATTGCATGCCATTCTTGCAAAAGAATAGTAGTCAGCTCTTTCACTGATGTGGGCCATTCTGGCTTAGTTCACAGTCAACGTTCTAATTCATCCCATAGGTGTTCTATGGGATTTAGGTCTGGGCTCTGAGCATGCCAGTCCAATTCCTCAACATCCATGTCAGCAAACCAGCTCTGTACAGCCTGTGCTGTGTGGATAGGAGCACGATCTTGTTGAAACAAGAATGAACCTACTCCAAACTGTTGCCACAATGTGGGCAGCGTGGAATTGTCTAAAATGTCGAGATAGCCTTCCATCTTCAGAGTTCCCTTCAAAGGAATTAAAGTGCCAAGCTCGAACCATGAGAAACCACCCCAAACCATTATGCTTCCACCATCAAACTTAACTTGCGGCACAATACAGTCAAGTAAAAAGCGTTTACCCAGCATTCTCCACACCCAGACTCTACCATCTGATTGTCAAATAGTGTACCGTAATTCATCGCTCCATAACACTTCACGCCACTGCTGCAGGCTCCATGTTTTGCACACTTTGCATCATTGTAAGCGACGCTTGGCATTGGTTGCAGTAATGCTTGGTTTATATGCAGCTGCTCGGCCATGAAAACCAAGACTTTGCAGTTCCTGACGAACTGTTTTTGTGCTGACGTTGCATCCAGAGGCATCTTGAAAATCCGCACGAACTTTTTCCGCCGATTTCATGCGGTTCGCTTTCACAACTCTCTTCAGCACTCTGCGTTCCCTGTCTACTAGACGAAGTGGTCGACCAGGTCGTGGATGCACCGTTGTAGTCCCCGTATGTTCCCACTTTACGATAACAACATTAACGGTGGAACGGGGCACTCGTAACATCACTGAAATCTCACAAACAGATTTTCCACAGCAGTGACAACCAATGACTTCACCACGTTCAAAATCATTTAGCTCGCCCTTTCCTCCCATTTTACTTTTCTAGCTTTGAAATTATAATTGTTAACTCGTCAGACTTCTTTTATACTTGTCTGAGAGCTAGAAATTTGACGTCACTAACAGAATCCACCACGTAGAGGGGTGTCCGAATACTTTTGATCCTTATTTGCATAAATCTGGAATATTTCATTTTCAGAACAGGGGTGTTTGGTAATTTGGAACATGGAAATTTGTGGAAAAAACCCTTATCATCTAGCTACTTTCAGAGAATTAGAGAAATACGGCTCACTATATCATCGATAACTTTCTGAATTTTCAAGATATTCCACTGGTATTTTTTTTAAGTTGCCCTATACTATTGACTACAAAATTATGAAAGAAAGTTATTCATATCTTTCGCGCATGCGCAGTAAAATATTATTTTCTTCAAATGCTCATATCTCATCGTGTATTCAATATATTAATTTCTAATTTAAGTATAATATTTTTCTTGTACGTTGACAAATGTTCTGTAAGTTTCGTGAAATTTGACTGAAAATTGTGGATATTATAAGCAAAAAATATGTGACAAAATTTGGGTTTTCTTAAAGAAACGTTTCTATCTTCATGAATATACATGTTTGGTTTACGAAAATGCACACAGGCATTAAGCATAGCTGGTTAAATATTTTCTGAAAGTTACAAATAATTTCCAGCTTTTTATGATACAGGGTGATCAAATATATTTTTTTATCAGCAAAATATACATCAATAGGAATGTGCTGATATTCTTTATGATTATGTCGTAATTTATTATTCATACTTATGAAAGTTTGATGTATGAACCATAAAAAATGGAAAGGTATTCATGAGAACATTCTTTGGAATCGGGCTCTCGTTTTATAAAAAAAAAAAGAATTTACAAGGTTGTGGCCTAACAAAGGTTGAGAGACACCATTATATTTGGAAAACAATATATCTCCTGAGATAGGTATGGGTTTAATAATTATATATAAATTATATCAATTTTTGTGCAAAAAGGTAATTATTGGAAGAAATTTAGTCCAAAGTATAAGTTTTTCAAAATTTTCAATAGTCAACACAACACAAAAAGTTACAGTTCAGGAAATTGTTTTTAATAAGCTATTTATTAGCAGGATAGCTTTGGGAAAATCCAAAATTGGGATATAAATACAAGACTACACTTTCCTGGCACTTTACTTGACAAAAGTACCAGTTGCTCTTGAATCATGGACATTTTTGCAGATGGTATATTACACCTTCTTTGCATATTCTGGCAAGAGTCGAAGTTGATCAAAGTAGAAATGGAACCATTTTTTATAAGAATTAATTTCAAATTTCCCTCACTTTTCCAGATTTTCCCATTAGCAGACACATTGTCTCATATGTGTCTCCAAATTGCTTTGTTGAGAAAATTTCATACGACATATTTCACACTGGAAAGGTTGCTCACGAGTATGAATTCGTATATGCTTTGTCAAAGTGCTTCGCAAAGAAAATTTCATACAACAAATTTCACATTGGTAAGGTTTCTCACCAGTATGAATTCTCCTGTGTTTTGTTAAACTGCCTTTCTGAGAAAATTTATTGTGACATATTTCACACTCGTAAGGTTTTTCATTTGTATGAATTCTAATGTGTATTTTTAAATACCTTGGTCGAGAAAATTTCATAAGACATATTTCACACTGAAAAGGTTTTTCATCAGTATGAATTCTCTTGTGGTTTGTTAAACTTCCTTGTTCAGAAAATTTTTTATGACATATTTTACACTCATAAGGTTTTTCTCCTGTATGAATTCTTCTTATGTGTCTTACAAGACTGCTTTTAGAAAAAAATAAATTCTGGCACATTTCACACTTATGAGTTTTTTCAACTGTATGAATTCTCACGTGTGTTGTAAGGCAGCCTGGCTCAGAAATTTTTTTATGAAATATTTCACGCTGGAAAAGTTTTTCCCCAGAATAAATTCTTACATGTCTCTTTAAACTGCTTATCCGAGAAAAAAATTTATGACACATTTCACACTCATAAGGTTTTTCACCTGTATGAATTCTTACATGTTTCTTTAAACTGCTTTTCAGAGCAAAAAATTTATGACACATTTCACACTCGAAAGGTTTTTCACCCGTATGAATTTTTACGTGTTCTATAAGACGGCCTCGAACAGGAAATTTTTTATGGCATATTTCACACTGGAAAGGTTTTTCATCAGTATGAATTCTCAAATGTAATTTCAAATGGTATTTCTGGCAAAATTTTACATGACATATTTCACACTGAAAAGGTTTGTTACTCATCATGGGGATCGTTAAATTTTAATAATTCAACAATAATATGTTTTGTGTCTTGTGTGTGTGAAATCATTTCCTTTACATCAGTATAAGATCATTGGGTCTATCAAGTTCACATTTTGTTAAATGTCCCTGGACATAAACATCTTCGTTGATACATTACACATTCAGTAGATATGAGAACAAATTTTGATATGTTGATTTGAGTTATCTCTTTGAGAAAACTTGAGAAATTTGTATCTCAACAGTATGAATTCTCAGGTGAGAACTGTTGATAAACTCGACAAAATATATATAACTTTGAGGTTCATATACATCTTCTATGCCATTGTATCAAAGGAATAATTCCATGTCAACACCGTGAGTGATTGTTAACCTACAGAAGAAGAATGCAATTAATATATGTACTGCATGAATATATATAATATGACCATGACAAGCTATATCCAATTATGTTTCAGCCTTAAATCAGTTTTTTTTATTTGAAGGGGTGGGGAATAATAAATCAAATGAATTTAATTTCTAAGCCCCATAGTTTTGACTAACTATAGCTCTATATAACAAAAGGTCAGAAAGACGAAAACATATGTATTTTCTTTGTGATGCTTATGGACAAACGGAATTCTAGTGTGATCCAAAAACGTGGGTAGATAATAAAAGAACTTTTTAAAGAATGTTATATATGCGTATAAAACTAAAATTTGATCGTAACGATGCACATTTCAACCAGGTTTCCCCGGTCTCCTTCAGGAAGTTGTAAACAAACTTGTGTTTCAACTTCGTGGAAGCGCTGTTATTTAGCCGGGACGTCTCTTCACGTGAATGTATGAAGTGTGGCCGTAGTGGATAGTAGGGTAGACAAAGCTTGGCTAAAGAAACAGAGTACAATTTTGGTCATTCGCAAGGTTAGATTGGAGATGACCAAATTAGTATGCCCTTTTTTAGCTGAGCTTGGTCTACACTACAACCCACTACAGCTATCCTTCATACATTCACGTCAACAGACGCTACAGCTAGGTAACAGCGCTTCCAAGGAGTGGCAACACAACTTCGTTTACAACTTCATGAAGAAGACCAGGAAAGCTTGGTTGAAATGTGCATTGTTATGATAAATATTAGTTTTATACACATATATAATGTTTAAAAAAATTTTTTATTTAACTCTGCTTAATTTCGACAGCATACCTTCATATCATGGATAGATATTACTTTTGACTCTCATGTTTAACCTCAAACTAGAGTTTTTCATGAAGAAAAATAAACACCATCCAACCTGGAACTGAACCGGTCATGCCGTCAATTACTTAGCCACCATGAAACGATAATAATCCTCTATTTCCCCCCCACCACCAGATATAACGTTGGCAAAATATTACAACCCTTTTCAGGGTTAACACAGTTGCCATTTGGTCAATTACAAAAACATTCGCTGGTGGCTTCATGTGTTCAGCAATTAGCAATGATGCTAACCTTGAAAAAGGAAACAATATTTTACAAACTTTGCATATGAAGGGGAAAAACAACACTCTCATGTCCCAGTGGCTGGGAAGTTTAACATACTCCAGTTCGAACATTAGGTTCTTGGTGCAACACTGGGCCAAGACGGCTCTTTTTCTTCTATATAAAAACTTCAGTTTGAGATTAAACATGGGAGTAAAAAAATTATCCACCTTAATCTTTACAGAAAACATAAAGAAATTTATGAAAATATGTCCCAGTGGCTTTGTATGTTGACCAATTTTGCAAATTTGAGAAAGGTAATAACTTACAAAACATGGGATGTAAAAATTAACCCTTTTTATTTTTGACAACTTTACTTTGGGAAGATGAATAGTTACAGAACACAAAAATGAACAAAATATAGCAAATGTACAGTGCTCCAAAATTCTAACAGTAAGCTTAGTTCACATCCATCTTTGAAGCAATGGGTAACGATAAAATTCTAACAGAGCCCATGCTGGCGAGAGTAAAATTTTGTATGTGGTACAAGATAGTAAATGCATATTATGCAAAAAAAAGTTATGATATGGCAATACATAGACTAATTGAAATAAACAGAGCAATGTACAATCAATTAAAAATGCAAATAAAACAAACGTCAAATACAACGGGAAGATTGACCATCAGACGATATATATATACTTTAAAAATGCCAGCGAACAAGCCATTTATATTTCAAATATACGAGTATTTGTGAATGACAGAGTTTTTAGACACCAAAATCTTTTAACATTAGAGGAAGGATATACTGCTTATTATGACCAGTTTCAAAAAGCTGCCTGTAAGCCAAATACAATAATGCGCAGTATATCCACAATCCTTAAAACTGATGGATTTAATATCCACGTCGGAAATGACAGTGTCCAATCAGTAGGGAAGTGCATCAGTGAAATATAAATAGGAATGTGCTGATATACTCTTTATGATTGTGCCATAGTTTATTATTCATACTTGTGAAAGTTTGATGTATGAGCATTAAAAAATGGAAAGGTACTCAAGAGAATATTCTTTGGGATCAGGCTCTCATTTTATTAAAAAAAAATAAAAAAATTACCGGGTTGTGGCCTCATGAAGGTTGGTAAACACCATTATATTTGGTAAAACAATATATCTCCTGAGTTATGTGTTTCATAATTATATATAAATTATATTAATTTTTGAACGAAAAGGTAATTATTATAATAAATTTAGTCCAAAGTATAAGATTTTCCAAATTTTTAATAGGGAACACAATATAAAAAGTTACAGTTCAGAAAAATTATTTTAATAAACTATTTATTAGCCGGATAGCTTTGGAAAAATTCAAAATTGGGATATAAATACAAGACTACATTTTCTTGATGCTTTACTGGATAAAAGCACCCGTTGCTCTTGAATCATGGACATTTTTGCAAGTGGTATGTTTCACCTTCTTTGCATACTCTAACCAGTGTCAAAGTTGTTCAAAGTAGTAGTTGGGCCATTCTTTATAACAATTTCGAATTTCCATCACTTTTCCAGATTTTCTCATAAGTAGACACACTGACTCATACGTGTTTCCAAATTGCTTTGTTGAGAAAATTTCATGCGACATATTTCACACCGGAAAGGTTGTCCAAGAGTATGAATTAGTATATGCTTTGTCAAAGTGCTTCACAAGGAAAATTTCATACAACAAATTTCACATTGATAAGGTTTTTAACCAGTATGAATTCTCTTGTGTTTTGTTAAACTGCTTTTGTAAGAAAATTTATTGTGACATATTTCACACTCGTAAGGTCTTTCATTTGTATGAATTCTAATGTGTGTCTTTAAATACCTTGTTTGTGAAAATTTCATAAGACATATTTCACACTGGAAAGGTTTTTCATCAGTATGAATTCTCTGGTGGTTTCTTAAACTGCCTTGCTCAGAAAATTTTTTAGGACACAATTCACATTCATAAGGTTTTTCACCTGTATGAATTCTTACGTGTTTCTTTAAACTGCTTTTCAGAGCAAAAAATTTATGACACATTTCACACTCGAAAGGTTTTTCACCCGTATGAATTTTAAGGTGTTCTATAAGACGGCCTCGAACAGAAAATTTTTCATGACATATTTCACACTGGAAAGGTTTTTCACCAGTATGAATTCTCAAATGTAGTTTCAAATGGTATTTCTGGCTAAATTTTATATGACATATTTCACACTGGAAAGGTTTGTTATGACTCATCATGGGGTTCGTTAAATTTTCAAAATTCAACAATAATATGTTTTCTTGTGCGTGTTGTCAAATTGCTTTGTCAAGAAATAATTTCACATGTCATACTTCAAAAGTTTCTCACCACTACAAATTCTTAAGTGTTTTATCAATTTGTCTTGGGTAGAAAATTTTTTGTAACACATTTGATGCTCAAAAGTTTTATCATCCTGTTCTCCTGTGCGTTGTCACATCGCTTCTTATAGAATGTTCAGTAAACATCCTTGGTCATATAATAATTTCCTTTGCACCAGTATAACATCATTGGGTTTGTCAAGTTCACATTTTGTTAAATCTCCTTGGACATAAACATCTTTGTTGACACATTCAGTAGATATCAGAACAAATTTTGATATGTTGATTTGAGCAATCTCTTTGAGAAAACTTCTTAGAATTTGTATCTCAACAGTATGAGTTTTCAGTTGAGAATTGTTGATAAACTTAACAAAATATATACAATTTTGAGATTCATATAAATCTTCTATGTCATTCTATCAAAGGAATAATTCCACCATGAATGATTGTTAACCTATAGAAGAAGAATGCAATTAATATATGTAGTGCATGAATATATATGACCATGATAAGCTATATCCAATTATAAGTTTCAGCCTTAAAACAGATTTTTTTTTGTGTGTGTGTGGGGGGGGGATAATAAATCAAGTGAATTTAATTTCTAAGCTCCATAGTTTTGACTCTAACCATACCTCTATTTAACATAAGGTCAGAAAGAAGAAAACATATGTATTTTCTTTGTGATGCATATAGTCAAACAGAATTCTAGTGTGATCCAAAACGTGGGTAGCTAGCTAATAAAAGAACTTTTAAAGAATGTTATATATGCATATAAAACTAAAATTTGATCGTAACAATGCACATTTCAACCAGGTTTCCCTGGTCTTCTTCAGGAAGTTGTAAACAAAGTTGTGTTTCAACTTCTTGGAAGCGCTATTATTTAGCAGGGATGTCTCTTCACGTGGATGTATGAAGTGTGGCCATAGTGGATAGTAGGGTAGACAAAGCTTGGCTAAAGGAACAGAGTACAATTTTGGTCATTCGCAAGGTTAGATTGTATGCCCTTTTTTAGCCGAGCTTGGTCTACACTACAACCCACTACAGCTATCCTTCATACATTCACGTCAACAGACGCTACAGCTAGGTAACAGCGCTTCCAAGGAGTG
>QLNU02003225.1:45049115-45068398 GCA_006491805.2 Dysdera silvatica | reverse complement strand
GTCCATGGTTTTGGAAGTAAAGGAGAGAAATAATCGAAAATCTGTAGTTTGTAATCAAGAAACTCATGGCATTTTTAAATGCTCTAAGTTTAAGAATTTTAGTGTTTGTGAAAGGGTTCGTTAAAAAACATAAATTGTGTTTTAATTGTTTATCTCATGGCCATTGCGCAACCTTTTGCAAGTCTACCTTTGATTGCTTAAAATGTCAGAAAAAACACAATTCGCTTCTGTGTTTCGAAAGAGAGAGAGAGAGAGAGAAATCAGACTTCGTTTGCTAAAAACCATGACTGCGAGTTAGCGACCGGAAATCTGATGCCAAAATCGTTATCAGCCAGACATCAATCATTAAATGCAAACGCTCCGTTGTTCGAGTTTAAGGACAGTAACCAAGCGTTTTCCAGAACGTCACATGTAAACTGTAATGTTAAACGAGCACTTTTATCAACAGCCATTATTTACATAAAGGGTAGTGAAGGAATTGTAATTCGTGCACGAGCCCTATTAGATAGCGTTTCAATGAGTTGTTTTGCCACGTGCGATTTAGTCGAAGCTTTACAACCCCGAAAGGAAAAAATAAATATCTATATATCGTATTTATCTGGAGCGTTGACAACAGTGAAGTTTAAAACGAAGGCTACTATTTGCAATTCTTCCGGAAATTTTAAACGAGAGCTAGAATTTCTTATCATTCCAAAAATTACAAACGTTACTCCTTCCAGATATATTAATGTTTCAGACTTTAAATTTCCGCCAGTGATTAAACTTGTGGATCCCGAGTTTCACGTTCCTGGCAAAATTGACTTATTGCTAAGTGCGGAAATATTCCTGAAATTGTTAAGTTTTGGTCTATTTCGTGTGCCAAATTCCAGCTTAGTATTACAAAATACTGTCTTTAGACATATTATGAGTAGGAGTATTTATGCTACATCTACACAGGATACAATACACTGCGGATTAATTAGAAAACTCGGAGATTTAACCAAGGAAATAAGAAATTCTGGAAGATTGAAAACGTTGAGGAAGAGACGCCTGTTCCAGGAAACGAAGAAAAACGCTGTGAAGAACATTTTCTTAGAACTCATTCCAGGGATCAAGAGGGAAGATGTATTGAACAAATGCCAATAAGGGAAGGTGGCAACATTGTTCGAGGAAGGTTTAAGGAAATGGCGGTGAAAAGACTGAATACGTTGTGGAAACATCTTGATCGGGATCCTAAAATGGTCGTATTTTACAAGAATTTTATCCAAGAATTCGAAGAGTCAGGCCATATGGAAGGGGTAGATGAAGTGAAGGAGCATGAACTCAATTATTATTTACCCCATCATGGTGTCTACCGTCCTGAGAAAAGCAGAACAAAATTAAGAGTGGTTTTCGATGCGTCAGCAGCTATTTCATTGGGGTATCACGGGACAAATTTTGTTTTTTAAAGGCTAATTGTCGCCCCACGAGTTGTGGCATCCGGGGCGACCGCTCTCTTTAGCTACGCTACTGGATACACACACCCTCTTTGCTACGCATTTAGCGGTTTGAAGAAAAACGAAATTCAGGTCACTTGATCGAATGATGCATTCGACTTCTCCTTTTATTTGAACCGAACAGTGTGATCCCAACTTTGTTTCGAACTCACGTTGTTCCAATGAATGATTGTCAAGTCGCGTCATTATATCCAATACAGATTTCCCTACTTGGGACAAAATTGCCTTCATTATAACCGATATATATTTAGTTAAGAATAGAATAGGAAACCAAACTTTTTGAAAAAAATTCCGTCGTTATATGTGGTTGGTCGTTATAACCGGTTTTCACTGTGTGTATGTATATATATATATCATAATAAATACAATTATTTTGCTAGAAAACGGAAATTTATTGGCCACTTTTCCTGTTTCTTTGGGGGATGGAGGAGGGGCTCGCCGCTTCACCCGTTCTTAAAGTCATGAGTTTGACTGCAATTAATTTGTTAAACTTAATTTTTTCGACTGCATTTACTGTTAATGCAACTACTAGTTATGCATAAATAAATAATTGCAAGTTATGTATTAGTTATTGTAGTGTAGTAATGGGGCCGTTCTTGCTAGGATGAAATCGTTTTCTTCAGTCCATATGGCCAATTGGGCTGCTGTGTCAAACCATTTTGGGTTATGGATAATGACCAGGCTTTGCAATCTTAGGTTCAGTCCGGCTAGTAAAACTGAAAGGTTTGCCTGGTCGATTAATTTTCTGCAGTCCTCGCTTTCTGAATTGCTGACTGAGACACGTTATTCCACTGATAGATCTGACATCCTATCAATGAAATCTTTGACTGGTTCATTAGCTGTATGTTTGCACGACGATAACCTTAACATTTTTAGTGGCTGAGGGATTGTTTTTTCGAAGTGCGATATGCATCTTTCGTTGAATTTATCATAACTTCTTTCTAAACGCAGGGCTGTTGAAATAAAATCAAATGCTGGGCCCTTCAGCTTAGCATGCGCGACCTTAAGTTTTTTGGCTGGCGACCAATTTGTGATATCTCCTATATCGTCAATCCTCTCAAATAAATAGCCGATTCTTTCTGAATCATTTGTACCCGAAAAATTCCATATCAGGCCCAAATAGCCTGTAAAATTGTTCCCATGTCGGAGTTCTGCCGACTGACTCGAAACTGGGAATTTATCTTCCAGCGACATAATAATACCAGGTTTTTAATTTGTATATACCAAATGCAGTATAGTGATTGATTGAACGTATTTGAAGCTGAAATACTTCTAGCCTCTATGCTATTCTAAATTATCTTAACGTCCTATTCCCCTTATAGCACTTAATCAGAGTTACACTCTCATTAAATTATTTTAATCAAATTAGAACCATACCAAGTAATTAAGCCAAATTAATTATTCCGCAAATCTGTCACATTAATTTTACCCAACACTGGCTTCAATTTTGGTTAATTTTTTGAAGATTTTCAAATTCAGATTAATTAAAAATTTCAAGTAATGGGCGATTAATTCTGTCATACGCCAATAAAGTTCGAATCGGAAGATTACAATTTCATCGAAATTCTCGCCATAGAATGAATCAGAAGATTGTAGGCTCAGAATTTTAGCGGGCACCAATTAATATCCTGTCGCTACCGTCAATAATGTAATGCCTATAAGGCGAATCAGAAGATCGTAATTTCAATAGAAGTTCTGTCATGGAATGAATCAGAGATTGCAAGTTCGAAAAATTGTCGCAGGAGTAATTAATGTAATGATCTTCTGTAGATCGAAGATCAGTGCATGTTAAAGTAATACAAAATGATGTAGATAACTAGATAAAGGCGATAACTCAATGAAATGATCATTCAGTAAAGATGATAACGGATAACACATTTAACATAATGCATATACTCAGGTAGGTCTCTATCCTCAAAATTGTTTAATACTTAATTATTTCTGACTAAGATCGACCTGTCATTCAATTAGAGCGTGGACAGGTAACACTTGTTACGCGCGGCATGTAGGTCAATGAAACATGGATAAGGCAATCAAATACAATGGCAGACGATCAGTGGCGATAAATAGAGGGACTTTCGGTTTGACGAGATGCTTGACTGTAAGATTGAGTGCGGACGATACCTCTGGACCGGCAGCTTAAAGACAATGATGTAGGACGTCGAGTCATGGATTTTAAAATAGCAGTTTGCACATAACTAGACTAATAGCAACTTTCGAAGAACACTGAGGCCGAAGCTCGCGAAGAAAACTTTGTAGGTCTCGTCTTAGGACCTTAAAAAATAGGACGGCCTCCTCGTCGTTGAAGACAAAGTCAAACTCAACACCAGAGAGAATTTCTCTTGGTGACCGCTCAGTACTGACTCCTTTCACTCTTTTTCAGCTACCTTTTTCTTTCTTCAAATATATCTCGAACTCGTTAGAAGAACTTTTGTTTTCAAGCTTCTCCCTGTATCGGTTAATGGCATTTTCTGGTCTGAAATACTTTTCTTTATGCCATCCATGTGCCGGTCTCCAGAACCCATTGTGACGAACGTTTTCCTCCGCGGCGTATCCTTAGATGCCTATTCCCCACAAGTTGGAGTTATCCGACAAGACGGCGCCGGTGTGAAATAGCTTCGTGTGAGGCCAAAACCCTGCCCGTTTTTGTCTCGTCATATTTTGCATCGAGTGATCTATATTGTTTGATTTGTTTATGGCGCAAGAGCATCTGGGCTATACTGCGCTAAACACGGTAAAATCAAAGACTGTAGTAGGAGTGATCTAGAAGTGATAATGTTATGCACACGTAATTTTACGGTGATCCTCTTGAATTCCAGCGTATGAAGCTGCTGAAAAATTACTTGCCACGCACCAGAATTTTTAACACTGTATAAAAGTTTTCCAACAGTACGACCCACGTGTTTTGTCAAATTGCTTTGGCCGGAAAATTTCACAATTTAATAATACAATATTTCGAATTTTTCGTTTCGAACTTCCCTGACTGACAGGTTTTCCAGACCAGTAACAAAAAATTTCCAGGAGTAGTGTTTTCGCAAATTTAGATAAACAGAATTTTTTTAATCAATAAAGTTGCTGAACTACGACAATAAGAATAAAATTAAATCAAAATATCATTGTTTTTTAGACTTTTCAAATTTTAAGTCCTAATTATAATGTTCTCTATCTACTTTGCGTATTTTAACAATTTATGCCTCATTTTAATGGTTCAATCATCATTAGTAGATTAAAAAGAATGGAAACTGTAAAAACTTATAAAACCATAAAATACTGCTGTTATTAGTTGAGTAAGGATAAATTAATAACACAAATAAGAAGAAGGCATAGTGTCTGGCCAAATTCAAACTTCCATGACTTTTCTAGATCAAATATTAATGGATTTCCAGTCACTAATTTTAGTAATACATTAGATTACAATGCATTAAAACTTGGTTAGTTGTTTGTATTTTTATGGCACAAGGACAACAATGGTCGTTCTGCACCAAGTAAGGCAAGATTTAAAATTTGCATAATTGAAACAGGTTTCAAAGCCATAAAATCCATTAATACAAACACCAAAGTTTATAACTCAATTACAGTGAACTTACAAATAGAAAAATTTTATTAAAAAATTACATCTTTTACATTTAAAAGCTTGCAGTAATTACATATTTACATTTTCATTCCTCTCTTTTTGAGACCATTATAAACAAGTTTAGCTATATACAAAGAGCTATATACAAATTAGCTTTATACAAACAGCTATAAACAAATTAACTTTATACAAACAGCTATAAACAAATTAACTTTATACAAACAGCTATACACAAATTAGCTTTATACAAACAGCTATACACAAATTAGCTTTATACAAACAGAAATACACAAATTAGTTTTATACAAACAGCAAAACTGATGCTTCATGTTTTATTGAATTTAATGTATGTATGACTATAGATAGATAAGGGAAAGGAGACCGGTATAATAAAAATCCTTTCATATTAAGTAATTTGGTAAAAACGTTTTTCCCCTTCAAGTTTTAGTTATATATTTAAGTGTTTCTCAACAGCTGGGAAACGACCCAGTACTTGGCACTAATTATACAGGGCCGCAAGAGATTCTCCTGGAATTTGCCATTTTAGTTTCTAAAGCATTTTTCACAAATAAATACTTTATCGTGCAAATATTATGAGGAAAATAATTGCCAATACGTTCGGAAGTTAAGACGCAAAACGCTTAAATATCATCTGTACAGAAATTGGCAGCGACCAAGATATTTATTTTTTAAATATGCGAGTATTTGTGAATGATGGAGAATTTTTAGACATCGAAATCTTTTACCATTAGAGAAAGGATATACTGCTCATTATGACTTGTTATAAAAAAAACTGCCTGCAAGCCGAATACAATAATGTGCAGTACATGAACCATTCTTAAAACTGACAGATTTAACATCTGTGTTGGAAATGCTAGAGTCCAAACAGCAAGAAAGTGCAAAAACAGAAAGAAAAGCAAAATATATATATTAATAGGAATGCGCTGATACTTTTTATGATTGTACCGTAATTTATTATTCATACTTATGAAACTTTGATGTATGAACCTTAGAAAATGGAAAGGTATTGACAAGAGCATTCTTTGGGATCAAGCCATCGTTTTATAATAAACGAATTTACCAGGTTGTGGCCTCATGAAGGTTGAGAAACACCATTGTATTTGGCGAACAATATATCTTCCGAGATATGTATGGGTTTATAATTATATATAAATTAATCACCCTTTTGCACAAAATCAATATACTGAAAGAAGTTTAGTCAAAAGTACAAGTTTTTAAAATTTTCAACAGGCAACACAGTATAAAAAGTGACAGTTCAGGAAAATTATTTTAATAACTATTTATTGGCAGGATAGCATCGGGAAAATCTAAAATTGGGGTATAAATACAAGAATACACTTCCTTGATGCCTTACTTGATAAAGAGACCATTTGTTTTTGAATCATGGACATTTTTGTTTTACATATTCTGACCAGTGTCAAAGTTGTTCAAAGCAGTAAGTAGTTAAGCTATGTTTTATAACAATGAATTTCAAATTTCCCTCACTTTTACAGATTTTCCAGTCAGTAGACACACCAACTCATGTGTGTTTCCAAATCGCTTTGTTCAGAAAATTTCATAAGACATAATTCACACTGGAAAGGCTGCTCACGAGTATGAATTCGTATATGATTTGTCAAAGTGTTTCGCCGGGTAAATTTCATACAACAAATTTCACATTGGTAAGGTTTTTCACCAGTATGAATTATCTTGTGTTTTGTTAAACTGTCTTTGCGAGAAAATTTTCTGCGACACATTTCACACTCGTAAGGTTTTTCATTTGTATGAATTCTAATGTGCATTTTTAAATAGCTTTGTTGAGAAAATTTCATAAGACACATTTCACACTGGAAAGGTTTTTCACCAGTATGAATTCTTTTGTGGTTTGTTAAACTGCCTTGATCAGAAAATTTTTTACGACATATTTTACACTCATAAGGTTTTTCACCTGTATGGATTCTTCGTATGTGTCTTATAAGACTGCTTTTAGAAAAAAATAAATTCTGGCACATTTCACACTTGTGAGTTTTTCCACCCGTATGAATTCTCACGTGTGTTGTAAGGCAGCCTCGCTCAGAAATTTTTTTATGGCATATTTCACACTGGGAAGGTTTTTCCCCAGTATAAATTCTCTTGTGGTTTGTTAAACTGCTTTGATCAGTAAATTTTTTATGACACATTTCACACTCATAAGGTTTTTCACCCGTATGAATTCTTACGTGTCTCTTTAAACTGCTTTTCCGAGAAAAAAATTTATGACACATTTCACACTCAAAAGGTTTTTCACTCATATGAATTTTCACATGTTCTATAAGACAGCCTCGATCAGAAAATTTTTTATGACATATTTCACACTGGAAAGGTTTTTCACCAGCATGAATTCTCAAATGTATCTTCAAATGGTATTGCTGGCAAAATTTTATATGACATATTTCACACTGGAAAAGTTTGTTATAAGTATGACTCATCATGAGTTTTGTTAAATTTTCATAATTCAACAATAATATGTTTTCTTGTGTGTGTTTTCAAATTGCTTTCAATTGTGTTTCAGTTGAGATTCAATTTGCTCAAAAAAACTTCACATGTCACACTTCATACTTTAAAAGTTTATCAGGAGTACATATTCTTAAGTGCTTTATCGATTTGTCTTGGTTCGAAAAATTTTTATAACACATCTGATGCCCAAAAGTTTTCTCATCCTGTTCTCCTGTGTGGTGTCGTGTAGCTTCATGTAGAATGTTCAGTACACATCTTTAGTCATATAATCATATCCTTTGCACCATTATAACATCACTGGGTTTGTCAAGTTCACACTTTGTTAAATCTGCTCGGACAAACACCTTTGTTGACATATTACACATCCAGTAGATATCAGAAATTTTGATATGTTGATTTATCTCTTTGAGAAAACTTCTTAGAATTTGTATCTCAACAGTACGAATTGTCAGCTGAGAATTGTTGATAAACTTATCGAAATATATATAACTCTGAGATTCATATAAATCTTCTATGCCATTGTATCAAAGGAATAATTCCATGTGAACACCATGAATGATCGTTAACCTACAGAAGAAGAATGCAATTAATATATTTAGTCTATGAATAAATACATATGACCATGATAAGCTATATCCATTTATAAGTTTCAGTCTTAAAACAGAATTTTTTTTCGTGGGTAAGGGGGAAATAAGCGAAGTGAATTTAATTTCTAAGCCCCTTAGTTTGACTCTAACCACAGCTCTGTTTAACAAAAGATCAGAAAGAGGAAATGATACGTATTTTCCTTCTTCGTGATGCTTATGGTCAAACAGAATTATAGTGTGATCCAGAAGCATGGGTATATAGTAAAAAAACTTTTTAAACAATGTTATACATACATATAAAATGAAAATTTAATCATACAATGCATATTTCAACCAGTCTATGCTGGTTTTCTTCAGGAAGTTCCAAACAAAGCCATGCTGCCACTTCTCGGAAGCACTGTTATCTAGCCGACAAGTCTGTCGACGTGGATGTAAGAGGCAGCGGCATAGCTACTATGGAGCAAACTTGTGCAACGTGCAGGGGCATACTTCAAAAGGGGGACCCGAAATTTTGCCAGAAAGAACTGTAAATATAACAAACAAATTTTTTTACATACTTTTTCTTTTCTCTGAGGAACGGATTTTTTTATTACTACTGATTTAGTCATTAATTTTTTTGCGTGATGAGCTCTACATTCGACCATCCATATATTATAGGCTATCTGGTATAGACAAAGTGAATTTTATGGAACATCAAGATCTATTGCCCAAGGGTCCAGATGGTGGTGGTCTTTATCCCGGCTAAATATTGAACCATCTTCAAAGATGTACAGTGGCCCCACTCCCCCTGTCGTTAACAAAAGGGAAACAGTACTACACTTAAAATCAGAGGTAGCTGGAAGTTGATAACTTTCCCACAGCACGTCTCCTTGTTTGATTTCACTGTCTTTGGTGACAGAAGTTTCATGTGTACTTATTACAAATATTTGTATCGGCAAAATAAAACCGATTTCCGAAGCATTTGGCTTTACTGTGTTATTACTTAAAATGCTATTCCCGCAATAGCACTCCCCCTGAAGAGGACTCTTATTTCTCTGTTAGGGTGAAATTTGAAAATTATCCTTTTTAACAAATAAAACTAAGATATAAACAAATGACAGTAAATAAAATTGCCAAAAGTTGAAACTTCATGATTGGGGGGGGATGACTTTTTCATGGTTTTGCACAAAGGCCCAAAATGTTTATTTATGCCACTGGTACGAAGGATGGCCGTAGTGGGTAGACCAGGCTTGGCTAAAAAACGGCGTACTATTTTGATCATTCATAAGGTTAGATTAGAGATGACCAAAATAATATGCTGTATTTTAGCCAAACCTGGTCTATCCACTACAGCCACCCTTCATACATCCACATCAACAGACGACCCTGCTAGGTAACAGCGCTTCTAAGGAGTGGCAATACGGCTTTGTTTACAACTTCCAGCAGAAGACCAGCGAAACCTGGTTGAAATGTGCATTGTTATGATCAAATTTTAGTTTTACATGCATATATAATGTTGTTTAAAAAGTTATTTTATTTAACTTTGCATAGTTTCGACAGAATATATTCATATCATGGGTAGATAATATTTTTGACTCCCATGTTTAAACTCAAACTAGAGTTTTTCATGAAGATAAAGAAACACCATCTAGCCTGGAACTGAACAGGTTGTGCCATCATTTACTTGGCCACCACGAAACAACAATAATTCTCTTTTTTCCCCCCGGATATAAAGTTTGTAAGATATTATTACCCTTCACAGGGATAACACAGTTTGCTAAGTGGTCAATTAGAAAAACATTTGTTGGTGGCTTCATGTGTTCAGCAATTAGCAATGATGCTAACCCTGAAAGGGGAAACAACATTTTACAAACCTTACATATGAAGGGAAAAAACAACACTCTCATGTCCCAGTGGCTGAGCAGTTTAACGCAATCCGGTTCGAACATAAGGTCCTTGGTGCAACATTGGGCGAAGACTGTGCATTTTTTTCTTCTTTATAAAAAACTTCAATTTAAGATTAAACTTGGGAGTAAAAAAAAATGTATCCATCTTAATCTTCATGGAAAACGAAAACAAAATTCTGGAAACATGTCCCAGTGGCTTCCAATTGGCAACTCTGAGAAAGGCAATGACAACTTAGAAAACACAGGGTGTAAAAACAATCCTTTTTTTTTTAACAACTTTATTTTGGGAAGATGAACAGTTACAGAATAATACAAAAATGGACAAAATATAGCATATGTACAGTGCTCCAAAGTTCTAACGGTAAACTTAGTTCACATCCATCAGGGCAGCAATGTGTAAAGACGAGAGTCTGACAGAGCACATGTTGGCCGAGAGTAAAATTTTGTATGTGATAAACTATACAAGATAGTAAATACATATTATGTAAAAAAAAGTTATGATATGGCAATACATTGATCAATCGGAATAAGCAAAGTAATGCACAATCAATGAAAAATGCAAATACAACAAACATCAAATACAACGAGAAGATTGATCATCAGATGATATATATAAAACAGTGAATTCGCGATAAGTAGAATTTCTGTGAACCGACTAAAAGCGTCGAGTTATCAGAAGTTCGACTTGTCATTTGTTGTTGATTGGACTTCTACAAAACGTAAGTTACATGACGTTTTATACAGTAAGTTCGTTTCCAAAACGCAGAGTATTACATTAATAATTAGAAGTTACTCATTTTATGTACCGTATTATTTATTGGTAAATGCAACTTTTGCATTCACTATTTTAAACATGGGAAACAGTACTTACATTAATTATATGTTTTCAAAAAATCGGATTATTTTCGATTATTTTTGCAGAAATTCTCCTTTTATGAAATTATTTACCTTTTGTAAAAATACGAACAAAATTTCGTATACGTCATCTTTATCTTCAAGCTACCGCAAGGCGTTCGATATCACATCACGAAATTTAGTTTTTCACTCCTCACAGTCTTTATTGGACACGTCTGTTCTTTTACCAATGTCCAAAACACAACGTTGTGTTTTGTCTTGAATTTCTCAAGCCATCCTGCACTTGCGTTGAAGCCCTCCACTTTCAACAGACTTTCAAAGTCCATAACTCTTACATGTAGCATCGTACCACTAAGAGGAATTTTACTGTTCTGGCTCCTGTACGATTTAAAACACTTCAAAAAGTGGATTCAACATCAGGAAAAGCATGGGCGTTTAGTCTCTTATATTTCGGATCAACATTGCACTTGCTTTTTTTTTTCTTCAAGATTTCCTCTTCACTCATCAAAATGGTTGATAATATCATATATTTATTTTATATAAATCGAACACCACGCAGATTAAATCCAACAACAATGTCAATCAATCAACGTTTATTGGCGTAGTGACACCAACGCTGATGGTATGGTGTGACTAGATGGTGAAACATTAGAAAGAAAATAAATAAAGAAACAATTCTAGGCAGGCCGCATCCAGACTAATCGGAATCACAACGTTAGCTGGGTATTCCATTCAAGCATCCATTCACCCAAATTTTGCTTAACCGATGGGAATAATAAAAGGCGTTTCACCTGCTCTTTCAGACTCAGCCATTCTTGAGACACTTCAGCAAAATGATATTGAGTCCATCAGGAGATTCACCAAAAAAGAATCGGATAGATCAGTTACCCCCATCGATAAAATTGTTTTAACCTTCCGCACACAACCGTTGCCTGCATCCATCCCCCTCGGAGCTAACATCCATTCAATGCTTCCACATGCCACTTCTCCCTTTCAATGTAAAAAATGCTTAAGATTTGGGCATAGAGGAGCAAATTGCAGAGGCAATCTTCGCTGCAACCTCTACGGCAATACCCACAAACCTGAAGATTGTTCCTCCAACAACACCTACTGTGTTAACTGCCGCCAACATTACGAGGCATTTTTTCATGGGTGCCCAGTTAGACATAAAAAGCTTGCAGAAAGGCAAAAAATGTGCAAACAGCAATACAGCCTCCCTACAAATCATCCATGCCGTCCCATCTTTACAAAAGAACCATAATTATAGAGAAACCATTCCTTCCTTTAAGGAATTAAAAAAAAACCTGGATGCCCTCAAAGCACCGGCCATCTAGTCAACTGAAGCTCGGGAGCTTGCCATCAACTCCAAAGAAAAATTCCAGAGAACCATGGCAAACATTTGCATCGCCCAACATAGTAAAAGCAGTCCAATCACCACAAAAAAAATTCTAACCTTGCTACGTCATCAAAAAAAAAATTAAAACTAACAGAAACCTGTTCCAGACAGTAAAGCCCACACAAATTCAACCAAATCCACAAATATCATCACCTACATCAGCCGCTGAAATACCTAATTTCTTACGACCAGCTACCTTGGTCAATCTTAGTGTTGACAAGCCAGTTTCCACAGGCTCATTAACACCCAATGAGAAAGCAGAAACTGCGGATTCGCAAGGTCTTCTTGCTAAAACTTTCAACCTACAGAATCCAAACTACAACATGATCAAACAGCTTATCGTTACTATAGCTAATCTCATCATGCTTATCCAAGGAATTCCTGTTGAACTTCCTCCTATTCTTAATGCCATGTGTGCTCTTTTCTAAGCTTTCTCATCTCGTACCTTTTCGCCTTTTATCTACATTCTTCGTTAAAAACAATGCTCCAAGCATATTAGCTTGGAACTGTAGATCTTTAACAAACATTGAAGGCAGTACCTTGAGGGTTCGATGAGTGATGCTATTGGATTGTCCTTCAGCTTTCCAAAGAAGGTAAAACATAGGTCAAGCACTGCGCAGTGAAGAAGTTCGACTTTTAAATCTTTGTGTATGTTTGAGTTTCAAACGAAACAAGGAGCTCCACACATTGTTCGTAAACATTTATTTTGAATTATTTGTAGTGTTCTCATTTTATCTGGACCGAGAAAGGTGAATACAGCACAGCAGTAAAGAAGAATTGACCTAATTGAAGATTTATATACCAGAATTTTTGTTGGAAGGCTCATTTTGGATTTAGGTCCTAAAACTGGTAACAGTGTGGAGAAGGCAGCACGAGCTTTGTTTCTAGTGATTTCAAAATGCCTTCTGAAACTAAGTCTTTCGTCTAGCATCATCCCCAAATACTTTGCAGCATTTGTGTTAGTGATTTTTTTATCTTTTACTGTGACTGAGTAAGAGCCAATTTTCCCACCGTTTCTGAAAATAACTAATTGACTTTTCGCTGGATTCACGGTAAGACCCCAAGCCATAAGCCATCTTTCTATGCGATTATATAGTTAGATTTGTTAATAACGAACAGCTTTGGTGTTTATGTTAGTGGATTTTATGGTCTAGAAACTTGTTTTGATTATGTAGATTTTAATGTGTTGTCATACGTTGTTTACTGTAATTAGTGACTGGAAATCGATTAAGATTTGGTCTGGAAAACCTGAAAAAGTTAGGGAAATTTGAAAGAATTTAATCAGACCCAATGATAACAGTGAACACAAAATATTTTATAAGTTACTACTAATCAGGGCCATAGCTATAAGCTCTACGAAAGGGGTCTTGGAAAACTACAGGAGAATGTTTAAAATTCATTAATATTTTTATGTATTTTATTGTTATTTAATAATGTTAAACATCTTCCATATGTAGACATGAAATATTTTAATGAATTAATTAGTTCTTAGTATATTTGCTTTTTTCGACAGAACTTGAAAAGGCGTGAAGCAATGGACATGAAATGTACAACGTTGAAAATGGTTTATGTGAACAAATTATATTTTTAGTAACGAAATGAGACTAATAATCTACAGTCGAAGCCATGTATATGCAACTTGTATATATGCAAAAAATATCGAGCCTGAAATTTTATCTTTTTAATGTTATGTAAACCCGCTAAATTGCGATTTTATACATGCAAGTATTTTTGAAGCCAAATGACCTTTGATTTTAGTGTGCGACATTTGGCAAAAGATTTTCACTACTACACAGGCAACCCAAGATTGTTTCAAACTCTGAAAGCCAAGAGTCCATTCGGTGTCCAGGATTATTTTTTAACCAAACAATTATCTCATGGGGAGGGGGGTTGCAGCCAAGGCCCCACAGGGGAGGGGGAGTAATTATTTCCCCTCCTTTTTTAAGAACTTTCTCCCTCCTCTGCCTAATATTTTCACGTAAATTCAGAATTTTACTCTAGTGTTAAAACTTGAAACTTCTTTTAATGCTGATATATTCACAGATTTTTTTTAATTAAATAATCAAATTTTCATACACAACAATAAGCAGAGTATAATCTTGGAGAAAGTGTATTGATAAAAGTTACAATAAAGAAAGTTACTAATTGTTAGCCTGAAGTCTAGTACAGGTTCGATAAATTTAAATTTTGTGTTTAAAACGAATTATTATGCTTAATAAATAGACACCCACATTTAAGCTCATACTAAAGCTTATAGGAGAAAAAGAAACGTCGTCTAACAAGGATCCCTCAGTGGAGCCTGAAGTACCTTAACTGCTAGAACAACAAGGACAGGAACAACACCCCTTTCTCCTCATTGGTCTAGAAGTTAAGATACTCCAGGCTAAATGGGAGGACCGTAGTTCGACTCCATAATATCTCTGTCTCCTATACCTAAAAAAAGGCTTTAGTGTGAATTTAAGTATGGGTGTCAGTTTATTAAGCATAATAAAAATTCCCTATGAAAAACTCACAAAAAACTTGCCCCGGTGGCTTTGTGTGTTGACCATTATTTGGCAATTGTGTTATCCCTGAGAAGGGTAATAATATCTTACAACCTTATAGACGGAGAAAGAGTGCATTGTTCCTCTCCTCGTTGGGCAAGGCACTCCAGGCTCAACAGAGGGACCCTAGTTCGACTCTAAGACAGGGACGATGCCTCTTCCTTCTATAGCTAAAAAGCTCTAGACTGAGCTTATATGTGGGTGTCAATTTATTACACATAATAAAAATCCCTCATGAAGAAATTACAAAAAATTCACCTGGTGGTTTTGTGTGTCGACCCTTACTTGGCAATTCTGTTAGACTGAGAAGGGTAATAATATCTTACATAAAACAAATTATTTAAACTTAACCTATGAAAAATTCAGCAGATAGCAGTCCGATCATTGAAGCGTATGTCCTTCACGGGTAAATTAGCCACTTGATGGCACCGTACTGTTGGCAGCTGAGGAGAAGATCCTCAGAAGCTGTTAGACTAGTTGAACTTGGAATAGTTAACTAGCCAAAATAGGGTAAAGGTAAATCTGGAGACCTTCATAAAGTATAATAACCATATTTTCTTTTCATGTTACCCATCGCAGGGCTTTTCCAACTCCCCACCAAAATAATCTATCTGCTATGATTGACAGTTTCGTTAAGGGTTCTTTTCCTCAGAGCCAACAGCACATGTTGTAATTTTCATGGTTGTTTTTCTTTTTGGTCTACAATAAAAATAAATCTTGCTTTAATTAATTAGTATGTTGTTTCACTGAATTTTGTATTTTACTTGTTAATAACTAGTTTAACTTACTAAAAGAGTTGCTGTGATCAATTTTCCAAAAATGAAATTCACGACACAACATACATTTGAAAATTTCATAGACAATTTTAAAATATATAGTATAACAAACACCTATTTACTACAAAAATGTATTATTCTATTATGAGACATATTGCCTTACATCCAAGGCAAGCTAATTTCAAATAAAAATCAGTAAAAATAAATTATATTCAAAATTCACCTTTCCAAAAATAAATACAGTAAAACCTCTCTACAACAATATTATACGGACCGAGAAAAATTATCGTTGTAGAGGGAGTTATTATTATAGGGAGGGTTCATTATACAGTAAAACCTCTCTACAACACTATTATACGGACCGAGAAAAATTATCGTTATATCGGATATCGTCACTGGGAGGTTTTACTATGTTACTAAAATTAGAGGAGACGAATCTTCAATATTTTCAGAAGTTCCTAGTTGTGTTTTGCTTTATTGCTCTTCTTAAAAATTTATTGAAATATTTCACACTGGAAAGGCTTCTCATTAGTAGAGTACTGGTGTGTTTTATCAAATTGCCCTTCTGAGGAATTTTTTATGACATATTTCACACTAGATAAATAATGCACTGATAAACAAAATAGGCACAGTTTTTTGTTTTTCGATGTCTTTCAGCCATCATCAAGTATCTCATACTAGAAATGTTTTTCATCAGTATGAGTTATAACGTATCTCTTCCAATTGCTTTGCTCCAACAATTTTATATGACACTTCACAGTAGAAAGATCACCAGTATGAAGCTCATGCGTGTGTTTTCACGTGGCCTTGAGGGGAAATTTCATGACATATTTCGCACTGAAAAGGATTTTCTCAAGTATGACATGTGTTTTGTCAGTTACCACAAAAAGAAAATTTAGTATGTCATATTTTTCATACTGCAAAGGTTTCTCACCAGTATGAAGTCTCACGTGCTTTCAAAGAACTTTGCTCTGAAAAGCACTTTCACACTCAGTGGTAGGCTTTTCACCCGTATGAATTCTCATGTGGTTTGCTAAACTGCTTCGCCAAGAAAATTTCATATGACATATTTTACACTCACAAGATTTTTCACCCGTATGAATTATCATGTGCGATTTCAAATTGTCTTGATTGGAAAATTTCAGATGACATATTTCACACTGGAAAGGTCTTTCACCGGTATGAATTCTAATGTGTGTTTTCAAAATGCTTTGCCTAGAAAATTTTGCACTACATATTTCACATTGGAAAGGTTTTTCACCAGTATGCATATTCATGTGGTTTGTCAAACTGCATCGCCAAGAAAAATTTATATGACATATTTCACACTGGAAAGGTTTTTCACCTGTATGGATTCTCTTATGTTTTGTTAAATTGCCTTTGTCAGAAAATTTTTTATTACATATTTCACACACACAAGGTTTTTCACCCATATGAATACTCATATGTGATTTCAAACCAGTTTGTCTGGAAAATTTGAGATGACATATTTCACACTGGAACGGCTTTTCACCAGTATGAATTCTAATATGTGTTTTCAAAGTGCTTTTCCTAGAAAATTTCTTATGACATATTTCACACTGGAAAGGCTTTTCACCAGTATGAATTGTAATGTGTGTTTTCAGGGTACTTTGATTAGAAAATTTTATGTGACATATTTCACACTGGAAAGGCTTTTCACCAGTATGAATTTTAATGTGTTTTTTCAAAGTACTTAGACTAGTAAATTTCATAGGACACATTTCACACTGGAAAGGCTTTTCACCAGTATGAATTCTCAAGTGTTTTACAAAATTGAATTGTCTGGAAATTTTTTTATAACAGATTTGACACTCTACAGATTTTTCATCCATATGAGTTCTCCTTTGTGTTGTCATATTGCCTCACATACAAAGTTCTGTAAACCTACTTAGTCATGAAGTTATTTCTTTGCACCATCATTGGTTTCGTTGGGTTAACTTTTCTTTTTTTTTTTTCTTTAATCTCCTTGGCGATAAGAAATTTCATATGTCATATTTTGCATTTAACAGATATCAACATGAATTCTGATATGCTGACTGAAACAATCCCTTTGAGAATTTTTGTTTTTCTCAACAATATGAATTCTCAGTGCGGAATTGACGATAAACTTGATAACTATGTAACTGAGATTCATATACATCAACTGTCTATTGCACGAAAAAAATAAGCCAATGTGGACCTTATAAACGAGTACTAACCTAAGGAAGAAAAGTGAAATTAGTATACGTAGCACATGTGAATACATATAAACAATTTCACCACAATAATCTATCCAATTTGAAATCTCAGGATTAAAACAAAAAGATGCTTTTTTTTTTTTTATTAAAGAGGAGGGGAAATAAAACAATAAGCCTAGACCGATGAATCAATGCCAATTGTTAAAAAAATTAACCATCAGCATCGGATGTCAACTTTGGGGGAAAATCAGCCATCGGCCTTGAAAAAACATTTAAATAACGATGTTTTTCGTAGAAAAAGAATGGAAAATTTTCAAATCCTAACTTTTTTTACTTTATATTTAAAAGCATATTCGTAACCTGGTGGGGAGGGGAGTTGCTCCCCACAGTTTGCGGTTGGCAACGCGTTACTAAACTACTGTAATAAAAAGAGTGTGTTTGTAACCTTTCATTTATGTAATACACTGCAGTTCCAATTCTTTTCCCTTTACCGATAAACACAGGTTCTAGTCAGCAATATAGCTGGATGGATGATCTTGGGTCCCTGGCAGAACATTCCAGATCGTGTCCACTACCCACCGAAATATTCTCCCGTGTGAACTATTTCAGATTTTATGCCCCTCCTCGCCTGCGCCCCTGGCATGAGCATTCCATGCCACTCCCTAGCTAAGGCCCTGGTATAAACCATATACAAGTAGAGTGGCACACAATAACTTAATAGTATATGTATTATCTCTCTATACCCAGGGTTTCATAATTTTTTATTTTAGATCAGGAAATTTCCAAATTAGGACTATTATTTAAAAACCCTTGAATATTTTGTGAAAAAATGGGACATGTTAAAAGCTAACAAAATAGAAATCCATTATGCATTTTAAAAAACTTAATTAGAAAATTTGCGCTTACCCTATTCTCTTGCCTACAGGTACAAGTTTTTTGGGCAAGTAGTTTGATGAATCAATTAATATAGATATGAAACACTAAACTCTTTGGTGCTCTTTTACAATGTGGTACCTGCTTCCGTTTAACATTTTGGTGAGCATTTCTTTACCTACATATTTCTCCTACCCTAAGCCTGATTCTCTCCTTTTTTTTTTCCTAAATGAAAATACAATTTCGATTTCTTTCTAGTCCAAATTTAATTTTCCTGAAAATTCATTTTTGTAACTTTAATTTATTTAACCTTTTGTTTTTTAATTGTGAAACGCTTTTAAGTTATGTGAATGAGCAGGATCGAAGGTGTCAGCAACATCCACCATGATGAAATGTAGTTTAGCGAAGTTTTTTAGGCCTAGTACTTTCCCAAAGGTTGTAGAATATCGGCATCATGATGCAGAAAGCACTTTGTGATGCATCAATGAAAAGAGGCCTTTGGTAGCCAAGTGGTTGTTGATTTTAATGAAGAAAAATAACTCATTAATGTCCCAATATATGTCTATTTATGCAACTGAAAGTGTGCAGGGTGCCACTACATGGTCCATCACAGGAGGAGGGGGG
>QLNU02003225.1:45023990-45042277 GCA_006491805.2 Dysdera silvatica | reverse complement strand
TTACTATCTATAGCTCTTGATTATACTTATATATTATCTTACTATCTATAGCTCTGGATTACTATCTATAGCTCTGGATTACTATCTATAGCTCTTATTTTGTCGAGCAAATGTTAACCATTAGAAGTTATTTGTAAAGAAGGGAAAAACCATCATTAAATTTTTTTAATGAGATGCACATAGCTTATATGGAGTATGAAGGTTATAGGTGTGATGTATAGCCTTTAAGAATATTTGTATACAAATCTTCTTTAAGACTATACTTCCCCTATAACCTTTCAATGTATACATTGAAATTAAACTGATGGTCCACACACCATTTCCCTTTAAGTATAGATAAAAATATACAATAAAAAATTTAAATCTTCTTAATGGACATCTGTATTTAGCGAAAACATTTTTCCAATGCTCAGTCCTAACGAATAGCTGACGAATAGCCCAGAGGTGAGTATCTCTGGGCTATTCGTGAGGGTTGTCCCGAAGTGTTCGCTATTTAGAACCTTTTCTGTACCTGTATTTTTGTTTGAAAAGAAGAGAGGGATACTGGTATTTTCCAGTCTAAACTAGTCTTGTCTAAACTAGAATTTATTAAAAAATATCAAAAATAAAATTAACTGCGTTTCTGTAAACACTGAACAATAAATATGTTAATCCTATAACTAAACCATAAAATATTGAAATATGAAAATAAAAATTGTTCAGATATATCATCGATTTACCCTATATCAGGAAAAAATATCGATAAAGATATAATCTTTATATTGATTAAAAAATGCTAGAAACGATAGAATCATCAACAGCGCACAGTTTTACATTTTCTCAAAGAATTGCTTAAAAATTAAGTATTTTTCTTTTAATGTCTCACGTACACAATATTGCGATCATTAGATCGATTTAAGTACCCTAAATGTTAAAAATCTAGATTACTTTTTACTTTATACGACGAAACAATTGATAAAATTAAAATTGCAAGAGTTTCACTTAAAAATAAAAAAAAAATTCAGAGTCTATAAAACATATACCTTGCTATATGGCTCATATATGCAAACATTTCAATCTATCATGCAGATGTCATATACTTCGATCAAAATGGGACAGACATGGATGCACTTCAATAAACAATACATACATATGTACACTTCAATATACTGTACATGTATGTGTGCACTTCAATGTACCTTCAATGCACTTCATGTGTATACATATATTGCGAACATATCTGAAACAATTTTATTTGTTTTTGCAGTATTGATTTTTTCAATAAGAATTTTCCTTTGTTGCAGCAAATGTGGTCAAAATGGCAGAAACAAGACGACCTGCAGAAGTCAGCGGCCATGCTAGCGGAATTAGGGTCTCCATCTCCAACGCTTACCAATGGTGGACAACATTACGCTACCTTACAGCCTCAATACGCAGAGCAGTCTTTCCAAACGGTGGTCAGTTCATCTGACCATCTGAAGCAAGAGCAACAGGACCTCGTACCATACGATATCAATATGACTTCTCATGTCCAGTCCACCGCTGTGTATTCACCACCTCTAGGTATGTATTCCTCATACCGTATAAGGTTTACACGAAGCGCAGAGGCTATTAACATCAGTCCTGTGTTCAGATCAATCTTCAAGTTAACTTGCTACTCCAGCAACTTACCCTCCTCCATTTTCTTGAAATGTTCTTCAACAAGTCGTATTTATTTCTGTCTTACTGCACTTTTTTTCTTTTCTATCTCCCATCCATCCTCCACCCCCTTTTTTTGGAAATGGGAAGGGTGGAGAGAGGAAAAGAAGTACGATTGGAAGGATGGAGGGAGGGGTGGGAGGCTAATTTCTTTGTATGTCGTTGACTATAATTCTCAACTTCCGCTGAAGCCGGGGGCTACGGTTGGACGACCATGGGAGCTACCGTCGCCGTCATTTTTTGTTGTTCTTTTTCCTTACAGCCATTTGCTGTTGGCATGAAGGCTGCAGGTAAAGTTGCCAAATTGCAAATTGGCGTTGGAAAACCTCGCCATACTTATTGTTCATGGCCGCTCATTATCTTTGACGATTATGCAATGTCATTATACGTGCCAGAGTATGCCCAACATAGCCACTGAATTGTTAAACAAAAATACGGCAATCTCATCCAACATCCATCTTCCTATTTTCGGCAATTCCCGAAATCAGCAAATTTTTTTTCTGAATTCATATCCCAGGTGGCACCAGTGTTACTTACATACCTTTTCTTACGGACCACCTCTTGAAGCAACTGCTTTCTTAGACAAGCGGCCAGGGAGAGGAAAATGCACAATGTTAAAGACTCAGACGATTTTACTGTATTCCACGTAGGGAAATTATGCCAGGGAAAGGGAAAATTTTAGGGAAGAAGTTGTTGACGTAGTTCTGAATTTTTTCCTGCATTCGACACAAGAATGGCTGAAATCTGACAAACTAAAATTAGAATCATCAGATAAATCCATGATAAAAATACAAGGATTAAATGGCAAATAATCAAAAACTCAAACGATCACAATTAATCCGATCAAATAAAGTTTAACTTCCATTCAACCATACCCGATTTAACGATGTCTTTGATTTAACGATTGTTTTTATTGGTCCGAATCATCAATATGCACTGAAAATCGATTTTAACGTCCTCCAAGAGACCACACAAATTCAGTCAACCCAAGATAGCTAGAATAGAGAAGATAGGTCCATTCGAGTGGGAGAATTCACTTTGCCTTGTAGAGGAGGATCGTTGTGATGTCATTGGTGCGACTGCTTATTTCTGCTTTGCCTCTCAAAAGTGTATTTCTAATTGTCTTTCTTCATTTTGCAATTTCATTTTTAATAACTGCTAGCATTTTTTTTTCGCTTATTTTATACATTATTTGTTAGTATTATTCATTACTTCTTTGTTTATTTTGCAACTGTTTTAATTCCGTGGTGTGCGTTTACAAATTGCTGTCGTGATGAAAAGAATGGCGTTTCTTTTTACCTCAAAACATAATTTTAATCGCTTTTTTTAAGGTGATTTCTATATGTACAATTTCCCTTACCTGGACGCTATCTCAATGATTATGGCTCTATATATTGTTTGTTTTAATGTAAGTGTCTGAAATTTTTTGCACCTAATATTGTGTGCTCTTTTATATATTTTGATAATTAGTAAAACATTTGCTTTTGCATTAATTTCTTGATTTTTAATTCACTTAAGTACAGAGCCGTAAGCAGCCTGGATCCAAGGGGGCTCGGCCTTGCCCTAAAAAATACTTTTTTTTTTCAAAATCAACTGCTGTAGAATTTTATTTAAATTTTTTTGTTTCGTATGAAATTGTACGTGATAATGAAAATTATACCCTACGGTACATCTTGGGTACATCATGTTGTACACAGAGGAACCGGTCTTTTGCTTGACGAACGTTTGCCCAAAAAGTCGTCTGCCCGGTAACCTGTCCGGAGTTCGGTTATAAAGAGCATGGTTCTAGCTACCTTAGTTTTAACCGATCGTCGTTATAAACGATATTTTTTAAAATCATGGTCCAGTAATACATGTTAGAGTTTTATAGATTGTTTTGATAGCAAAAATTATAAAAACTTGTTGGTTTTAAAATAAAATAAAAAATATGTTTAATATAACATATATTAAAATATATTGATAGCCACACCAAATATATAATGAATTTTTTTAAACGAAAAAATCACAGCAAGTACTATAGCATATATTATAAAAAAAATTTCATAAAATCCCACGTTCCGACGAGAAAAATAAACAATTAAGATGTTTCTATGCGAAAACATAGCATAATTCTGAGAAATTCTTACCGCACACCATTTTAGCACTTTAACACATGCACAATTGGAGCTTTAGCGCTGGATTTTTTGTTGTCATTTAGATTTTAGTGCAGGTGAAAAGTTTTGGTTTTAAAACCTTTGCCAAGCTGTGCTCTCGTCGTCCAACACCCGAGAATAACGGCTTTTTATTGGTTCCGGACGGTACTTGAATAGTTCTTCAAGTGGAATTTGCGTCATTAATGTTAAATTGGTCGGATTTCAACCAACTGCGCATATTTTACAGCACAACAATTAAAAGCGCCGAAAACTGACTCAAATAATAGAAATCCAATGAAAATGTTTTCTTAAAACGCGCAAAACGCTTCCATTGATTTTGATTGTCTAAGTTTCATCCCGGCGTTTTGTATTTTTGCGCCGCAAAATATGCGCGTCTAGGAAAACGTGCCTTTAGTTACATTATTTGAAAAGGCTCGAAAATATTTATTTTGTAGTGAACTATTTACGTTAAAGTTGATTAATAAAGACATAGCAGTCAGGAAACGCCCACACACTGGGCCTATTCATTATATGGTTTAAGGTAGTGACCCGGTAACGTCACTCGCATCTCAACCAATAGGTACAGGGTTCGATTCCCCTTCACGTCAAAACAAATTGTTGCCATTTTTCCAAATTTTTTGTCAAGTTCTGAACTCCATAAAATAGAACACATTTTCCTGCATATAATGTTACAACTAGTAGAATGTAACACTGGTCGGAATATACGAAATACAAATGAAGAAGGTAAATGCCGAAGAAGGAAAATTCATCCAGCAAAAGTGACTTTCGCTTGATGAAGGGAACAGTAGTTCTCGAAACGTTGCGAATATTTTTGCAGACGGTAAATATCTTTTACCTTCTTCATTTGTATTTCGTATATTCCGACCAGTGTCAAATTTTACTAGTTATGGTAAGCCCTGGTCAATCTTTGTACGTTGTTGTCATATAATGTTGATTTTTACACATTTGCAAAACGTCTATGACATTTTTAAATAAATTTCAAAAAGCACGCGAAATCGCATTTTTAAACACTGTTTTTCCCTCCAGCCTTTTTTTAATTGTTATTGTTAATGCACATAAGATTTTTTTTTTTCCAATGCCTAGTTTTAAAAATAAATTTTCTCTTTCGTTCGGCATTTCCCTTTATTCGATAGAACCAAACAACATTGCAAAATTTAAAAAAAAAAAGCATTCTCATTCAGGCACTCCTACTTCCCAAACCTCTGTAGTTACTTGGTAACCCCATTATCTTCTCAACTATAGGTTGGATTCCACTTCACGCACAAATGCAACCAGTTTTTTAGATTTCATCAGTTTGTAAAGCTGTAAATGGCATTAAATAGAGGCTATTTTTCTGTATCTAATGCATATTTTTCACATTCTTAGGATGTATGCGGGATTTTTAAATAAATTTTCAACAAACACACAAATTCTTGTTGTTAAAGATTGGTCTCCCTCTAGATTTTTTTTTATCCCTAAGATCAATGCAAATAAAAAGGGTTTTATGCGCCTGTTTTGACCTGAAATCTCTTACACCTTTTATTCGGTTTGTCGCTTCATTTCACAGAACGAAACGTCTTTTTTTTTTCGAGCAAAATTAAAAAAAAAAGTTACCTGACAATACCCAGAACCATACTTGCGAGTTTTGTATACTGACCAGGTGACATCACTCGCTTCTCAATAAAGAGTTGCCTGGTTCGAGTCACGAGTGACTAAAACCTCACTTGCGGCGCTGCCTTCATTGGTTGAAAACTCATTTGCTTGACGTCATCGATTTTTCGAGGGTTGTAACAGAATACGGCGATTCCATTCCTTTCTCGCCAATCCACTTGACTGCCTGTGTGAAAATTGAAGCTATGGATTCTCATGAATGTTTTCTATGTGAGGGAAGGGGGGGGGGGTTGAAATGGCCAAATTATTTCTTATGTAATACGTGAACGTTTCCATATATTGTTTTATATATTTAGTATTACTAAATATATTAATAAAATACATAAAAACATTTACGAATTTTAATGTAATTTTAATGTCCGGTATAACTTTCTGAGCCGCCCCCTGTAACTTCCAAAGCCCCCCCCTTAATAAGCGTCTAGCTACGGGCCTGAGAGTTACGTATATTAATACAGAGGGTGTTAACATAAATACAAAAAAAACCTTACATATACAAATAAAATTAATTGTATTTCATTATAAAAAAAAAGGATTAATAATAATATTCTGAAGCATAGTATAAATGCTGCAAAACGAATTTTAATGATATTATAATAACGAGCCTCCCCGTAATAAGAGTCTAGCCACGGCCTGAGAGTTACGTATACAAAGAGGGTATTAACATAAATACAAAAAAAAACTACATATACAAATAAAATTAATTATGCTTTCATATAAAAAAAAGGATTAATAATTATAATATTCTAAAGCATAGTACAAATGCTGCAAAATTTACTAATTTTTAGATGTTTCGTCTCTACGCAGAAAAGTGCAGTAAACTCTCGATTATCCGCGGAAATGGCACCAATACCAATAATCGAATTTGCGGATAATCCGAATAATAGAAATATTTCAAATTATGGTAGAGGAGGAGGCATTGGACAGAAGATTGTGGAACGAATGATTGAAGGACCATAACGCCGACCCATATAACATAATAGAAATATTTAAAATATTGAGTTTTGATGCCATTAAATTTTGATTTTCACGACAATGGCTACGTTAAAAAAGCAATCAGTAGCCAATTACGGCAAAATACTGCAGAAAACGGGATAATGACGTCATAAGAGCTTTGACCAATGAGAGCCGTGCCGCAAGTGAGGTTTTAGTCACTCGTGTTCGAGTCCTCTTCGTGCGGCAGCCATCGTTACCAATTTTTCAATTTTATCCGTTAGATGATCTGAAAATCGTTTAAAATAAAGCACATTTTTCTGAACTTTTTGCATATTTTTACACTTTATTTAATGCAGGTACGTAATTTTTAACCAGTTTTTAACAGTCACATGAAATTATATTTTTAAGGAACACCCCAGTCTTATTTATTTATTGTTCTTAATGTTAATGCATATGCGACTGTTTTTCCAGTCCTTAATCTTAAACATTTTTTCTCTTACGTTCGATGCGTCGCTTCATTCAATGGTTCCAAATTTGTTATTTTTATGCATAAAATTAAAAAAAAAAAATAATATTCCCTAGCCGGATCTTATATTTGTGCCCAGTTAAGACACGGTGACATCACTAGCGTCACAGCTAACAGGTCCTGGGTTCGATTCCCTTTCACGTACAATTGTCGCAAAACAAAATGTCGTTTTATAAAGATTTAAATTGCAGAAAATAGAACTCATTTTCCAGCATATAACGCATATTTATATACATTCTCAAAGCGTATACCACATTTCTAAATAACATGCAAAATCGAATTTTTAAGCCTTGTTTTGCCTCTGTTTTTTAAAATTGATGTTAATGCACATATATCGTCTCTTTTAATTACTAGCATTAACTGTTTTTTATTTTCGTTCGGTGTGTCATTTCTTTCCTAAAAACAGAACTTAATTTCTTAAGCGATAAAAAAAGCCATCCCCATGCCAGGACGCGCACTGTATGCAATCAGAACCGCCGACAAGCTCCGGTCATTTCACTGGGAGAGTCTGGACCACCCACCATACAGTCCGGACCTCGCCCCTAGTGATTTCCACGTTTTCGGTCCGCTGAAGAAGTTCCTGGCAGGACAGCGATTCACGTGCAACGATGAAGCCAAGACAGCAGTCCGACGGTGGTTCCACAGTCAGCCGGACGAATTCTACCACAGGGGCATCTCAAATTTAGTGCTGCGATGGGACAAATGTCTGAACCGGTGTGGGGACTATGTGGAAAAATAGTGTAAGGTACGTAGAATAGTACGTATATTTGTAATTACCTGTATGTACCTTATTTTGGCTAATAAAAAATAGGAGCAAAGACTTTCTGATTCGCCCTCGTATGATAAATCCTGAAAGTGTTAATACTTTTAAAACTTGTAATAACATTTCCTGTAATTTATGAACATTCAAATTGATGCACAGGATATAACACAACATCTTTTGATTTTAAAAATAAAGAACTGATCACGAATGTTGAACAGTGTTTGCTTCTGTTGTAGAATCTTGTGACAAGCCTTCAATAATACTATGTTCATAGGAAAAATGCGGTTTGATGCAAAGTCGCATTTCTAAGCACAGTTTTGCCTTTAATTTTTTTATCCTTCATGCTAACGCACATAAGACATTTTTTTTAATCACTAGTTTTAAACGGTTTTTTACCTTCGTTCGATGTATCGTTTCTTTCAATAGAACTAAACTTACGTGATTAGGCCAAAAATAAATAAATAAAAAACCGTCATCCCCATGCCAGGCTTGGTACTTGCCAGCCTGTGTAGGGAACCGGTGACGTCACTTGACTATCAGCTATAAGACCCCGGATCCAATTTCGCTTCGTGTGCAATTGTCACCATTTTTTAAATTTCACCCGTTTGTCAAGCTGTAAACTGCATAAAATAGAACACATTTTTATATACCTAATGTATTTTTTTTTTTTTTTGCATTTTTAAGATGTATACGTCATTTTTAAATAAATTTTTGAAAGACACGCTAAATCGCATTTTTTTTAACACGGTTTCCCCTCTAATTTTCTTTATCCTTAATGTTGATACAAATAAGAGGTGCTTTATGTAAATACCTTGTCTTAAAAGTTTCTTTCCTTTCATTTTGTGTGTCGTTTCATTTCATAAAACGAAGCTTTCATTTTTAGGCGCAAAATTAAAAAAAAAATGATATTCCCTTACAAGGAATCGCACTTGCGACTCAGTATAGTGACCAGTGGACGTCACTTCTGTCAAAAAAAGAGGCATTTGGTAGGATTCGCCTTCGCGGACATACAACTATCACCATTGTTTCGAGTTTCATACGTTTGTCAGGCTTTGAACTGCATAAAATAAAACACATTTTCTGTACCCAATGCATGTTCTTACACATTTTTTGTTATAAGAACTTTATTTTTAAGCCCGTTCTTAAAAGTTGCGCAAAATTGTATTTTTAATAACCCTTTTATCTCTAATTATTTTCATCCTAAATATTAATTGCACACAAAGCTGGCTTTTGCAGTGCTTAGTCTCGCACGTTTTCAAGTCTTCCTTTCGGTGTTTCGCTTCATCCTCTATATTTTAACGTCATTTCTAAGACGAAAAAAAAACAGCATTCAAATGCCGGGACTCGTAGTGGTTACCCTCTGCAGTGACCCGCTGACGTTATTCGCATGTGAGCCAAAAAGTCCCGGGTCCGATTCTCCTTCACATACAACAAATTATTATCACTTTTTCAAATTTTCCCCATTTATCAAGCTCTCTAAACTGCTAAAAATAGAATACATTTTCTGCAGATAATCTTCATTTTTACACATTTTCAAGGTATATACGACATTTTTAAATAAATTTTAATGAAATGAAATTATCATAAATTAAATTCAAATCACACATGAATTATAATTAGAAGTTTTAATATGGGCACTAAAAATAACTCCAAATATCCACTTAGTCAATCAAAAACATTCTATTTAAAGATACACAAACACTTATGTACAATGCTACAAACAGAGAGTTGAAAAATTTCTTGAAACCAAAACTCAGTCTTAGTTTCAATGGAGTAGAGCCATGAATCACATGGTGAGAAGATAAATAGAATTTACAAGCACAATTTAGACACTTACGATAGTATTTATTGCATATTTTGTACACCCTCTTTCATTTGTCATAGATTGACAAAACCAGTCCATTCATTCATTCCTTAAGTGAAGTTTTACAATTCCAAAGCATTTGGATCTCAATTTGCATTTTTCTTTTCCCTTACAATGATTTGTAACCTGATTTTAAGAAGCAATTAAGTTGAAAAAAAATAATTATGGCAGTCATTGCAAATAAAGTGTCTACCCTATTTAATGAAGTTTGATGAGCTATTGCTTTTTCTTCATAAGGTGACTTGACATTTCTTATTTCTTTCTCCATGATATTCATTGTTTTCTATTAATATCATTTTGAAAACAAAAATACTTGCCAAAATATGGTATCAGGCTTTGTGAAAATTTATGAAGAAATTAAGCGACGATTAAAATGGACCCATGGCAAGTCTACAATGGCAGTACAATTCTTTGTGTTCTACTGCATAGAGATATTTAAGCTTATACTGTCTTGGGACTTCCAGTTTTTCATGAACTCCAAACTTCCATTTCCCAGGGAAGATAGATGCCACTGAAATCGAATTAAGGTTAATGGCTCAATAGGAAAACATGTTACCTCTGTGCCACTGCAGGCTTAATGGTGGCATAAATTTATACCATACAGTAAAGTAATTGTCTAAGCATTTATGGCAAGTAAGTCAAGAACTAATTGAAAATATTTTATTAAAGTAAAAATTGAAACAAAATTCTCTTAATTTTATTTTTACAGCCAATCAAATATTGCTTTATGTATGATTTTTGCAACAGTTTAACATAATATGCATGCTTAACTTAAAAATAAGTATCTTAATAAATAAATTTTTCATGGAAAAAAAAAAGAAATACATATCAGCTGATTAAATGCTTATATGATTACATTAAATTGCTTATACAACATCTTATAACATTTCACAGTTGTAAAAAAGGCTTCATACATCTATTCAATAGTCCTGGTTGAGAAAACCGTTACTACAAATTTTAGTTTGCAGCAAACTTTCATTTATAGTGTATAATACTACACCTTACAGTCAAAAAGTTTTTAGTTAGTATGGGCTCTTATGTGTGTATTTAAATTTATCTTTTGAAAAAATGTTTTGTGACATATTTCATAACCGAAAGGTTTTTCGCCAGAATGACTTGCCATGCGGTTTTTCAAATTGCTATGATTAGAAAATTTTTATGACATATTTTACACTAGAAAAGTTTTTAACCATTATGAATTCTCATGTGTCTTGACAAATTGCATGGCAAGGAAAATTTCTTACGACATATTTCACACTGGAAAGGTTTTTCACCGGTATGAATTCTCTTGTGTGTTTTCAAATGGCTTTGCTGAGAAAATTTCATGTGACATATTTCACACTGGAAAGGTTTCTCACCAGTATGAATTCTCATGTGTGCTTTTAAACTGCCTTGCTGGAAAAATTTCGCATGACATATTTTACATTGGAAAGGTCTTTCACCAGTATGAATTATCATATGTTTTGTCAAATTACTCTGTAAGGAAATTTTCATATAACATATTTCACACTGTAAAGGTTTTATACCAGCATGAATTTTGGTGTGTGCTTTCAAACTGCTTAACTGGGTAAGTTTTTTATGACATATTTCACACTGGAAAGGTTTTTCCTTAGTATGAATTCGTATGTGCTTTTTCAAATCACTGTTCCGAGAAAATTTCTTACAACATTTTTCACAATGGAAAGGTTTTTCACCAGTATGACTTCTCATGTGTGTTTTCAAATGGCTTTGCCGGGTAAATTTCTTATGACATATTTCGCACTGGAAAGGTTTTTCACCAGTATGAATTGCTATATGTTTTGTTAAATAGTTTTGGAAGGAAAATTTTAAATGACATATTTCACATTGGAAAGATTTTTCACTACCATGAATTCTCATGTGTCTTGTCATGTTACTTTGTTGAGAAAATTTCATAGAACATATTTTACACTGGAAAGGTTTTTCACCAGTATGAATTCTCATATGTATTTTCAAATGTCCTTGTTGGGAAAATTTCGTATGACATATTTTACACTGGAAAGATTTTTCACTAGTATGAGTTCTCATGTTTTTTCTTAAACCGCTTTAGGTATACGTTTCACATACATAGTAAACCTTTGACCTTTAATATTTTTCACGGTTTTATCTATAAATATTCTTGGCAGTAAAATTTTTGCTGACAGCTTTCGCACCTCAAGGACGTTTCATCAGCATGATGCCTGATATATTATTTGAACAATTTCTTGAAATAACATTTTGAAACACATTTCTCACCAGTATGAATTCTAAATAAGTGCCAAATAGAGAGTACACTTGATAACTAAATATAACTGCTAGATTTTTATACAGCTTCTATGCTAGGGCATCAAAAAATAAAATAGGTTCATATGATCACCATACACAAGTATCAACCTACGGATGAAGAAGTATGACATTAGTATACATAATGCATACATAAAAATAATTTCACTACAATCAAATCTTCGACATTTGGCACTCCAGCATTAAAGATGAATGTTGGGAAAAGAGGGGTATATATAAAAATTTTTAATTTCTAAGCTACACATGAGTAATTTGACTTGAGCTAAACTTGACTCACACTACAGCTCTTCTTGACAACAAGGGTTGGAAGGAAAAATTATACTCTCTTCTTCTTTGTGACATCTATGATCAAAATGGAGTCCTAGTGTAAGGCAAAAACACAGGGTGGAAACACCACCCTTTCGATGATCGTCTTTTGACTTGAGAATGTTTTAAACTCATGAGATATAAAGGAAGCTCAGGTAATCCTTATTATACACCTAAGTGTCTTTTCATTAATAAATTTATTAATTAATTAATACTAATTGCTGATATTATTATAGCATGTCTCAAAAGAACATGGACATAAACTAATTTAAAATAAAAACAAAATTGTACAAAGATACAATTTTATATACATCAAACAGCACACAATTAGAATAAGTATACAAGACTTCAACATCAAACCTTGTGGAATAAATAACTTTAGAAAGAAATTACAAAACTTACCAAAAATCTCAAAAGGATATGAACATTCTATTAAAGTTCAGGGCTTCATATTTTTATATAATTTCACAATTGCTGCAATTTGTTTGGAATACTCGATCAGGCATACCGTTAATTAAATTTCGAAGATATATGGGATTAAGGGTGAAGCAACTGCATTTAATTTGCTATTTTAGCCAACAGTTGCAAACTGACGATCATGCTTATAAATAGGGTTGTCACCATCAAAGGAAATTTGGTGGTCTAAAAAGGCCACCTGGTCACCAATTGGTGGTCGAAAAAACAAAGCTGCTAGACATAGGTTAAAATTACCATATGTATCCTTCTACAACGTGTGTTACCGATTATTATTCCATATATATGTAGGCATTTATGTAAAAACAGCACAACACACTAAGTTATTCACATTTTAAATTGTCAGATATTGAAAATAGTATATATTTTACCGGCAAAGTATGAAATCCAGGCATTCTATACAATGCCTGGACGATTTTAGACAAAGCATCAAATGGCTTTATTTTTTTTTAAAGGAAAAAAATAATTAAACTTTTTGCATCGCGAAACTCTTGGATAGAAAATTTTTGATCTTTGACGAACAGTAGCTGTAAAACCAAATTCACGATTTGCGTATGAAATAAACGGAAAACGCCCGCGCGTGTTTCAAATGACAAATTTGTCATCGATGTTTATGAATTTAACAACCATTGGTTATGAGTTGGCGACAATTGTCGCTTTGTCGCCATGCTGGCTTGAACCCTACTTATATACATAATGTGATAATTGTGTCTATACATTTTTCACAGGATTTGGGACACATACTTGGTTAGCTGTAAACCTGGATCTATGTATTGGGGCAGTGTCTTCTTCAAATACCCAATTATCTCTTTTAATTGCTTTCAAAATTGGCAGTAAGACACTTTTAAGAACGTGCTGATAGACCTCTTAAGTTTAGCGACCCTACAGAAAAGTAATATCTGCTGTGCTGTTGAAACGATATGCACCCCACACCATAATCGAGCCACCTTCTTGCCGCCAGCAGTACAGGCTTGAATGTTTAATCATGCCACTTTTAAATCATGTCACTTTTCCAAACACGATTTCTGAGATATGATGATGGTAAGCTAAATTTAACATTTTTCAGTCAAGTTACAATTCAATGAATAGAATTAAATCAGTGAAATTCAAAGATAATTATATTCAAAATTATCAAAGTATCACACTCACAACATCCAAAATTACGAGCATAAAAATCAAAACATAAAAGTGTAAGCAAACAGATGTGCACAAAGTGGTCTACTTCAATCTTTAAAAAAAATCCAATAGAACATTAGCAATTCAACCTGTGTTTCTTATCAATTTCTTGCAGACTGCTCTTTCTGTAAAATTTCTTATTTTATAGCCTTTTTTTTTTTTTTCTGAACGCTTCAATGAGTTCCCATAATGTTCCAAAATGCATTACAAAAGATGGTGCCCTCTGTGCTCAGAAATGGCAATTAATTATCAATTATTCTGCAAATCAACTAATTACCTAAGTAATCATATAAACTTAATTAATAAAATTCAGTTAATACTTTTATAAAATTGTACATGAATATTTTCATCATTGTAACAATAAGAAGAATCAAATTCTAACCATGAATGCTCATAGTGCAGACTTTTGCATAAAAAGGTGTCTCTTAAGTAAATTTCAGTTGAAGTGGGCGAGTCCAAAATAGTGTTCAATTTTAAAAAAATTGCACATACACTTCCTATATGAGACATCACCAAATGGCACTCTGGAGAAAGATCAAATGCTAAGTTGAGATTTTAACATTATGGATGGAAGCATCCTAATGGACATGAAATAATTTTTGTGTCTCAATTATATTATTTTCATTTTTAAAATAACTGAGATATTGGTAGTATATAAAATAAGATACATTATTATTTTTGATTTGCGTAAAGATCTGAAAATAACCAAGTATTTCAATGAAACCAAATTTTTATTTGCATGGGCCTTGACCCATTATAAAAGATAGCAAGTTGGAAGAAACATGGCATGTACATTAAACATGTGCAGGCAATCTTCATACAGCAGAAAAACAAAAAACAAAATTAACAATAGGATAAATATAATAGGTAAAGGGAGCAGATCTGAGGGTTAAGTGCAAAATAACGATAAACATCAAGAGCAAATATTTTAACTGTCAACTGCAAATATCATTCCCTGTGGTATAAGCAGGGCCAAGTATTTAAAAATATTATGAAAAAAGTAATAAAATCACATGGAACAGCCACGTTCAAATTATTAGTAAGTCTAAAAAATCATTGATGTCATAATTATTCATTCAATGGGAAAAACTGGGATATATATTTATGTATTAAGGCCAAAAAGAAAGGGTATCTTAGCAATAAGTGTATGAATTCAAATGTGCCGACGGCATTACAGGCTAGGTAGGGATCATTAGTATAAACTACAGTTGATTTATCCATTCTCAGAGAAAATCTGCATAATCTTCTCCAAGAATAGGTAAATCAATTCAAACAACCAAGTATTTAATAAACCCCAATTTTTCAAAAAAGTCTGGGTTGGTTTTAAAGAAGGAAAAAAAAAAGGGAGTTTCTATTCAACAACTGAAATTCTCAACTGGATTCCAAGAGACCACCGAAGACCTAGAAAACGTCCTCAAACTAGATGGGTGGATGAAATAAGAAAAGAGGTTGGGGTGACGTGGAAACGAATGGCCCAGGATAGACTTGTGTGGAAAGCATTTGGAGAGACCTTCATCCAGCAGTGGATAGATAATGGTTGAATATGATGATATATATATATATATATGTACACACATTATCAGATTAAATTTTATATGATTACATCAATTAACATACTTCTTATAACGTTTCATAGTAGAAAGGTTCTTCAGTGGTGGTAAAAAAAAGGGGGTTCACAAATCTGTTCAATAGTTGTGGTCGAGAAAGTAGTTACAACAAATTTCACTTTGCAGTACACTATCATTTGTAGCATCAAATAGCACATTTTCTGATCTGAAGGTTTCTAAGCAGTATGGGTTCTTCTTATGTGTACACTTAAATTTGTTCTCCGAGAAAAATTTTTCTGACACATTTCACAAGTAAAAGGTCTTTCATCAGTGTGAATTATCGCATGTGCTTTCAAACTGCTTTGCCGGGAAAAATGTTTATGGCATATTTCACACTGGAAAGGTTTTATGCCTGTATGAATCCTCATGTGTCTTGTCAAATCACCCTGTTTGAAGCATTTTCTATTGCACATTTCACACTGAAAAGGTTTTTCACCAGTATGATTTGCTGTGTGTTCTTTCAAACTGCTATGCTGAGCAAATGTTTTATGACATATTTCACACTGGTAAGGTTTTTCACCAGTATGAATTCTCATATGCTTTTTTAAATCACTTTTCTGAGAAAATTTCTTATAACACGTATCACATTGGAAAGATTTTTCGCTGGCATGAATTCGCGTGTGTGTTTTCAAACTGCTTTGCTGACAAAATTTCATATGACATACTTTACACTGGAAAGGTTTTTCACCGGTATGAGTTCTAATGTGTGTTTTCAAATTGCCTTGCTGAAAAAATTTTTTATGACATATTTTACACTGGAAAGGTTTTTCATCGGTATGAATTGTCGTGTGTTTTGTCAAATTGCTTCGCAAAGAAAATTTCATATGACATATTTCACACTGGAAAGGTTTTTCACCAGTATGAATCCTCATGTGCCTAATCATATTGCCTTGTTCAGAAAATTTCACAGTACATATTCTACACTGAAAAGGTTTTTCCCCAGTATGAGTTACCATGTGTTTTGTCAAACTGCCTTGCTGAGAAAATTTTTTATGACATATTTCACACTGAAAAGGTTTTTCACCAGAATGAATTCTCATGTGTGTTATCATATTGCTTTGGCGAGAAAATTTTACAGAACACATTTCACACCGGAAGCATTTTTCACCAGTCTTCATGTCTTTTCTTAAACCTCCTTAGGCATAGCACTTTTTTTACATACCTAAACTTCTGAACTAATAAGATTTTTCACAGTTTTATTTATAAATCTTCTTGGCAATAAAATTTTCACTGACAGCTTAACCTTTGTACCTGAAGGAAATTTCATCAGCATAGCTTCTAATATACTGATTTAAACTGTCTCCTGAAAATACTTTTTGTAACATGATTCTCAACAGTCTGAATTTGCACTAAGTGCCAAATACATGATACACTTGGTGTCTGCTAGATTCCTGTAAATCTCATGTGTTAGTGCATCAAAAAATAAAGTGATGTTGTTGGATCACCCCACACAAGTATCAACCTACGGATGAAGAAGTGTGAAATTAGTATATATAATCAGAGTGTCTACCCAAATTTTGTTTCAAACTTCCATGACATTTCCGGAATTTCCACACCAATAACAACAAATTTCCAGGTGGAGTGTTTTCACAAACTTAGGTATTCAGTACTTTTTTTAACCAATAAAGTGGCTAAACTTCAATAATTAAGAAGCAAATTAATTCAAACTCTCATTGTTCTTTAGACTTCTTAAATTTGAGTCGTAATTGTATTGATGTTCTCTATCCACCTTGCACATTTTAATATTTCATGCCCTATTTTAATAGTTGAGCTACCACTAGAAGCCAAAGAAAGTGTTTGTTTGTTTGTTTTGTGGTTTTACGGCTCAAAGACTACAATGGTCATGCTGCGCCGGGACCTACTGTTTTCCGAGGAATCCGAACCTCTTATGGCCTAGGGAACCAAACCCCGGACTACAGTGAGCAGTGCGATCTTTATGAGATCTCTGAGTAAGCGTTCTTTGCACTGTTGGGAGAAAGTGTATTAACTTAATAAAAATCATAAAATACTGCTGCAAATAGTTGAAAAAGGATAAATTAATAATAGTAATAATAAGATAGTGTCTGGTGAAATTCAATTTCAAACTTTTAATTTAAAAATTTCACTAAATAATACATTACAATGCATTAAAATTTGCGAAATCGAAACAAGTTTCAAGACCATAAACTTCACCAACACAAACCCCAAAGCCATTTATAACTCAATTACAGTGAATTTACAAATAGGAAAATATAGTAGAGTCTCTGTTAACCAAACTATATACTTTGTTTAAACAACAATGTCAAACAATCAACGTTTATTGGCGTAGTGATACCAGCGCCGATGTTATGGCGTGATTAGATGGTGAAACGTTCGAAAGAAAATAAATATTTCTGCCTTCGGTGGGACCTGAACCCACGACCTTCCACTTGCCGGGCGGAGGCTCTACCCACTGAGCTACGAAGGACAATATATAATCTCTTTACGAACGTATATATATTGTTGCCAGTTATTTCGCAGAATGGTGTAGTACATAGACTACTATTTAAACCAAATTGCAAAGAGACTGGTATTAAATTGATCGAAATGCCCGTTGCAGCATATGTATTTATTTTATATAAATCGAACACTACGCAGATTAAATCAAACAACAATGTCAATCAATCAACGTTTATTGGCGTAGTGATACCAACGCCGATGGTATGGCGTGATTAGATGGTGAAACGTTCGAAAGAAAATAAATATTTCTGCCTTCGGTGGGACCTGAACCCACGACCTTCCACTTGCCGGGCGGAGGCTCTACCCACTGAGCTACGAAGGACAACATATAATCTCTTTACGAACGTATATATATTGTTGCCAGTTATTTCGCAGAATG
>QLNU02003225.1:45012339-45023890 GCA_006491805.2 Dysdera silvatica | reverse complement strand
GTTTGTTTGTTTTTTGGTTTTACGGCTCAAAGACTACAGTGGTCATGCTGCGCCGGGACCTACTGTTTTCCGAGGAATCCGAACCTCTTAAGGCCTGGGGAACCAAACCCCGGACTACAGTGAGCAGTGCGATCTTTATGAGATCTCTGAGTAAGCGTTCTTTTTGCACTGTTGGGAGAAAGTGTATTAACTTAATAAAAATCATAAAATACTGCTGCAAATAGTTGAAAAGGGATAAATTAATAATAGTAATAATAAGATAGTGTCTGGTGAAATTCAATTTCAAACTTTTAATTTAAAAATTTCACTAAATAATACATTACAATGCATTAAAATTTGCAAAATTGAAACAAGTTTCAAGACCATACAATTCACTAACACAAACCCCAAAGTCATTTATAACTTAATTACAGTGAATTTACAAATAGGAAAATAGAGTCTCTGTTAACCAAACTATATACTTTGTTTTTAAAGGACGATGTTTGCGAGAGCGGCAGCTGTATCAACACTGATGAGAGATTCAGTGCCTTATAGATAAGAATTTTTTTACTGGTTTAGGGTATGAAAGCTTATTTGAAATACTGTACAGGCTTTCCTACAAACTATAGCGTGTACTGTATTTTTTTTTTAGATTGCATTATGGTTTGTGGAACAATTTGATGAAGTACAACCCTCAGACATTTTTCTAATGAAAAGACAGTAGGATATCACTGCACTAAAACGATGTGAAAGAAAGAAGCAAGGTCGTATATAAAAGTCGTTATAACAGGCGTCGCTATAAACGATTTCTACTGGTTTTTTTTTTACCTTTTTTTTTTATGACAGCTATTCAGCTGATATGCTAAATAGGCCGAATAACGAATACCAACTGAATATTCGTCACATCCCTAATCATGACTTTCACTTTAAATTTATTTTGTGAACGATGTTTATATAGGGTGGTCCGGAACTCCACCGACAAAATAAGAGGGGGTTGTTGGGAACACCAAATAAGGCATGTTTGCCAATATCTATTGGGCAATTCAACAAGAGAAAACTTAAAAATTTTCAAAATTCAAAGCGTTTTTATTAGACCCATACGAAATTCACAGAACAACACTATTGACACATATAAACATTATAAGATTCTTCAGATAAGTATGTTATATAAATTTCGAATTTCATTACATATGTTTAAGAGAATTAAAATGATTGAACACACAGACATAATATTTATTAATAATCATTCACACAACTACGAAACCAGAAACGAACTCACATTATTGCTCCCCAACCCCAAAACAGATCTCCTCAAATCGAACATAAACTTTATGGGAGCACAATTATGGAACAATCTCCGGCCTGAGATCTCCTCGTTGAATAGCTTGCGTCTTTTTAAGAAAAGAATTAAAATTGATTTATTGATGGACTGGTGATTGATAGAGTGGTGTTTTGGTTTCGACTTCGAATGGCTTGGTCTGAATTCTATTATATTTCATTTTAATTTATGATTTAAATTTTTATATCGCTTGCCTTTGTTTATTTGCGCTTGTTACGTCGTTCCTTTCTTCTACTTTTCAAACAAAAATACAAGTTGACAACATTGAGCTAGAAATTGCTGATTCATATATTTACCTTGGCCAGCTGATTTCAATGGATGGCAACATTATGAAAGAACTCAACAGACGTATTAAACTTGGCTGGAGTGCATTTGGAAGAAACAGTTTTATCCTGAAGGGGAAATTGCCTTTGTGTCTAAAAAGAAAGGTCTTCAACCAGTGTGTATTGCCAGTCCTCTCTTATGGATCAGAGACATGGAGTCTAACAGTTGGAGCAATACGAAAGTTACAGACAACGCAAAGGAGCATGGAGAGGTGCATGCTTGGAATAACTAGGAGAGATCGAAAAAGAAACACTTGGGTGAGAGAGCAAACTAGAGTAGAGGACATCATTGTTAAAGTAAAAGGGCTGAAATGGCGATGGGCTGGGCATATTGCAAGAAGAACTGATCAACGATGGACAACAGAAATTCTGAACTGGATTCCAAGAGACCACCGAAGACCTAGAAAACGTCCTCAAACTAGATGGGTGGATGAAATAAGAAAACAGGTTGGGGTGACGTGGAAGCGAATTGCTCAGGATAGACTTGTGTGGAAAGCATTTGGAGAGACCTTCATCCAGCAGTGGATAGATAATGGTTGAATATGATGATGATATAATTTTGTACAAAATAAAAAATGTTATTTGTAGTTCTAAATTTTAATTATGGTATTTTGTTTAACGTTCTCCTAAAGTACAACATTTTTAAACCTATCACAAACAGTCACAGTAGAAGAAAAAAAAGCTAAAAAAAAATTAAAAATGCTAAAATTTGTTTTTACATTTTAGCTAAAATGGTAAAGGAAAATAAAAACCCAGCTTAAACCCTGTACGTACTGCAATGTGAACACTGAACATGAGCAGCACTAACTGAACTCATACACACTCTTTTAAATAAGCATTTAGGATAACTCCAATTTTTTACCAATAGGCACCAATTTTTAATAATTTAGAACCAATAGGATAACTCCAATTTAAAAAAAAAAATGACCAAAATATGATCCCATTCCTGTCCCAAGATGAAACTTCTCAGAAATGATGCTAAGATAGGCAAGTTTATGTATGATTTTTTCATAATTTTAAAAATAGCACTTTTTGAGAAATTCAAGGTCAAAGAGTTCATGGCACGAACTTGAAATTTCAAACTACCCCAAATTAGTCGTGTTGCATATCATATGAAAGCTTATAAAATCTATCATATGGTTTTTCTTTCATCCGTCTATCTCATTTCTAGCTTGAGTAATAATAGTTTTTGTAACTGCACGTAAACAGAAAATCGTGCTTTTTTTCTGGATTTCAGAGGCCTATAATTTAAAAAATACTGCAGTTAAAAATCTAAAAATTTGAATTTTATACTATCTCTGACAGAACATCTAATAAGCCAAATTTGAAAAAAATCCAAGAGGGTGAAGTTCAACAGTGCTAAAATTTTGGTTCACTTGGCATGGAATGACCCATGTTTTTTTAAATCACTGTCATTAGAAAATTTCTTGTAACATATTTCACATTGGAAAGGCTATTCACTGGCATGAACTCTCATGTGTGTTTTCAAATTGCATTTATGGGAAAATTTTATATAACATATTTTACACTGAAAAGGTTTTTCTCCGGTATGAATTCGCATGTGTCTTATCAAACTGCACTGCTGGGAAAATTTCGTATGACAAATTGTACAGTGAAACGGTTTTTCACCAGTATGAATTCGCACATGTGTTTTCAAACGGCACTGCTGGGAAAATTTCTTATGACATATTTGACACTGGAAAGGCTTTTCTCCGTTATGAATTCGCATGTGTGTTTTCAGATTGCCTTGCTGAAAAAATTTTTTATGACATATTTTACACTGGAAAGGTTTTTCATCGGTATGAATTTTCGTGTGTTTTGTCAAATTGCTTCGCAAGGAAAATTTCTTATGACATATTTCACACTGGAAGGGTTTTTCACCAGTATGAATTCTCAGGTGTGTTTTCATACTGCCTTGATTAGAAAATTTCAAGGAACATATTTCACACTGGAAAGGTTTTTCATCAGCATGAGTTGCCATATGTTTTGCCAAACTGCTTCGCCAGGAAAATTTCATGTGACAGATTTTGCATTGAAAAGGTTTTTCACCAGTATGAGTTTTCACATGACTTACCAAACTTTTTCGCACAGAAAACTTTGAATAACATATTTCACACTGGAAAGGTTTCTCACCAGTATGAATTCTCATATGTGTTTCCATACTGCTTTGCCTAGAAAATTTCACATAACATATTTCACACTGGAATGGTTTTTCACCAGTATGAGTTGTTACGTGTTTTATCAAACCACTTTGCCAGGAAAATTTCATGTGACAGATTTCACAATGAAAAGGTTTTTCACCAGTATGGGTCTTCATGTGTATTGTCAAACTGCCTTGCTGAGAAAATTTATTATGACATACTTCACACTGGAAAGATTTTTCGCCGCTATGAATTCTAACGTGTGTTTTCAAATTGCCTTGCTGAAAAAAAATTTTATGACACATTTCACACTGGAAAGGCTTTTCATCAGTATGAATTATCGTGTGTTTTGTCAAGTTGCTTTCCAAGGAGAATTTCATATGACATATTTCACACCAAAAAGGTTTTTCACTACTATGAATTCTCATGTGCTTTAATATACTGTTTGCTTAAAACATCTCGCAGTACATATTTTACACTGGAAAGGTTTTTCACCATTATGAGCCTTCATGTGTGTTGTCAAAGTACATCGCTGAGAAAATTTTTTACGATATCTTTGACACAAAAAAGGTTCCGACCATTATGAATTCTTATGTGTGATAACATGTAGCTTCAGTGAGAAAATTTCACATGACACATTTCACACTGAAATGGTTTTTCACCAGTATTAGTCTTCATGTCTTTCCTTAAACCACCTTCGGTGTGGAACTTTTTATGTGTTTCACACACATAAACCTCTGAAATAATAAGATTTTCCACTGTTTTATTTATACATTCTCTTGGTAATGAAATTTTTGTTGACAGCTTTTGCACTGGAAAGTTTTCTGATATACTGATTTGGACAATCACTTGAAAACTTCATAACATGTTTCTTACCAGTATGAATTCTCACTAAGTGTGTTGAATAGATGGTACGCTTGATAAATAAATGTAACTGATAAATTCTTGTAAATCTCACATGCATGCATGCATCAAAAAATAAAATGGGGTTGTACGATCACCATACACAAGTATTAGCCTATGGATGAAGAAGTTTGGAATTAGTATATACAATGCATTGACAGATATAATTACATTATAATCGAACTCTTGAAATGAATTACTCCAGCATTAAAGATGGGGAATGTTGTTAGGAGAGGGAATATAAATCAGAAGAATTTATTTTTTATGCTACACTGTTTTGACTCGCAATACAGCGTTACTTGACCACGAAAATTAGAACGATGTTGCTCAACCTTCAAGTTGAATCTCCCCTTTTTTTGTAGCTAAGTAATCAGCAACTCTGTTCCCTCTACAGCCACATTTGCATAATAAAAGCGTTATTAATGGAGTAAAGAAAACACATTAAGTATAATTTTTTTTCATATAATTCTAATATGCAATTAACCTAATATTCATTGCAATAATTGCACTTGTATATAAGCAACTAACTTCAAAAAACGTGGCTGGGCATTTGTTAAAGTCAACCTCAGGTTATCCTCAACATTCAGTCTGTTTCTTGCCCTTGTTTTGAGTGAGAAGAAGTATCCAAACCACTCACGCAAAGATATGTAGAAGTGAATGGAAGTAACACTCAAAAAGAAAGCATGGCGACATTTGAATATGAACTATACATAGCACACCAGTATTGTGTTGGTAATTTTTCAGGGAAAAAACAAAAAATCAAGTGCCAAATGACCATTTTGCAGACCCAAAAATTCATCTTATACAACATTGGGAATGCTGGTTACATCCAGAAAAGCAGAGAATGGGATTTGCACAAGTGGAGCTTCTTCTGTGAGCTTAGGAAAGCAGAGCTGAAATTATTTTTCACGTAATTGAAGGTGCTTAATGAACTCCACTTTCATATTTTTATCCTGTAACTTTCAGATACCACCATCACAGAGCAGAGGTTTTCAAAGCAATGTTTCTAATATTTACTTTCTAATGCTAGTTTTGCAACTTGGGTACAAATACCTGCGGATGTCTGAAAATTGGATAATGTGCATTTCCTTTCCCTGAAGTTTCAGGTTTAGCTTATTATATTATTATTATTATATATGGTCTAAAATATGTGCAAAGCTACTCTTTCCTTTCAAGGTTCATCATTAAAGTAACAAACAAGAACATGTTTGCTTTGCTTTTCCAAAAATAACTTCATTTCATATTTCAACTAAAATACCCAACTGGTAAATTTCCATTCAATAATCAAGGTAAAGCAGTGTAGAAAAGGAACTTGTGATCATGATTCATGCCTTTACCGAGTTCTTTAAACAAATGGGTATGACAGCGCTTGATTTGATGTGATAAACAATTTTATTCAGAGAATCAAATACCTCTTATAGAGGATCTGGAAGAGTTTTACAAGTAAGAACAAATCTGCAAACCATGCAGTGACTGCCTGATGCTTGGGCAGCAAGTTTTTTCACTTTCGTTTGAAAGACCGACTTTGACCCATTACACAATTCCTTATGTACACGGAAAAACTAGAATCAAGCCCAGGAATCAACTTTAGTAGTATTCTGTCTTCAAAACTATTCCATAATGTAAAAATAAAACTCCAAACTTACAAAGATTTTGCTGCTTCATGGTAACAATAAAATCTCTTCTTCAATCACTAAAAAACATATATGATGTTTCAACCATATCTTCTATGAACTTTTTCAATTTCAAAATTTGGCTCGGAAAGTTTGAAAAAACATGTGGGGACAGAGAAATTACTAAATGCATTACAATATTTGATGATGTTATGTCAGAAAACATCTGTTGTGTGGAAAGCATCATGTGCAAATGGATTGATTTTAAACATTTTTTGTACATAAAACGCAAGAATGTCTGCAAGTATGAGTGGAATTTTATGAATGAACCGAATACTATAAAGAATTTTTCTTTGTTAATAGACTTGCTTCTCAGTCTTCCAACTCAGAGTGTGGATTGTGAACAAGGTTTTTCTGTCATGAAAAGGGTAAAAGGTAATTGGCAAAGCAAACTGCATGTTTTCGTTACAACAGACTTAATACAAATAACACTATCATCTGCACGTAGCGAAGATTTTGAACCAAGTGAAGTCATTACCATGGAGTGAAGTGCGAAACACGGAAAACCATACCAGAAACTATATAAAAGTCGAAAACAATTACTTCTTTTGTCAGAAGATTCGCTTGTCTCATAGAGTGATAATTGTACAGACCATAGCTGTACAACAGATGATGATTAAAAGAATTGCATCATGGGTAAATCTATTATTTATTATTATAAACTATTTTCACTCCTTAATATGCAAGCGAATATGGCAATTTTACAAATAAATATTTATTATATCATTGTAATGACCGTTACCGAAATTTCACACTTTGTGCAATACATAAATTAGAGCAACAAATTTATTTGGTGGCAACCAAAATATTTCCAGTGGTTGCCCCATGGGCAACCACAAAAATTCAAAAGCTTCAACCCTTGGTCTGGACCCCACTTCGGCTATGATCCTGCCTTAAATCATTCTAAAAATAAAATTCTCATGATAATCTACCATCACCCATTTTATGAAGTGATTAAACTAAACACACAATTTTAGAATTAACATACTAAATATATATTTAAAGATGTGGGGATTAACATTAAATAGTCTGATTAAATTTAAAAAGTACAATTAAATAAAAAAAATACCAATTTTTGGATCAAACCAGAAAATCCAGAAAAGATCCAATGATCTCTGGATAAAACCAATAAAATCCACTGGAGTGGATTTTTTAAAATTTTATCCTGTCTTTTTGAAACCCTGAATACAGCAGTCACAACATTGATGAAATGAAAACAGGACATATTCATCCAAAAGAACGCACCAACAACGGTCGCATTCCAACTACAGTAAACTTCAATCTACAACATCAGTGAGTTTTTTTTAAATACATTTATAAAAATTCAGGGCTCGCAAAACATCAATCCATGATGACGTCATCCAAGGAGGAAGTTGGCATACTTTTAAGAACAAGCCACAGGATTAACACACACTTTTACCCAACTTTATTCCACAACTGAAACAGGTGAGTCTTCTTTAACACATTTTTAAAAAATCTGAGCTAATAAGCCAGTATATTATTACAGTATGGCATTACCCTAAAAGGAAGTTGACACAATTGACAACAGAGACTAATCCTGACTATATAGGTACAAATCTCCCAATATTTTCGAGTTTAGAGAATTTTACTTCACTGCCACTCCTAGGCACATAGTTTGTGTGCCTACTCAGAAATCTGGCATTGCCTAAAATGTCCCTGTGACCCATGTACCCAATTTTAACAACAAAATGACATTACTGCAGAACATATTACTGCCTTCTCTCCTTTCAAAACCGCTTTAAATTTGAGACATTCAGCTTGTAACGTCATATTCTATGTCATATACATCAGGCCCGTATTTACCATTAGTCTCAAGCCTAAGAATGTCAACCTTTTAGAAGCACCGACTTGGGAAAACTGCCAGACCTCAAAAACCACAGCCGAACAGTAGTGGGAGGGGAGTGTTTGAAAACCAGACATTAACAATAACAAGAAAAAGGAAAGAAATTGTTGTGGCATATTTTCTTGTTCTTCACACTCTAATCTACCCAAACATACCTTTTAATCATTAAATTTGATTAAAAATTCCTACTGAAAATATTTTACGAAGTTCATACTTTGAGCAACTATAGTGATGTTCCATCTTTGACACATATGGTTTCAGGGAACTTTCACATTGAAACTAAACGACAACAATCGTTAAGACTGAAACTCTCACAAGACACTACGCAACAACGGTAATATTTGTTCTTTAGGATGTTTTCAATTCGCTTAGTACCATGAACTTGGGTGACTTTGGACAAATTTTTTACTAAATTGTAAATTGCCAAATTTTAATTGTGATATTTTGGGAATTTTATACATTTGAACCAGGGCATAAGACTGTGCTTTTACATGGTAATTATTATATGGATGTATCTTCTGTATTTTTAACAGAACGAAATATTATATGTTGTCCAAAGTTACCCAGCATTTTGGGGTAACTTTGGACAACATTATAATGTCAATGGTTTTTTAAAGTACAGAACTTGTAGGACTGACTACGAACACAGCCATTAACGTGTTTTTCAAGTGCATTCCTTTTACCTATTTTAGATATTTTTCTGGTACCAACAACCTACCATATCAGAGCTAAATGAAATAAAAGAGAGAGCTAAGAGAAAACAAAAAAACAATTTCTTTCAGTTTTATGCAACAAACATTTGCTTTTTATGAACCCCAAAAATATTTTAACAAGAAAGAAGCAGCTTAACTGCATTTTGAAAATACCAGTTTTGATTACCAAGGTATAAGCTTTCAAAAACAGAAAAGGAAAGGCTAATTGCAGTTTAATTAATACGTTGAGTGCCACATGAATTTATAAGGAAATCCCTGTCAGGCCACGCGCCCTGCTTATAAGTGTGGCGCTGGTATTATAAGTAATACTTTATTCCTTATTATTATGTACATCAGGAGACCATACAAACGATTTGCTTGGGTAATTTGATAACTTCACCTCTTTAACTACATCATCCACATTAGGCCCCAAGTACAAGCACACCTTGCAAACCGAGCCCTTCTACTCCGAACCAAACAAACCTTCTCCCAGAAACCAATCCAACATCATTCCTCTTCCCTTTCAACTGCAAATTTGAACAAAAAAATATTGAAACGTTCCGACATCTTTCAAATCGCTGCAACACTTCCATTACACTCAAAACGACGACGAAGCACACTTCAAGCGAGCGATTCTTGCCACACCCACATGGGTGACATTACGCATCACCTGACATACACTCTGACGTCAAAACCCTGTCTACAGCGACTTTTCTACATTTCTCTAGGGCAGAAACACACTGTTGGGACAGTACCTACTTTCACCCAATTTTCTTACCTGGATTCCGTTTTGTCCTACTCTTTTTTATTTTTTCAAAATACAACTTTGTTTTTTGGTATCAGTGCATAACAATCTCACCCTCTGGTTGCCAATGGCACCAACTTAATTTCTGCTTACCATGACTTCTTGTTTATGTAAATTGCAAGATTACGGAAGATAAGGAAATAAGACAATACTAGCAGCTAGGGAGAGGAAAATGCAAAATGTTAAAGACTTAGATGATTTTACTGTACTCCACGTAGGGAAATTATGCCAGGTAAAGAGGAAAATTTTAGGGAAAAAGTCGATTATACATAATGTTTTTATAATGGTTTTTTCATTAGTCTTTAAGCAACGTTGATAACATATAGTCTAATCTCGTTTTAACGATTATTTTCATTGGTGCCGAGAAAACCTTTAAATCGGGAGAACACATATATCAGAACCGATGTGTAGGCGCGATGTATCCCAGACTCTTCCTTGGGCTGAAAATTGACATACAAAATACATTAAAATTTGTATAAACAAAGTGCATCAAAATTTTAAAAAATAAATAACATTTCTTACATTTTCGGCCTTCACCTGAGCAAAAATCATGGATACGCTATTGGTCGGAGCTGAAATAAGAAATCATGGAAAATGAAAATAATAGAAATGCTTACAGGTGTTCTGAAGACCAAGTGTCAATTTTCTCCTCTCTTTTTTAATAATAAAAATAGGATACAATTACGTACGTAGTTGCTACTTTGAAAAGAGATCTTTTATTGAAGTTTGTTATGGTTTTTATTGGAAGCAGGCATTTAAAATTGCATTTTCGATTTTTTTTTTTCAAATCCGCGTTGATGTCAAAACCTAGTAAATACACACCATAAACTAGCATTCGCATCAATTGAGTGAACTGAAGTGAACTTGATTTGCTGACGATAGTTGACTTTCTAACTGAAATTCTATTTACTGCTACAGAATAATGACAGAGTTACTGTTAAACTGAGGAAAATTTAACACTGAACTCAACGTATATCTCTCAATCCGGACCAATAAAAACAATCTTTAAATCGAGGTTATCATTAAATCGAAGTTAGACTGTATTTGATCAGATTATTTGTGATCGTTTGAGAATTTGTTTATTTGCCATTTAATCCATTTATTTGATCATGGATTTATCTGATGATTCTAATTTTAGTTTGTAAGATTTCAGTCATTCCTGTCTCGAATACAGAAATAAATTCAGAACTACGTCAACTTCTTCCCTAAAATTTTCCCCTTTCCCCCGGCGTAATTTTCCTACGTGGAATACAATAAAATCGTCCCAGTTTTCAACGTTGTGCATTTTCATCTCCCTAGCTGTTAGTAGACACAACTAGAATATATATCGGCTGAAACAGTTTCATCAATAGCTTTAAATCTTCAGATATTAGCCAAAAGTGATGCACATACTTTACTATGGCGAAATTAAAATCAACGTTCATAACAAAATTTAAAAGAATAGCATACCTTTATCTGTGATTTGTATCTTGTGTTTATATCTTATGATTTAATCATTTTATTTCAGTTCTTTCAAGTAGTTAGTTGATCAACATCGGATTCTTCCTTTTCACCATTTTTAAGTTATTTTATTTACTTGAAATTGCTAAGGTTTTGTTTTCAAATCCGCCCCAAAGTCAAACAAAAATGCTTACTCCCAACTTACTCCACAATAGTAGCTAGCGCCAGCATTTACCTTTAGCTGGAGCAGCCATTGCGCATGCGTGATACTATGACATTACGGTAGTCTGACTACCTTCGAGAAGCAACACTCAATCAACTATAGCTATAGCCAAAAATAGCTATACAAATCTAGATTATTGGGCATTGCTTGGTTTCGTTTCTAGACTTCA